>CM077676.1:489189642-489525304 GCA_039707655.1 Elymus sibiricus | reverse complement strand
CCCACTTTTTTTTTGCTTAAAAGTGCTCAAGTAGTTGTTCACACCTTTTTTTGCGCATTAAGTCTCTAGCACCCTGGAGAACACAGAAGTTGCTCACTCGTAACACTGTTTTTGCTTAAACAAAGCCTACAGGTTGCTATAAGTTGCTCACAACTTTTTCTTTTAGCAAATTAAGTCTCTTTTTTTGAGGAACCAGCAGGGGCTATGCCTTTTCATTAAGAAGAAAATTGAACAGTTAATAAGGAAAACTGGTTGAAAACCGATACATTTGCGAGACACGCACACGCTAGCCCTGAGGTTGTGCACCAGCCGAGCCGACAACTATGCCACCCAAGTGGCCGGAGAAGACACCCCACAACACTCCGGAGCCACCACACCAACTTCCACAACGGCACAATAAGTCTCTAGCAACCATGAGCACACAGGAGTTGCTCACTGGTAACACTATTTTTGCTTAAACAAACCTTACAAGTTGCTGCTTTTCTATTCTACACTTCTGGCTCCAAAGAAAATCTAAGGAAAACAAGAGGGGTTTCTCTGGATGTACAACAAAACCAGTAGTTGGTAGGATTTGCTTATTCCTGCCTACAAAAACCACTATAGGTGCTCACTTTATTCCCCTCTCCTTGTGTTTGTCTTGCAACAGGGCGCAGTACAAAACATTGCAGGAGATTAGAGAAACGATGGAAAATACAATGGGGCAAAAGTTTGCACCCGCGATGAACAATGGTGAGAAGAAATCACACCTTTCTCTCTTGATGTCTTTTATGGCTGTAGGTTTGTAGATCAATTTCTTCGGTTTTCAACCACTAATGGCGCAGCCATTGCAGTCCGATGGGGTGGAACCAGGGGAAGGGATTAACTGCCCCCGTACTCCTTTTGCGTGTGGAAGAAGAAGAAGAAGAGAAGAAGAAGAAGAAGGGTGTGGCGACATGTGGGGAGAGAAGAAGAAAGGAGGGAGGGGGCCAATGGGCGCAGAGTGGCAGTTGAGAGCCGGCCCGGCGAAGCACGTGATTGGGAGATTGGGAGGAAAAAAGCGTGCCTCGCTGGGTGGACGGGTCAGGGAGAGGGGGACCAGGTGTACGCGGGAGACATTCGCCCTGTACTTTCCAAATTTGGACTGAGGGGGACCAAAACATACCTAATACGGGAGGCTGCCAGGGGCCGCTAGCGGGCAAACGTTTGCCCGCTAGACGCGTCCTTTTTAGTTTATTGGAGAAAAAGCTGAATGAGCCCCGGTTGAAATTTGAAACCATCCAAATTTGCGTCTACTCTCAACACTTCTCCACTTTTTTTTTCTTTTGCTTGGGAAAATTACTACACATCCATTGGAAACAACACGAAACTTCAGGTGAAGACACCTATCCAGAACATTTGCAGAAAAGACTTCAAAAGATAAATTTAGAACAAACCCTTAAGTATTTTTGCAACTATGGTCATTGTTGTTCCGTATCGTCGGACACAAGGAAGCATCAATGTGTGAAAGGACTTTGTGAGCAAAACACACACACACACGCGCGCATTTGGCTGACGTAGCTAGTGTTAAGGGGGCATGTCAACCGGTCATCTTGTCCTCCTCGAACCCTGGATTGAGTGCATGTCATCGGCATTGTCCAGTCATCAAGGCAGGCCATTGTATCTTAGCGCCCATTAGGAGGTCCCCTTGCACATCGACAGTGCCACCTGAGATAACAAATGCCACATCACTTAGGGACATTGGATCCACCACGCTAGAGGTGTTGAGAGAAAAAAAGCCCCAAAAAACCTTGACTTCATCGCGCCATGTGATGAGATGGAGCTGGAACGGTGAAATATTACTCGTTGTTGGCGCCTCCAACAAAATGCTGTCACTGGAAAAAAATATCTTTACCATAACTAAACATACAAAGCAGACAACTAGGGTTTCCCCCCACCTTCCAATTTGTCGGGGCAGCGGCTGAACACATGACCTTACTGGTGGAGGAGAGGAGTCATTGCCTTTTCGAGGGTAAAGAGAAGGGAACCAACGGTGAGGAGAGGGTTGGTCGAAGACGTCTCCACTACTTTGTACACCGCGTATGTGAGATTCAGTCCCAGGACTAATGACTCGCACACCATGTGCCAGGAGCTTTGACAGGTTGCATATTGTAAGTGATCTACTCATGTATGTAGGCATGCACGATGCGATAGAGGAGCAATAACAACCTAAATCCAGTTGTACGTGGTCTACCCGTGTAGTGGTTGTCTTGGGGTTTGGTTGGGCCTTCCACTATGTAGGCCAAAACTGTAGGAGAGATGCCCTAGAGGCAGTAATAACAGTTATTTTGTATCTCCGAATTTGTAATGAATGTTTATGTTCCATGCTATAACTGTAATGATTCTCGAGTCTGCAATAACCACGTGGCTTGGAGGGAAACTCATGTGCACGTGTGGTATAATAAACGGTAAAATGTATTCCTGGTCTTGCCTCTATGACTGGCTCAAGTATTGCATGATGATCCTGTTTTCCTGATCATGGGCATGTCTATGCCGGCAATTTTGAGGACACAATGTTAGTAGAACACTTGTGTTGAATCGACCCGAATTGATGTTATGCTATGAGATACATTCGTCACAAGTTAATGGTTAATAACACAGAGATAGTTAATGTATGCATAATTCCTTAGACCATGAGAGTATCGAGTTCCTTCGTGCTTGCTTCGTGAACTTTGGAGTTTGTTAAACGTCATCCGTAAATGGGTGGCTATTACGGCAGCTTACGGGTTCACGGAAAAGTATGACAAGAAACAAGATAGCTCAAGATTGGGATTTGCTCCTCCGACGATGGAGAGATATTCTCGGGCCCTCTCGGTGTTACGGTATCCATCATCGTCTGGCCAGACACATTGTGATTTGATCACTGGGATGCCGGAACACGGAAACGAGTAAAGAGAACAAAACCGGTAACGAGGTAACTTGCATAGTGGACAAGTTGTTGATCCACGGGGATGCGATAAATCTCACCTTGGGTATTTGTAATATATCGTGAAGCAACAGGAATAGCATACGGCAACTGGGGGTTCACTCGAATATTCATTCGTGTGGGTATAGGGGTCAATATGGGTGTCCACGGCTCCGATGTTGATCATTGATCGGAAAGTGTTCCGGGTCATCTATACTTCACCGAACCTATAGGGTCACACGCTTAAGGGTCATCTATCTGCTGAATACTAGACGGGGAGTCTGAGAGAAAATCACCGAAAAAGTTTCAGACGAAACGGAAATGTTCCGGAGAGAACACCGGAATAGTTCCGGTGAAATTGAAAAGTTGTTTCAGGGTATTCCATTAAATCAAATTGGTTCCGGCACGCGCCTGGAAATTCTTGGAGGGTGCCAGAATTGTTCTGGTAACTTCTGGAATTTTTCCGGAGAGAAAAACCGGAAATGTTCCGGAGCAGCCAGAACCGCAATGGTAGCTTTTCGCTGAAGAAAAACATTGTTCCGAAATTGTTTCGGAATGCGTTCAAAATTGTTTTTGTGGGTACTGGAATTATTCTAGGCACACAGAAATAATTTGGGTTTTAACGGACGCAGAAAAATGTCTTCGTGAATAGTGAAATGCTTTTTGGATATTTTTTTGGAAAGCACCTTTTGGGATATTTTCCAAAAGGCATCTAGAAGGACTTGGGAGCCAAGGAAGCCCCCTCATGGGGGGGCACTCAAGAGTGGCCGGCCAAGGGAGGTGGAGCTCCTTGGAGCTCCACTTGCCATCCTTCTTTTCTTTATTCTTTTATGAAAGGACATAAAGTGGGGGTACTTTGGTATTTTTGTATGCCAATTTTACCCCTTGGCTATCCTATAAATAGAGGTGAGGGGGCTGCCCCAAAACTCATCCTTGCTCTCATACACATGCCATTTGACTTGTCTGGCTTCTCTCTCCCTCCCAGCGAAATAGTTTCGTAGAGCCGAAAGGCAGTCTGGGTTCCGGCAGGAACTAGTTCTGGACGGCGAAGCCCTGCCGGATAGCTGACACCGTATGTGTGCAACCCCGTAGAGAGGTCATAGTTCTGATCTTTTGCCCGAGGGGCTGTTCGAGTGTCCTCCCGAAGGGCTGTCCGAGTTTCGGTTCGAGTTTCGAGTGTCCTCCCAAAGGGCTGTCCGCGACATCGTCCGAGGGACTGTCCGACCGCCTCCCGAAGGGCTGTCCGGCGAGGGAGTACATCCTTACGGTTGGGAGGTTGTAAATCCTAGCTGCAGGGATCTGCACCCACGATCTACACCGACTCTTCTTCCGCTGCGCTTCGAGTCGGTACGGATCAGATCAAACCTTGTATGCAGTCTCCATAGTGATCCTGGGCGTGCTCGCTGTACCGAATTTTTTTGTTTTCTGTCGCGTTACCCTACAGTGGCATCATGAGCCGTGCTATGCGCTAGACGCAGGTTACGATCTAGATTACATGGAGATGTATGGGTATTGCATAATATAATTTTGGAGTAGATGAGATCTATTGCTGAAAATTATTTATGTGGGTAGCAGATGAAATCTATTACCCGATGTTCTTGTTGCTTCCCAAGAATTTGCGTATTTCTGATCTCAAGACAGCATGGTGGAATTTTACAAAGTTCTGGCAATCCGCGATCCTGATTGATCAACGAAGTGCTATCAGTTCTTTGGGTTCTGCCATAGTCAAAAGAAAGATGAAATTCGTAGACGAAAGGGCAATGCAGATATGATCTGCACGGGGGTCGTGCATATGACGAAGTTTAGTATGGGGCTCGAGATTTAATTATCTCGTGTTTCATACACCCCGAGATGTTAATCTAGCGACTTGAATAATCATACTTGATGATAAAACGTTGGTAGCTGCGGTTTAAGTCAAAACCTTAGAAGCCACGTAAAATAAAATTTTGCATAAACCGATTAGAGGCGTCTAACTTGGTTTTGCAGGATGTGCATGTGATGTGGTATAGCAGTGCTCATATTAATTCGATTATGTATGAGATGACTTTATGATGTAAATTTATTAACATGACCTGCGTGTCATGATTCGGCATGATGGCTGGAGCCATATGATTGTCACTTTAATGACCTGCGTGTCAACCTTAAGTAATGCACTTATTTTATTAGCTATAGAGATGACAATATTATTTGGTGCATCGACAAGGTGGTGGCAATCTTCGCGAAGGTGAACTCTGATGCAAATGCCAAAGACGAAGAAATGCTTGACTTCTCCGTCAGAAGGGGCTATACCATATCATGTTAATTATGAATTGCCTGAGATGTTTATCCCTTATGATGCACCCTTTTGACTGTGCGGTAGTCGCTTTTTATTAGGGTGATCTCTCACTTAAAATATCAAGTAGTTAGTGTTCTCCCAAGTGTAGCACCGTCACATCACCTATCTCTTCGGGGTATCACATGGATGCATGGGTACGAACGATTAGAGAAGTGTGAGGTGGGTGAGTTGAGACCTCGCAGCGAGATCACTTGGTTGTCTTGACGTTCAGGCATGAAAGTCATGAGCTCGGAACACACGCATCGAAAGATGAACAAGAGTCACATAGAGATGTGATTGGCAAGTTGGCCTACCAAATGAAATTCTCGTCACTTGAGATGGATGCATCCTTGGCGTTGAATTGAAATTTGGATCTTGAATCACTCATAATCAATTTTGAGAGATATTGATTTGAGTGGGAGCGCACTTTAGAATAAAACTGTTTATTCACTAGTGCCAAAATCATTATGAACAAAGTCTAAGTGAAACTTGTGTTTTCCGTTGTAGATCAAATGGCTCGCAACACCGCGTTCAACTTAGGCCCGATGTTAGAGAAAGAGAAGTTAGCTGCGACTGGAAACAACTATGCGGACTGGGTCCGTAACCTGAGGATTGTCCTCAGGAGCGCTAGGAAAATGTATGTGCTTGAAACTGCTCTTCCAGCTAAACCGGCGGCAGATGCCCCGGAAGATGAACAAAATGTCTGGGCCACTAAGGATAATGATGACAACTTAGTGCAGTGCCTCATGCTAGCTTGCATGAGTCCAGGGCTTCAAAAACGTTTTGAATTCCATAAACCCCGTGATATGATCCGGGATTTGGATGCCCTGTACAAGGAAACCGCAAGGTCTGAACGATTTGATATCATGAAGGCCTTGATGGAATGCAAGATGGCTGAGGGTAGTTCAGTTGGCGAACACGTAGTCAAAATGATCGGCTATGCTGAAAGGCTTAAAACCCTGGAATTTGCACTTCCACCTGACCATATGATGGACATGATGCTTTCTTCACTCCACCCGTCTTACGACGGTTTTATCATGAACTACAACATGAGTGGGATGGAGAAGACACCGGAAGAGGTGCTCGCCATGCTGAAAACTACGGAAGGAGGACTGCGGAAAAATCGCAAGCAAGTGTTGCTTGTGAATAAAACCGCCAGTTTCAAAAAGAAAGGCAAGCCAAAGAAGGGCAAGGGCACCGGTAAGACCGGCTCCCAAAGCAACTCTAAGGGAGGAGCCAAGAATGAAACTGAGTGCTTCTACTGCAAGGGCACAGGATACTGGAAGAGAAACTGCAAGAATTATCTGGAAGATAAGAAGTCCGGGAAAACCGGAAAAGGTATAATTGTTATACAAGTTAATGTCATTGACGTTTTGCTTGCTAGCGAAAATTCTAAGTCTTGGGTATTTGATACCGGATCGGTTGCTCACATTTGCAACTCGATACAGGGACTTCAGAAGGTGCGCAAGCTAGCAAAGAATGAAGTCGTGATGCGCGTCGGGAACGACACTGGAATCGCTGCTCAAGCCGTCGGCATTATGCCTCTACGTCTCCCTTCGGGATTTATCTTAGAACTAAATAACTGTTATTTTGTTCCACTATTGTGTAGAAACATTATCTCTGGATCATGTTTAGTACACGATGGGTATTTGTACAAGTCTGAGAACAATGGTTGTTCACTTTATTGTAAGGATATATTTTATGGATTTGCACCCATTGTTGGGGGCCTTTTCATACTAAATCTTGAATGTGGAAATGATGTCTTTAACGTGAATGCTAAACGCCTTAAGAAGGCTGATACCACCACCACTTACTTGTGGCACTGTCGCCTTGGCCACATCGGAAAGAAACGCATGCAAAGACTCCATAAAGATGGAGTTTTACCGTCCTTTGATTTTGAATCATTTGACACATGTGAAGCTTGTCTAATGGGAAAAATGACCAAGACGCCGTTCACGGGTCATCCTGAACGGGCGGGTGAATTATTGGAAATAATACATAGTGATGTATGTGGTCCGATGAACACAGCCGCACGGGGTGGGTATTTTTACTTCATGACTTTTACTGATGATTTAAGTAGGTATGGATATATCTACTTGATGAAGCACAAGTCGGAAACCTTTGAAAGGTTCAAAGAATTTCAGAATGAGGTAGAAAATCATCGTGACAAAAAGATTAAGTTTCTGCGGTCTGGTCGCGGAGGCGAATACCTTAGTCATGAGTTTGGCCAACATCTGAGTGACCGTGGAATCGTTTCACAGCTTACGCCTCCCGGAACTCCACAGAGAAACGGAGTGTCGGAACGACGTAACCGAATCATGTTAGACATGGTAAGGTCGATGATGTCTCTTACAAATCTACCGATATCTTTTTGGGGTCACGCACTTGATACTGCCGCTCACACACTAAACAAAGCACCGTCTAAGTCTGTTGAGACGACACCACATGAGATGTGGCATGGGAAAAAACCTTGTGTGTCGCATCTCAAAATTTGGGGTTGTGAGGCATACGTAAAGCGTTTACAGCCAAGCAAACTCGATCCCAGATCAGACAAATGTTACTTTGTAGGTTATCCCAAAAACACCGTTGGGTATTCCTTCTACAACCAATCCGAGGGCAAAGTGTTTGTCGCAAAGGTTGGACACTTTCTCGAGAAAGAATTTCTCGCTAAAGAACCAAGTGGGAGGACAGTGCAACTTAATGAGATTAGTGAATCTTCGGCGACCGTTGATATGGCTAAGGAACCGGAAGAAATTCCGCTAATTATCCCTACAACCGAGCCGGAAGTTGTCGCATGTGATGCGGAAACTTCAGACAATGTTGTAACTGAACCGCGCAAATCAGGTAGGGCAATCCAGCCACCTGAGTGGTTTCATAACGAAATCTTCATTCTTGAAGACGATGAACCTGCGCACTACAAGGAAGCGATGGCGGGGCCCAGCTCAAAGGAATGGCACAAGGCCATGAAATCCGAGATGGAATCCATGTACGAAAACCAAGTTTGGAACTTGGAAGAACTTCCTGAAGGCGTAAAGCCCATTGGTTATAAATGGATTTTCAAAAGAAAGACGGACGCGGATGGTAACATTACTATCCACAAAGCTAGACTTGTCATGAAAGGGTTCACGCAAGTTCCAGGAGTGGACTACGACGAGACTTTCTCGCCCGTAGCTATGCTTAGGTCTGTTCGGATATTACTAGCAATTGCTGCTTATTTCGATTATGAAATATGGCAGATGGACGTCAAAATGGCTTTCCTAAATGGAAACCTCAAAGAGGATGTATACATGATACAGCCAGAAGGTTTTGTCGTTCATAAGGATGCTGGAAAGGTATGCAAGCTTCAGAAAGCCATTTATGGTCTGAAGCAAGCGTCAAGGAGCTGGAACATTCGTTTTGATGAAGTGGTCAAACAGTTTGGCTTCATCAGGAATGACGAAGAATCTTGTGTTTACAAGAAGTTTAGTGGGAGCGCAAAAGCATTTCTAATCTTGTATGTGGATGACATATTGTTGATTGGAAATGACGTGAATTTCCTTAACGAAATAAAAGACTCATTGAAGAAAAGTTTTTCAATGAAAGACTTAGGCGAAGCGACATATGTATTGGGCATTAGAATCTATAGAGATAGATCAAAACGCCTGATAGCGCATAGCCAAAGCACGTACATTGACAAGGTGTTGAAAAGGTTCAACATGGAGAACTCCAAGAAAGGCCTACTCCCCATGTCACCTGGCACATTGCTTTGCAAGAATCAGTGTCCTCGGACTCTCGATGAGCGAGTACAAATGAATGATGTTCCATATGCCTCGGCAGTTGGTTCTATTATGTATGCCATGCTATGTACAAGACCGGACGTTTCCTATGCACTAAGTGTTAGCAGCAGGTACCAAAGTGATCCAGGATTGGAACACTGGGCCGCAGTCAAGGGTATTCTTAAGTACCTCAGAAGGACCAAGGATTTACTCCTTGTGTACGCAGGTGATGAAGAGCTCATTGTAAGTGGTTACACTGATGCAGGCTTCATGACCGACCCAGATGACTTCAAATCTCAATCAGGCTATGTTTTCATATTGAACGGCGGCGAAGTTGATTGGAAAAGTTCCAAACAAAAGACTGTAGCGGATTGTACGACGGAGGTGGAATATGTTGCTGCTTCAGAAGCCTCCAAGGAGGCGGTATGGATCAAGCAATTTCTTGAAGACCTTGGTGTGGTTCCAAGTGCTCTGGACCCGGTGGAGATCTATTGTGATAATAGTGGCGCCGTGGCTCAGGCAAGGGAGCCAAGTTCGCACCATAAGACAAGACATATTGAACGCAAATATAAACTCATTCGACATCATGTCGAAGCGGGTTTAGTGAAAGTACGCAAAGTTCACACGGATCTGAACGTGTCAGACCCGATGACAAAGCCTTTACCACGAGCAAAGCATGAGCAGCACCGGATTGCCATTGGTGTTAGGGAAGCCATGTAACTCGATTATGACTCTAGTGCAAGTGGGAGTCTGTAGGAGATATGCCCTAGAGGCAGTAATAACAGTTATTTTGTATCTCCGAGTTTGTAATGAATGTTTATGTTCCATGCTATAACTGCAATGATTCTCGAGTCTGCAATAACCACGAGGCTTGGAGGGAAACTCATGTGCACGTGTGGTATAATAAACGGTAAAATGTATTCCTGGTCTTGCCTCTATGACTGGCTCAAGTATTGCATGATGATCCTGTTTTCCTGATCATGGGCATGTCTATGTCGGCAATTTTGAGGGCACAATGTTAGTAGAACACTTGTGTTGAATCGACCCGGATTGATGTTATGCTATGAGATACATTCGTCACAAGTTAATGGTTAATAACACAGAGATAGTTAATGTATGCATAATTCCTTAGACCATGAGAGTATCGAGTTCCTTCGTGCTTACTTCGTGAACTTTGGGGTTTGTTAAACGTCATCCGTAAATGGGTGGCTATTACGGCAGCTTACGGGTTCACGGAAAAGTATGACAAGAAACAAGATAGCTCAAGATTGGGATTTGCTCCTCTGACGATGGAGAGATATTCTCGGGCCCTCTCGGTGTTACGGTATCCATCATCGTCTGGCCAGACACATTGTGATTTGATCACTGGGATGCCGGAACACGGAAACGAGTAAAGGGAACAAAACCGGTAACGAGGTAACTTGCATAGTGGACAAGTTGTTGATCCACGGGGATGCGATAAATCTCACCTTGGGTATTTGTAATATATCGTGAAGCAACAGGAATAGCACACGGCAACTGGGGGTTCACTCGAATATTCATTCGTGTGGGTATAGGGGTCAATATGGGTGTCCACGGCTCCGATGTTGATCATTGATCGGAAAGTGTTCCGGGTCATGTCTATACTTCACCGAACCTATAGGGTCACACGCTTAAGTGTCATCTATCTGCTGAATACTAGACGGGGAGTCTGAGAGAAAATCACCGAAAAAGTTTCGGACGAAGCGGAAACGTTCCGGAGAGAACACCGGAATAGTTCCGGTGAAACTGAAAATTTGTTTCAGGGTATTCCATTAAGTCAAATTGGTTCCGGCACGCGCCTGGAAATTCTTGGAGGGTGCCAGAATTGTTCTGGTAACTTCTGGAAATTTTTCGGAGAGAAAAACCGGAAATGTTCCGGAGCAGCCAGAACCGCAATGGTAGCTTTTCGCTGAAGAAAAACATTGTTCCGAAATTGTTTCGGAATGCGTTCAAAATTGTTTTTGTGGGTGCTGGAATTATTCTAGGCACACAGAAATAATTTGGGTTTTAACGAACGCAGAAAAATGTCTTCGTGAATAGTGAAAGTGCTTTTTGGATATTTTTTTGGAAAGCACCTTTTGGGATATTTTCCAAAAGGCATCTAGAAGGACTTGGGAGCCAAGGAAGCCCCCTCATGGGGGGCACCCAAGAGTGGCCGGCCAAGGGAGGTGGAGCTCCTTGGAGCTCCACTTGCCATCCTTCTTTTCTTTATTCTTTTATGAAAGGACATAAAGTGGGGGTACTTTGGTATTTTTGTATGCCAATTTTACCCCTTGGCTATCCTATAAATAGAGGTGAGGGGGCTGCCCCAAAACTCATCCTTGCTCTCATACACATGCTATTTGACTTGTCTGGCTTCTCTCTCCCACCCAGCAAAATAGTTTCGTAGAGCCGAAAGGCTGTCTGGGTTCCGGCAGGAACTAGTTCTGGACGGCGAAGCCCTGCCGGATAGCTGACACCGTATGTGTGCAACCCCGTTGAGAGGTCATAGTTCTAATCTTTTGCCCGAGGGGCTGTTCGAGTGTCCTCCCGAAGGGCTGTCCGAGTTTCGGTTCGAGTTTCGAGTGTCCTCCCGAAGGGCTGTCCGCGACATCGTCCGAGGGATTGTCCGACCGCCTCCCGAAGGGCTGTCCGGCGAGGGAGTACATCCTTGCGGTTGGGAGGTTGTAAATCCTAGCTGCAGGGATCTGCACAGACGATCTACCCTGACTCTTCTTCTGCTGCGCTTCGAGTCGGTACGGATCAGATCAAACCTTGTATGCAGTCTCCATAGTGATCCTGGACGTGCTCGCTGTACCGAATTTTTTTGTTTTCTGTCGCGTTACCCTACAAAAACTGTGCCAAATTTGCCTTTGGACATTTGGTACCGATGCCCTACGTTGCCCAGGTGATACCAAACAAAAAATTCTGGGCACCGGAGCACCTACTTGCTCCGATGCCAAATCCTTCGAGGCAATAAAGTAAGGCATGTCGCCTGTGCAGCGAGCCAGGAAGAGACGGTGGCAGTGGGGTGACTTAGGCTGATCTATACTAGTTTATATACGTGGGCCCAAGCTCCATTTGATGCAAGATTCTTCAACGTTGTGTGAGCAGTGCTAAATTATTATGTTGATCTAGCATCCATGTGTATGTGGCATACTTTTCAGAGTTTTGGCACCGAACACGTAGTGGAAGGCCTTATTAGTTGGGTTGTGACTTGTGACCCTATTGCCACTTTATAGATTGCACTCATTGCAATTACTCTAGCAATGTTCAAAAATAAGTGACCTAGATGCTATTATCTTTTAAGAAAATACACCGAAATGACATGTTATTGCTAACAATTGTTAAGGAAGAGTACATCAGCTAGCTTTACCACAATTTTTGATGAAAAAACTCTTAATTTCATTGTGACAATCATATAGAATAACCACATTATTGCTTACATTGCTCGAATCTAGAATTACCACGAAAGAAAACAAAACATATATTGACATCCCCTGGAAGGGCATGCCCTCTCCGTCTACCAGGACAACAACTCATCACTAACTCAACCCCATCGATCGGCGGGAGCTCCAACTATGCGCCACCAAGCGGAGCTGGTGGCGCTCACACAAGGGCCCCGCTGGGCAACCAGACACTCCACCAAGCTTGCAGTCCCTGTCCATTTGGCTATGGTTGCCCATATCTATGACCTGGTGCTCATACTAACCTATCTTGAGGTCGATGGGGAGAATACCAAGCAAAACCGGTGGGCCTAGGAGTGTTTCGAAAACCGATTACATGTGTAATATAGGAACCGGGTGTATGGTTTACAGCCCAAAAATGATCAACCCTTAATGTATCTGAAGACTGTCTGAATTTTTTTACAGGGGTATATTTTACCGGGGGGGGGGGGGGGGGGGGTTGCTGTAAAACGACAATTCAATATGAGCCTAAGATTTTTTTTTCAACTACCATCATTTTTGCCCGCTATCATCGGACATGAGAAAGGATCAATGCCAGAAAGGGTTGTGTGAGCAAAACAAGAGCCCCCCCCCCCCCACACACCCCTTCAACTGATGTAGCTAGTATCAATGGGGCACGCCGACCGGTCATCTTGTGCTCATCAAACCCTAGATCTAGTGCATGTCGTCTACATCATCCATTCGCCGAGGCATGTCGTTTGATCTTAGCACCCTTGAGGAGGTCCCCTCGCATAGAACAGTTTTTTATTTATACCAGTGACTCAAGATCTTATATCATGAGATAAAATTATACATGTGAAGATGACTAAAGGAAAATGTGCACGCCTCCTTATACCTATTGACAAAATGAGTTGTGCTTGATTAGAATGAATTTTCTCGAGGTGAAATGATCCAAGGTAAACTGGATCTACACTTTTACTCCATCTACGTTACCTTGACCATAAAAGTTACTCAGGAATATCGATGGTGCTCTATTTTTTTCGCGATTTCATCACAACTCACGCATAATCTATTCATAGTGTGCAAGATATTTATTTTCCTACCAACCTCATTCTCTTAAATGTCAATTGGAACAAACAAGACAACATGTAAACAAAAGACAACTATGTTCCCAAGATTTTTTAGTTTTCCCACAAGCACAAGAAAATAAACACTACTAAATAATGTAAACAAAGGATGATCAATTTTGATAATGAACAATCAAGCATTACACAACACAGGTTGTGTGATAATTATGAAGGGAAGAAGTTAGCAATGGTGCAATAGAAATTTTACCACTTGATATGGTTCGTGATAAAACTGGGAAAGATAGATTATCTCTCCTACTTAAAAAAAAATGAGTAAGGTTCCGCCAGTTTATTTTCGTCAACCACTCCTCCCATGAACGTCCGTCGTTGAGCCGACCCCCCCCCCCCCCCCCCCGGCACACACACGACCCAGCCGATCCAGAAAGAAATTGTGCCCTGATTGTATGCGGTCTCATCCAACCCCCCCGCCCCCCGCCGCCGATCCGCCTATCCTGGCTGCCGACCCGCCGTCATGCATGCTAGCTCCATCATCCCCGCACCGCCTGCAGGCGACGCAGGGCTCCCGCGGTAGCTGCTCTCCGTCACTCTGTCTACCCCCGACTGTCGTCACGCCACTTTCCACCACTCCACCTGCCCCAGCAACCGGGACCAGGTTCTCAAAATAGGCTTTCGTCACCGCTTTGTATATAAAGCAAAGAACATAGTACACGACCGAATGATACAAGGTCGTCATGTTGTTTGTTTTGTGCTGAACTCTTCTTGTATGTTCTAATAGTCTTTACAAATACTATATTGGATATATTGGAAGCTATTTACAGTCTCACTACACTAATTGTTGGGCGAGCAACCAAGTTGGATGAATTTAATTCTAGTTTTTTCTAGGATTCCCCAATTCCAAAGGTAACCAGTATTAATATTGGATGTGTGAAAACAGCTTGCTGTAGACATCAGTAGAGAACCAACACTAATACATTTGTTTGATAGTCAGTTAGGATATCCCACAATAAATAGCTTACGGTGACAGCACAATACATACGTACAAGGCAAGTTTGGCAAATTGGATAAGAAAGAGAGCTCTAGGTATGGTCTTATTATTGCTCATCAGATTCGATAACCAGTGTGGAATTTATTGTAATTTTGGTTTTGTCTCATAAGTAGAGGCATGCTTATATAATAAGATCATGTGATTCAGATAATTACATTTTACTTTGTGATGTTATTTGGCCTTCAATATGTCCTATGATAAAGTTGTCAGAAGTTTTATGCATCATAACTAAAACATAGTCCCATTTTGGTTATTTGATCTGCATCGGCATTTGTCCCTATATGTGCTCTAATTGGGTTACAAAATTTTGACCCCCGTGGCAACGCACGGGCACAGACCTACTTAGTTGAATGTAAATTAGTACATTAGTTGGATGTAAGCCCATTGTTTTTCTGAAGTAAATTAGTTGAACGCAAGCTCATTGTTTTTCTTCCATGCGTACAATCTCCTTTCAAAATAGAAACGAAGGTGTGCGAGAACACGACAAATTGAGGCTAAAAAGTCTCCACATGCATGAGTGTGTTCTGCTAGCAGTCCCCATTTATGTACTATTGTCTCAAGTATCTGATGAAAAACTCTTTAAAGATTACGCTCCTTCCAAACATTTCATCCGGCATCTGAAGTGTTGTCATTCTGCTATGGTAGCTTGCTCGCCATCAGCTCGCCCTCCTTCTTATTGTTGCAACCGACGAGTCGTGGGTCGACAGCATGTTGGAGGAAGAGGGTGCTGCTAGAGTGGAATGGAAGCAGGGCACCAGGAAAGGTTGCCTCCTCCCTGGATCCCAGCAGAGAACACCTGTGATTATTAGACTGTAGATGACGATGAATGGTGAAAAACAAAATGGGGATGAGAATTGGTACAAACCTGTGACGAGCGGCGGAAGCAAATAATAAAAGAAGCACCCTTTCTTCTATAAAAAAAGGCGTAAGAAAAGACACCCCAAACAAGTATTCAACAGGTAAAGGAAGCTATCTGAACATATCAAAGGGCGTAACAGTGGCAGTGTGGAAAATGGAGCATGAACAAACAATAGAATGCAAAACTGAAGCATAATCACAACAATGGCAGCTATCAATAACAGTGGCAGCAAAGGTTGCCAATCCATAAAATAATCAATTGAACTTACATGTGTGTGTGTGTGTTTGTGAGAGAGAGAGAGAGAGAGAGAGAGAGAGAGAGACGGCTTAGAATTGATCACATTCAAACGCGTTTTGGTTGTGTGAGCCCTGAGACCATCGCCGGCGAGGGTGAGAAGGAGGATAAGCAGCAACACATATGTGGTGCCCTGTTAAAATAAAGAACATGGACCTATTGGGGTCTTGAGTCATGATTATTGGGTTAAGCGCGTGTGTTATTTTTTCACCCGTTGCAACGCACGGGCTCTTTTTTTTGCTAGTAGAAATAGATGAAAGCAGAGCAATGAAAAGAGATGGGGAAAAACAGCAAATACTAAAGGAAAAAAAAATGCGTGTGATACTCTAATCGGGCCAGCCCAAGTGGCGTAAGAGGGTGGTGCGAGCGGGCCGCCCGGACCACGAGCTTCCGTTTCCTCCGTCATAGTCCACAGCGGCGGCGACGGAAGACCACCGATGGCTCCGATGCTGCTCGGCGGCGGCGGGGATTCGATCCGGTGGCCGGAGGCGGTTCGCCGTCAGAAACTCGAGCCATCTACGGCGACGCCGCTGACACATGTATCCGGCAGGTCAGCGCAGTTCTCGGACTCGGACAGTCCTTTCATTCCCCATTTGATTTACTTCTGGATTAGTTGTTAATTTTCTCACATTTTTGAGAGGCCTTCGAATTCCATCAGGGTGGAGGTGTATATTAGCCGGATCCTTTCTCTCAGAAACTTTATACTGTCTCGTTCTTGTACTGATTATTTTAGGAGTATAATTTTGCTGGAGCTTTTTCATTGGTTGGAATAAGGCAGACCGGCAGAGTAGATAGATAGTATACCAGATTATCATTCGTTCTTACCAAGGCTGTACCGTGTTGCGTGGTCAGCATTAATTCTCAGACCAATGATAAGATGATGAAACTGACACGTCCTGTAAGAACCTGACAGGAAACTTCCTACCGTCTCTGTCTTCAAGGTCAACTATCCTAGCATATACACTATTATGCAAGTTGGTTATAAGATAAAGCAAAGCTGATGGGCACCAGAGTGTTAGATCAGACACCTCTGTCCATGTCTACTTGTTTATGCATTTTAGCTGTGATGAAAACTTCCATTTGGTTATAGAAGAGGCATGAATCACCCATTCTGAAATCGGACTCAAACTTATTCAACTTAATTCGTGAGTCATTATGCTTTTGTTTCTTCTCCCTTAGTAGGATAGTTATTCATTGTTATTACAAAGTCTTAAGAAGACTGAGTCGTGTACACCAACTATCATTTCTTCTCCCTTAGTAGTTGCGAGTGTTTCATCACTGCGACGGGGTCTTTGTTTTTATATTTCTCTCTTTTTTATTTTTGTTCTTGGCTGTGTGCATCCTTGAGGTCTTTCGATATCTTGTTGGTGCAGAGGCTGGGTGTAATTGGTATCTTCGCGATATTAATATATTCCCTTTATCGAAAAAATCATTTCATAAAACTACAGTAAACAGAATATTTGTTGGGGGATTCCTTTTGTGATAACTTACCAGATATGCCATGCGGTTAGTAAGCAGATTATAAGTTGATTACTATTATTTCATAAGTCTACAGAAGACTCAGTAGTATGTATGCGTGTTGAGATCCATTTACCCATATTATAAAGCAAACAGTAGGAAACAATGTATTCTCATTCAAAGCATCTCTCTCAACTGGTACTTGTTTATGTATCCTAGCTGTCTTCAAGGTCACCGGTTGCATTTCCCAAGATCTATGTACATATTGATCCTGCAGCCTACCTAGCCTTCTCTCCCCTCTCCGAAAGCTTGCAATGGCGGACCCAATCACCCTTAGTGCTGCTGTAGGATGGGGCGTAACTGCAGTAGGTTGGCTCGCCTCACCCATCATTCCTAGGCTCCTCAACAAAGCTTTCACCCTCCTTGAATTTGACGCGACAGAGAAGCTGAAGATACTTGATATACAAGTTTTACAACTGCAGCGGGTGATGGAAGTAGTCGACGAGAGCACTTACAGGGTTCGTCTGGAGCCAAAGTTAAACAAGCTTAAATCTGCTCTCTATGAAGCCGAAGACATCTTGGATAGTGTCGAATATCAGCGCCTCAAGAAGCAGATCGAAGATGGCAAGTCAGACGGCAGTAAGATGGATTCGTTGAAGAAGAATGTTCGGTCTGCCATGCCGAGCTCCCCCCTAAAAGATAAGGTATTTCACTGTCTCATACTTGGATGTGTTCTGCTTTGTCGCAGGTCCTCCCATCTTTTTGTGCACGTAAATATATGTTGATGAGTTCCGTTAAATTTTTTTGCCGATTAGAAAAACTAGGGAATCATAGCTGCCAATCAGAATGCATTCTCACTTATTTGCCATAATTATCTAATTAGCGAGAGATATTGTAAGATCTAGAGATAGAATACGGTTCTTAGGAGAAGTAGGATTAGTTTTGTTGGAGCCATCTACACCCCTATATAAGATAGACATGCGTCTGTATCAACTAAGCAATGAATCAATAATTTATATAGTATTTCTTATAGTAGATTAGCCTAGTTATCCTAGGATGACCCGAGAATGTTCCACTCTCCAACTATCAGCGTTCTTCCGCAAGCTCCTCTTCCCTGTGTAGCCCCGACATATCGTTTTGGTCATCTCCCGATGGGAAAACCATGCCTCTCCATGCCCTATATCAACTTTGCAGCCACCTCTGCCTTCGATGACCTAGATTCTCAAACGGAGGAGTTCTTGATAGCCTCAACTTGCCTGTTATTTGGTTTTGCAGGTGACTGGTATGTCAAAAGAGGAGTTGAAGAAGAGCCTAGAGAAGATAGAAAGTGCTATAAATGATGCATGTGAAGTTTTGAAACAACTGAACTTGCCATGTGTAAGTAATGAAAATGGGAGACCCGCTGTTGCTACCAATGCACGTAGTGCAGGCATTAGTCCTCCAGTACGTGTAATTGGTCGAGATAAGGATCAACACAAGATCATAGCAATGCTTCATGAGAAGGAAGACCAGTGCCAAGCAAACACTGTCAGCGGTACATGTTATTCTGTGATTGGTATTCATGGCGTCGCCGGTTCTGGAAAATCAACACTCGCACGGTGTGTTTATGATCATGAGAAAAAGCAGAAGCAAGAGAATAAGGAAGGCCATTTTGAGATTGTCATCTGGGTTCATGTTTCACAGAAATTTGAGTTGGATTCCATTTTCAGGGACATGTTTGAGGGTGCTACAGGGAAAGAATGCCCGAAATTAAACAGTCTTCACGCCCTAAAAGAAAAACTGGAGGAGGTACTGCTTGGGAAACGGATTTTGTTGATACTGGATGATATCTGGTACAACAGTAGGAATTCGGAAGACCATGAAGAACTACAAAAGTTAATTTCTCCGCTGAATGTTGGGAAGGCAGGAAGCAGAATCTTGGTGACTAGTCGAACTGAAGATGCATTATTAGCTCTGGGTGCTGTTCAAGAGAGATGTATTCCAATATCTGACCTGGATGATGAAGTGTTCCTCGAAATGTTCATGTATTATGCACTTGGAGATGCAAGGGTAGGTGGCCATGATCGAAGAAAACTTGAAATGATTGGAGAGGACATTGCAAAAAAGCTTAAGAGGTCACCTCTAGCAGCCAGAACAGTGGGTGCACGGCTCCGTAAAACCCCAAAAGTTGAGATTTGGATGAGGGAGAAGGATCGGGGCCTTATGAAAGAGACAATGGGAGCTCTGTGGTGGAGTTACCAGTATCTTGATGAGCAGGTCAGGCGATGCTTCGCTTACTCCAGTATTTTTCCGAGACGACATCGGTTGACACGTGATGATTTAGTTAAGTTGTGGGTGGCAGAAGGGTTTATAAAGACTAGTGAGCCTGAAGAGGAAATGGAAGATGTTGCTCGGGAATACTTTGATGAATTGCTATCAGCCTCATTTCTGCAATTAGGAGGGAAAGAAATTGTACGTGGACGTGCGGTTGATTACTTTACAATCCATGACCTCCTGTGTGATTTAGCGGAGGAGGTTGCCGGAAGAGATTGCTTCAGGATCGAGAAAGGCTTCACAGGAGAAGTTCCTCAAGATGTTCGCTATCTTTTTGTTGGGACTTATGATAGGGAGATGCTTACTGAGAAGATATCTGGACTGCAGAATTTACGCACTCTCATCATCAATGACGTAATACGTGTTAAATCAAACGCGTGCGAATTTTTCACGTGTATGTTCACTATGTTGACGGGGCTGCGGAAATTGCGGGTACTGAATATAAAAGTACAGGTCATTGAACCTCACTGTATCTCAGTCCCTGATTCTATTGGTCAGTTGAAGCATCTGCGTTGTTTTGTTTTCATGGTGGGTGCATTAACCAGGGTAACTTTACCAGGCGCTTTTACCAAGCTTTACCACATGCAGGTGGCAGATTTTGGTTACTGCATGGGATTAACGTTTTCTAGTGAAGATATGATGAACCTCGTCAACTTGCGTTGTGTGATCAGCAGGACAAATCTGGAATTTCCAAACATTGGCAGGTTGACATGGCTCCAAATGTTATCGTTCTACACAATTAGGAAGAAACAGGGGTATGAGTCACATCAGCTGAAGCACCTAAACAAACTTCAAGACAAGATGGAGATCCGCGGTCTTGAGAATGTTGAGAGCAAGGAGGAAGCTGTTCAAGTCAATCTTGCTGGCAAGGAAAAACTCACAGAACTGGTACTTAAATGGGATAACGGGAGCTGCAGTCCAGAAGTTCAAGCACAGGTACTCGAGGGTCTTTGCCCTTCAAAGTATCTTGAAAGACTTGAGATCAGCCAGTACCACGGTATGACGTTACCGAGTTGGATGATGGGTGGGCATAAAGGTGGACCGAAGAACCTGCAAAAACTTGAATTATGGGGATGGGTCCAACTGGGACCTGCCCCTGGCCTTGAGGCTTTCATTCATCTTCATTCGCTATATCTTTATAGCTGCAGTTGGGATGCCTTACCAGGCAACATGGAACACCTCACATCGCTCAGGAGATTGGAGATCTGGAATTGCGAGAATATGCGGTTGCTGCCAATACTGCCCAAGACTCTTGAGGAGTTTAAAGTTGCGGGCTGCAGCTGGAATGCCTTACCAGGCAATATTGAGCACCTCGCATCACTGAAGGAACTGGATATACAGGCATGTGCGAATATACGGTCGCTTCCAACACTGCCCAATTCTCTTAAGGGGATTACAGTCAGGTACTGCAATCACGAGTTCATGCGATCTTGTATGACGATTGATGATCCAAATTGGCAAAAGATTGAGCACATTCCAAAGAAAACAATTAAATTTTAATGAATGAAAAAGGTCCATACGGAAGGTACGTAGTCAGATTCCTTTGATGTCTTCTTTTCCATTTTGTGTTCGATAAATGTTACTGCACTATTAGCCATTGAAATTGCTGCCATGTTTCTTATTCGTTTGCTAATTGTCAGATTTGTGCCCTTCTGCTGTGGACGGGAGCCGGAGGATATGGAGTGGAAACCGTCAAAACTTCCTGCCAAACCCACAGGCTTTTACTGGGTAGCCATTTCCGGGACCTTGTATGTGTCTTCGTTCAGTTCTATATACTTTGGTTTGCTTGCGTGTTTTCGGGCGATGTACAGACAATGCAAAATCTCATGTTTGCATGCAGTGATGAACACTGAATTGTGGTATGTACTCCCTGCTAGATACTTCCGTTTGAGCGTCAACTAATTCCCGACGAAGGAAGTAATAATGCCGAGTGATGGAACACCGGATTGATTTGCTTAGTATATATATGATTTGTAAGACTGCCGAATGCATGATGAACCCCAAACAACAGTATGATTCCTGTCGTTTGTAATGCTTACTAGGGAATGAACGTCAAGTTATTGATTTGATTGCTAGGAAGGAATTAGGGGCTGGCTAACATGGTGTGGTACGAGGTTACCAAACTGGGTGGCCTGGGCTGTTTTTTCCTCTCTGACCTGTTCCTTTTCTCTTACTATATACTCCCTTTCTACACCCGGGATCAAATGCTCCTGATGTGAACAGTAAAATTCAAAAAATTCTGATTTTTTTTTTGGCATACTTTAAGAAATGCCACGTTCCTCTGTATTATAAGACGTTTTAGAGAGGTAGTATATTGCATGGAGCTTCATGTGTTCATTCTAAACTGAGCAAACCAGAAGTCGATGTGTTCATTTTAAACTGAGCAAAGCGTGTTCTGTATTCAGCCTCAACCAGATCAGAACTCTAAAAAATACTCCTACCTGCCTGTGTATATATGCATCAGCTAGCTAGCTCTACCACAGTAGTTGGTTGATTGAAACTGTTAAATTCATGGCCACATTCACTCTTACACAGGGAGCAGCAGCCACATCAACGAGATTATTACTATTAACAGCTAAGAAAAAACGTGACATGGAAATAAACTTCAGCTACATCTAATACCACAGTTGTCGACTGATTCAAAGTGTCTATTCCTTTTCTCACATCCTTATTCATGTTAACTGAATCTACAAGTAGCATGGAAACAAGAACAACATAGATTGACATGACAACAGCCAGGTGAAATTCTGTAGATTGTCACACGACATCTTGCCAGCAAGGTGATCACATCCGCGACAACTCCGCTATCGAAAACCGCGCTCGCTTTGAACTCAGAAAGCTGAATGATTCCACTCAATCTGGACAAACGAGGCGAAAAAAAGCTCAGACAACACACAAGATTTTCCACCCAATATGTGCATATCAATTCAAGAGTTGTATGAACTTAAAGGAGCAATTTTTCAGTATTTAGGTAGGAAAAAGGCAGATTAGCAAAATATTGATCTCAACTGAATATGTGCATAGGTAGTATCACAGGAAGTTGCGGAATAGCATAATATTGATCTTTAACTGAATTTCAAACATGTGCCTGCAGGCACATACCCACTTCAGTGTGCTTAGCATTATAAGTTGGGATACATAGAGTCAGACACTAACTTCAGATAGAGGCACACTAAAAGGAATCACTCCTGAAAAACTCGTGCAAAATAAACAATGCAAACTAGTACTATAACCAATGTTCAAGAAATCGTTAACTGGTAGCTGCTCAGTCGGTTTAGGAGTAGCGATTAATCGGTGAATCGGCCTATTAACTGGATTAATCGGTCGACAATTAATCGGTAGATTGAATAGGAGCCTGCCAATATATATCTAGTTTTTTTTTATGTATTAGACCATACTCCCATGCTCCCAACTATGTAATATACCAAAACATGTTGCCGTACACATATAAAAAGCATAGAGAGGAGGTAAAATTATTAATCCTAGGTATTAAGGAGCGGGATGGGATTGGAAGGGGTTACGGGCCATAAATTTGGGCTTTCTTTACCCACCCGTTAATGGGCCACCAGGGATTAATCGGCCTGACAATTGATTAATCGGTCTAACTGGCCAATTAATCGGCCTGACAAGTTAACGCGACGAATAGGTGCTATTCGATTCGGCCACGCTATGAGTAGCGATTAACTGGCCCGTTAACTGATTAATCGGGTGAATTCTTGAACAAGAACTTCTAACTAAAGAAAAGAAAGAAACTGGGGGTGTTGGTAGCGAGAAAAACTAAGATTCAGCCAATCATCTCAACCAATACCATTTGCTTTGAGATTAGGAACACAACCATGATATGAGGATCTAAGAGTGCTGGAGAGATTGACTGCAATAAAGAAGAATTTTAATAGCCTGTGCTGACAAGGACTCCCTTTCATCCGATGAGGTTGATTTCAGATAAAACAAAATCACAGGATAAATTTTCAGTTGCCTTTGAGCACATGCACTTCTTATTTAGAGCAGTGACTCGGGATCTTTATTTGTGACCATACCAGTTATGCAGGTTTATCTCGAAACAGCACCACAAGATAAAATTATACATCCGAAGATGAGTAAAAGAGAACTTTATGCCTCCTTACGTCTGAACTCCTTGTATGTTTACCTTGACTATCAAAAATACCCCTCAAATATAATTTTCATGATTTAGTGTTTTTAGTGACTCCATAAGGACACCAACCAAAAAAAGGAAAGAAACAAGGGGTATTGGTAGCACTAACCAACGCACCAGGTGCAGTATACCATACCAGAACAAAAATGTTACACAAAAAAGAAAGACAAATGTGGGTGGCAGCCTCAGATTCATGTATCTGAGCTGCTAATGCACAATCACCTGACACCTTAAGTATCAGTCAATCATCTCACTCACATGATTTGCTTTGAAATTAGGAGAACGGCCATGACGTGAAGATCTAAGACACTAAGAGTGGTGGAGATTGACTGAAATAGAAAAGAATTTTGGTTTGCCCGTGCGCACCGACAAGCTGTTATTATTTAGAGCAGTGACTCGGGATTATCAGCCTCAAATGTACCAGTTATGCATATTTATTTCCCTAAAAAAAGTTATACATATTTATTTCATAATAACATCGGGAGATGAAATTATACATGTGAAGATGACTAAAAAGAGAACTTGTCTACCTCATTAAATACAAAATGAATTGTGCTTGACTCGAATGAATATTCTCGAGGTGAAACGATCCAAGGTAAACTGATTGTTTGACCTCAAGAAAATTCAAAATGCTAGAGCACTTGCCTTTTCTCTTGATTGCATTAATTGTATTCCCTCTACGTTACCTCGCCCACCGAAACTACTCCTAAAGAATAATTGCCGTGACCTAGTGTTTTTTGTGATTCCATGAGAACTCATGCATAAGCTACTCATAGTGTGCAAGATCATTTGCCTTACTAAACACTAGGTCACGGCAATTATGCATGCAGTAGCTTATGCATGAGCACAAGAAAATAAACACTACTAAATCATGTAAATAACAACTATCAATTGCAATAATGTACAATCAAGCATTAGACAAGTTGTGTGATAATTATGAAGGGGAGGAGATAACAAGGATGCAATAGAAATCTTATGAATTCATATTGTCTATGAAGATAACAATGATGGTGGGAAGTTGGTATTCCTTCCACGTTACCTTCACCATCAAAAGTACTACTAAAAATAATTGCCTCGACCTAGTGTTTTTCTGATTCCATGAGGATTTATGCACAAGATACTCATAGTGTGCAAGATTTTATTTTCACTTACTAATCCCATTCTCTTAAAATGGCAACGGGAAGAAACAAACAATAAATCAGGATTATGTTCCCGAGCTTGCTTCTTTTTCCCACAAGCACAAGATAAATACTAATAAATTATCCAAACAAGAATGATCAATTGCAATAAAAACATTCAAGCATTAGACACATCGTGTGATAATTATGAAGGGAAGGAGATAAACATGGTGCAATAAAAAAGGTTTACCACTTCATACTGTCCGTGGAGGCAATAACGATGATGGGAAGTTGGAATATATCCCGGTTTGAAAAAAGTAGGCATATATGCTTGTCTCGGATAGCATAAGCTTGCATTGTTTCGCACAAACCATCTGAAGCTGTAATGTCTTGATGTCCATTGAGAAAAACTTGAGGAGTGGCTTCTCTAGAGGTGAGCCTAGCCGCGACTCTGTCCTCATCAATAGCAAACACCTCTCTGTTACAGATTTGATATAATATCGGTACCCAGGATCTAGTGAGATTGTCTTCTCCATCAGCCACTGGCTGGGACTCTCGCCTCTGTTTCGCAAAATGGTATAACTGAGATCAGATGCAAATTCATTTTCACCATGGAGACCAAACATCCCCAGCCTGCCTTCCCCTGCCTCAACAATGGCTAAACCTTTTGTGCTCCATTCTCCCGGTGGGAGGTCAGTGATGGAGAACTCCATGCTCCTTGATGTCAAGGATGAGCAACAGGTTCCTCTTGACCACCAGCCAGTCCCAGTAGAAGCAGCCATAAGCATAATGGCGCCTGAGAATAAGAGGGTGGACCTATGACATCTTGGCCGAGTCACCCGTGTCAAGGCCCAAATCACTCCAGCCCTTGGATGCAGCGGCCTGCCATTGTCCGATGCTCGAAGAGAAGACGAAGGCAGCCAGCTTAGTTTTGCCACGTACCAAACAGATCACCCTGAATGAAGTCTCTTCCATAGCCGCCGCGTCCTGCTCGCTAAGGGGAGCGAGGAAAGGGTGGGTGAGCGGGTGCTCGACCGAAGCGGCTAGGTCGTCCGGTACCGGGGGAAGCAGGACGTACCGGCGGCGCAAGGGGTCGCAAACCGCGAGCTCCTGGAAGATTGGGTTCTCATAACCATAACCCTCGGTGGCGCGGTGTAACACCCCCTTGTAATGACTACAGTGATCCCCCCTGTTAATGCCATGTCATCATGTTAGTCAAGCATAATCATCATTTGCATCATGGTTCATTTCAAATTCAAACTCAAATTGCAATATTAAATCTTAAGTGGAAATAAAAGTGGTTCAAACCAGCAACTAAAATGTTCATTAAATAACACATAAATCATAACTAATTACTTTGAGGAAAACAACATCACCATAATTCCAGAAATGCCCCTAACTAACTAAACAGTAGCAAAACAGCAAAGTATAACACTATATTATTTAATGGGAATTAAAGTGAATTCATAAATTGTCCAAACCAATTTTTAATGGATGAAAATACTGCACTGTGGTTTATGGGCCAAGTCACACATTTACTAAAATTAATTTAGTGCCAAAATAATTAGCAAAACAGAGAGAAAGAAAAGAAATAGAAAAAGAAAAAGAAAAGGGGCAAAGGCCTACTGTGCACTTGGGCTGCAAGTGCACAGTAGCCGGCCCAGCCCACCAGCGCCATCATCGTCTTCGTCGCGCTGTCGCCGTCCGCGCGCGACAGCGTCGTCGCCGCGCCACGCGCCGGCCATCCCGCGGCTCCCCGTCGCCGATAAGGGCGTCCCCGGTCGCCTCTTCCCTCTCCCGAACCCTAGCGCGCCCCCATTTGCCCCCCTGTGCCCTCTCTCGCCCGATCCCCTCCTCTCCCGCAGTGTCGCCGGCGCTGCCGCCGTCGATCCCGCGGCCACACCGCCTCCCGTGCCCCGCCGTGACGCCCATCCGCTTCGCCGTGACCTCCTCTTCCTCCTCGACTACGCGACCGAGCCCCGGAGCCCCTGCATCGACGCGCCCGAGCTCTTCTTCCTCCTCTGCTCCGACGAGCTTCGTCGTCGGTTCTGGCTACTTCGAGCCCTCCCCGAGCACGCGTTGAACGGCTACACCTCACGGTGAGCCTCGTCTTCCTCCCCTGCCTCTTCTCGTGGTCGCTAGCTCGCCGTAGCCGTCGATTTCGCCATAGCCCGATTGCGCCGCCGCTCGTGCTCGTCGCCGGCGTAGCCACGGCGACCATTTGGTCCCGTGCGTGCCACCGTTGCACTCGCCGCGACGCGTAGGTCCCCCTCAGCGCATCGCCTCGCTCGTTTGCGCCCCGCAGCCGCGTTCCCGTCGCGCGCCCGAAGCACCTCGCCGCCGATGAGCTCCTGCCGCTCGTCTCCGGCCGTTTCAGCCCGCGAGACCACCACCGTTCGAACCGCCGTCGCATCCCCGTTCGAACGAGCCCAACCCCGCTGCAAATGGTGGCCCGTGCACGTTTTCCGGCCACCTCCCGTGGTCGCGCCGCCACGAACGCGCTCGCCGGCGCGATTCCGGCGAGACGCCGGTCGTCGTCCGAAGTGGCCAGCCCTGGCCCACTGCCAGTGACACTGGCCGGTGGGGCCGCGGGCCCGTTGACCTGGTCAGCGCTGCTGACTGGGCCAGCCCAGCCACTGACATGTGGGGTCCCTCCCCCAGTGTCTATGACATATGGGGCCCCCGTGTCAGAAACTTAATTAGTAAATAGATTAATTAAAATAATTAATTTAAACTAATTGTCTCACTGACATATGGGCCCCACATGGTTAATTAGTCTGTTAATAGATTAATTAACCCACTGTCTATGACGTGTGGGACCCGCATGTCAGGTTGACCCCAGTCAGCTGCACTGTTGCGTGCTGACGTCATGATGACGTCCTGCTGACGTCACCCAAACACTGTTCTGGATAATGTTTTGGATAATTCGAATTAAATAATTAAAATAAATTCAGAAAATATTTAAAACTTTAAAAATTCATATCTTTTAATCTGTAAGTCAGATGAAAATAATTTATATATGAAAGTTGATCAGAAAAATGCCACGAATCCAAATATGCCATCCATTCATCTGTCACATGCCTCTAGCTATCGGAACATGGAACTTTTCGACCGTTTGCAGTAGATGAATAGTGCACCACTTTGATAAAACAAATCCAATTAAAATTTTATTAATTCCCAAGAGTTATCTAAATCATATAGATAGGCAGTAGCACCCGTCTGCATGTCATCTTAGGCATGTCATGCATAGTGATTGTATTTTGCCGTGGATTTATTGTTTCCTCTCCCCCTTCTCTCTCGTTAGACCTGGTGCCCGCCGACTCCGCTGCTGCAGAGTACGACTACGTCCCCGACGACCAGCCGTCAGACGACCCCGCCTTTGCCGCAGAGCAACCAGGCAAGCAAACCCCCTTGACGCATGCCTTTGTCACCCAATTCTTTCTCCCTCCTGCTTGCATTAGAAAATGCTGTTACATTGTTTTATCCTATTTCTGCTGCATAGCCTGTCTTTGTAACTGTTTATGATAACTGCCAATTGTCCGAGCTGCTTAGTATAGGATTGGATGGTAAACCATCTGTGGCCCCTCTCCCTTGCTGTAGTTGCTCCGCTTTAGGACTGAAGACAGCTGGACTGAAGACAACACCACACACCCCCTTGAATTGCCCGACACTTCAGGGTTAGCATCGAGTGCCGAGGGTGATACCTCTTGGTTCACTTCTGATGGTGCCCCTGTAGAATAGCTACCCGGATGTGTGTTACCGAGGGTGATACCTCTTGCATCACTGCCGGTAAAGCTATCTGTCGTGCAACCCCTCAAGTGTGAGCCATCGAGGGTGATTCCTCCTGGTTCTCCTTGACGAAGTACATCGAGTGGGAATCCATCGAGGGTGATTCCTCCGGCTCCTCCTCGATACTTGGACACACAGTTACTTGGCCTTTGACAGGCGGGTCTACCTCGAGAGGTACCCGCGGGGGGGGGAATATAAAGACAGGCTGGCCTGCTACGTGTCGATTAGCCGAGGACGGACATCACCAGGAACAAGGGTGTGCGACCGGAGTTAATCGTGCATATTGGGCAAGCGAGCGCTACTAAATGAGCTTAACGGAACTGGGTGTTTGATCTGAGTGGGTCGTCGTGCCCTATACGCACTACCACCACGTGGGATAATGGGTATGGGCCCCTCCACGTTGTACGTTTCTCCCGAAGGCTCTTCAGACGTCGCAGTTCAGCATTGCGGGCTGGTTGGGATTGGGCTGGTACTTCACTGGGTTGTTCAGTGTCGCGCCTGCACCCCAACTACCCTCGCAACGTGCAGGAGTGCGGAGGGCGATGGCCCAAGACCCCTTCGTGCTTAGGATTTAGACCGGCGTGACGACCTCTCTGCTGAGCTTAGGGTAGAGCGCTGCTTCGTGTTGATCACCCGAGGCCGGGTATTACCCAGCAAGTGTATCCGGCCAGATGTGATCAAACGTGCTGGGTAACAGTAGTGCACCCCTGCAGGGAAGATATCTATTCGAATAGCCGAGTCCACGGTAACAGGACGCTTGGAATTGTGCCCAGATCTATTACAACTATAAAGAGATGATGATAATGATAAATTGCTAATAATGCTCTCGGGATCGCTTTCTCGCGGGGAGTCGAGAAAGGATCTCGGGGCATTGCTACTGTATGGCAACATGTATGTTAATACTATCTACTCTCTTCTGATGCTGCAAGACTGCTGAAGATGCTAGTCTTCGATAGGCTAGGTCTCTCTCTCTACTCTGGCATTCCTGCTATACAGTCCAAAGATATAGCCCCATTCCTTTGATACCAGTGCATAAATAGCATAGATTTGATGTAAGTCTTGCGAGTACTTTGGATGAGTACTCACGGTTGCTTTGCTACTCTTTTTCCCCTATCAATTCGATGGTACACCAGATGCCGATGGAGCCCAGGAGCCAGATGCCGCCGCCGGAGCTTACTACCAGGAGGGTCCCGATGGTACTTACTACTGGATCGAGCCAGCCGACCAGGAGTAGTTTAGGAGGTTCCCAGGCAGGAGGCCTCGCCTCTTTCGATCTGTATCGTTGTGTGTTTTCGCCATCTTATGGCACCTTTGTCTAACTATGTCTGTACTCAGATATCATTTGTGTGTCTGACTTATGTATTCGGGCCTCCGTGCCCCTGGGTTGTAATATGTTGAATTAAGACCTTTTATTTGAGTTTAGAGTTGTGTTGTGATATCTTCCCGTGGGTCCCTGTGCTTGATCGTACACGTTTGCGTGTGTGATTAGTGTACGATTAAGTCGGGGGCGTCACAAGTTGGTATCAGAGCCGACTGCCTGTAGGAAGCCCCACTCCAACTCCTTGGTCGTAGTTGAGTCTAGTATTTCCGAAAACTACTTTACTAACATGGCTGTGTGGCTTACGGGCCCACGTCGCCAACTGGGTGGTATTAGGATCTTTTATTCCTCTTCTATACTCTGGGACTCTGAAACCTCTTCCTTTCGGGTTAAATGAATTTTACTAACGCCGACCCTAGGTTCTCGCGATCTTATATCTCTCCGGGTGGATGCTGATGAATAGCTGGATTATCAGTGCTGGTTCCATATCATTGATCTGATTATTCTGATAATCACATTTTCCTTTCCATTGGTCTGTTTAATCTTTCTCTCCAAATTATATTATATTTGTCATTGTCGTTTGACAATCCTGAGTTGCCTCTGTTTCAGATGGATCGTCTGTTCCCACCACGCCCCGCGACGCAGCTTGTGCTTCGCACTTCGGCTCGCAATGCCCCTGGCTTTCCAGCTGTCCTGATCGCCCTCCTGACCAGACTGGGTTACCGCTGGTACCCCGAGTACATGGTCTATGAGGATTACCGCGAGTTCAACCAGGAGCAGTACCATGCAGGCGTCCGTATCTATGATCAGAGTGATGACTCAGAGACGGTGCTGCATCTTTTTCACGGTATCGGTGTGACGATTGAGATGGCAGTCCATGATGCTGCCTATTCTGCTGTCGCACGACTCCGTGGGGAGCATACTACCTTGGATGCCTCTGAGTTCCGGTACATTCCATATGCACCGACCGGAGATGCTACTGGATACTACACAGCTGTCTGTGCCCCGTACGAGCCTCGTCGGTATGACCCGCGCGTGTTGATTCAGTGCACTCAGGCTCTGGATCGCACTAACCGGGCTCTTACAGTCGAGCTGTTTGCCACTCGAGCACGTCTCTACGATGCTATGACGCAGTTGCTACCAGCTGTTCGAGCCGGGATACATCCGGAGTATATCCTTTACCCGCGCAGGACTCAGATGCCGGCAGGTATCGATTGGCCTGCTGTTGGAGGTCACAGGCCTGCGCGTGGACCTCTTCTTTCAGTTCGAGACCGGGTTCTGCATCAGAGTGCACACGGAGCACAGGACCTTTCTGCTACAGAGGTTCATCGTCCGCATTTGCACTTGCAGTTACCCCGTTTCAGTGGTTTTCGCCGACGTTGATGTAGCCTTTGCTATGTCTCGTTGTGTAGTTCCTTACCGCGTGCCTGCGCGCCGCCTAGTATGTCTTTTTCCTTAATTTTACGCCGTTATGCTGTCCGCATGTAACCGACTCAGTGTATGGATCTGTATGTCTTAAATAACTACTGTTATGTATCTGATGCACTACTTATTCATTGTCGTGTTACATCATGTTTGTCGCAAAACACTTGCAGTTGTTTTTATTAAACTACCCCCCTGTTGAAATTTTAGCAGGATGGTTAGGCCTAGAGGTCGTGGTGCTGGTTATGCCCCTGAGCATCCTCCACCGCCCGACTACATGGCCGCAATGATGCAACAATTTGAGCTCAATCGTCAGTTTATGACCAATATTATGGCTCAGTTCCCGCATCAGAACAACCAGAACCAGAACCAGTTTCCAATAACACTGTCAGAATTTGTGCGTCTCAACCCCACTATTTATCGCAATTCTGAACAGCCACTGGATGCCGATGACTGGCTTCGCGACATCGCCTTTGAGATGGAGTCTGCCAATGTCGCCCCTGAAAGCCTTGTCGCCTTCGCGACCTACTTCTTGAAGGGACCCGCTGCTCAATGGTGGTCCACTCACAAGCGTACACTGCCTGCTGGGACAATCGTTACTTGGGATGAGTTTCAGACTGCCTTCCGTGCTCGCTATATTCCTCAGGGGATCATAGATCGGAAGAAGACCGAGTTCCGCAACCTCGTTCAGGGCAACAAGACTGTCGAAGCCTATCAGCGGGAGTTCCTTAACTTGTCCCGCTATGCTGAAGAAGACATTCCAACTGATGCTCGTAGACGGGAGAAGTTCCGTAGTGGACTCCACCCAGATATTGAGCTTGCACTGGCTGCTCAAGACTTCAACGACTTTGCCACTCTTGTCAACAAAGCTATTCTGGTAGAGACTGCTCAGGCCAAGCACAAGGAATCGCAGAAGCGTTATCGTGATATGGGCTCATCTTCGAGCTCAGCACAGAAACGTCGTATCTGGATCCCCAACAATGTGTACCGTCCACCTGCACCTGCCCCTGCGCCAAGGCCCTCGTATGTTGCATCTCGCCTGCCTCCCCCACCACCGAGGCAGCCCAGAGCTCAAGCTCCTCGGCCCAATGCTCCTCTTCGTCCTGAAGATGGACTCTGCTTCAAGTGCCGCAAGCCAGGACACCTTGCTAAGGATTGTCGTCAGCCTCAGAACCAGCTGGGATTTCCTCGCAATGGCCGAGGCAATGGTCGTGGCAACAACCAGACCCGCAACTATAATACTGGGTCTGCTGCTCATGGTCGTGGACACGCTTACAACATTGATATCGAAGAAGTCCAAGATCAACCTGCTACTGTGATGGGTACTCTCCTCGTTAACTCAGTACCTGCTTCTGTTTTATTTGATTCAGGAGCATCACATTCATTCATGTCGGGGAAATTTGCATTTAAGCATAGCATACAATATGAGGAGATGCATACCCCACTGGTCGTTAAAACCCCCAGTGGCCGATGTCAAACCTCCATGATAGCACGCAATATCCCTGTTGAAATCAAAGGATTGGAATTTCTTGTTTCACCCATTGTATTGAACTCTTCCACCATAGACCTCATTCTGGGAATGGATTGGTTGAAAGCTCACACTGCTTCGATCAATTGTGCCACCAAGATCGTCCAACTCCTACATCCCTCAGATGAGATAGTGAACTACACCGCCCGCATTACTCAGAATGCCGAAGCTCAGATATATGCTCTGAATGCTTTGAACGCCTCACCTCTGGAAGGGATTGAGAACGTTCCGGTCGTCCGTGATTTTCCGGACGTCTTCCCGGAAGAACTTCCAGGAATACCCCCGGTTAGAGCTGTCGAGTTCGTCATCGACTTGAAGCCTGGCACTACTCCTATTGCGAAGCGTCCCTACAAGATGCCTCCGCATGAACTTCTCGAGCTCAAGGAAGAAATTGACAAGTCGCTGAAAAAGGGCTTCATCCGCCCCAGTTCCTCTGCTTGGGGAGCACCTTCTCTCTTTGTTAAGAAGAAGGATGGAACTAACCGATTGGTCCAGGACTATCGTCCTATTAACCAAGCCACAATCCAAAATAAATATCCACTGCCCCGCATCAACGATCTTTATGATCAGCTCGCTGGATCCTCTGTGTTCTCGAAACTCGATTTGAGGTTGGGTTATCATCAGATCCGAGTTCGTAAGGAGGATATTCCGAAGACCGCATTCGTTACTCGTTATGGATCATACGAGTACACCGTCATGTCATTCGGACTAACTAATGCCCCGGCAACCTTCTCCCGATTGATGAATTATATCTTCATGGACTACCTCGACAAGTTCGTCGTGGTCTACTTGGATGATATCCTTATATATTCCAAGAATGAAGAAGAACACACTGAACATCTTCGGCTTGTATTGGAGAAGCTGCGAGAACACCAATTGTATGCCAAGTACTCCAAGTGTGAATTTTGGTTATCCGAGGTGACTTATCTTGGTCACGTCATATCCAAAGATGGCATTGCCGTTAACCCCGAGCGAGTTCAGGCTATTCTTGACTGGACTCCTCCGAAGAATGTCAAGCAAGTCAGGAGTTTTCTCGGACTCGCTAGTTATTGTCGACGATTCGTTGAGAACTTCTCGAGGATTGCAAAGCCATTAACTGACCTGCTCCACAAGGGTGTTAAATTTGAATGGACAGAAAAATGTCAAGGAAGCTTTCAGATGCTTAAAGATAAGTTGACATCTGCCCCAGTGTTAGCACCCCCGGATTCTACAAAAGACTTTGAGATTTACTGCGATGCATCTCGCCAAGGATTAGGCTGTGTCCTAATGCAAGAGCGCCGAGTGGTAGCGTATGGCTCTCGTCAATTGCGTCCTCACGAGGAGAATTATCCAGTGCATGATCTCGAACTGGCTGCAGTTATTTATGCTCTCAAGCTGTGGCGACATTACCTCCTTGGTAATCGTTGCGAGATATACACCGATCATAAGAGTTTGAAGTATCTGTATACCCAGCCAGACTTGAACCTTCGTCAACAAAGATGGCTTGAGACAGTAGCTGATTATGATATGAATATCTCCTACACCCCTGGCAAGGCTAATGTAATGGCCGATGCTTTGAGTCGCAAGGCTTATTGCAACAACCTCATGGTTCAGGAAGCACAACCTATGCTTTATGAAGAGCTTCACAAATTGAACCTTCACATTGTTCCTCAAGGTTATCTTAATACCTTGGTTGTCGAACCAGATCTCGAGCAAAGAATCAAGACAAGACAGAATTACTGCTCTGAAGTCGAGAGGATTAAGAAATATCTCTCCCAGGGAAATCATTCATTCTACCATGTTGGTGAGGAGGGTGCTTTGTTCTTCAAAGGCCGCCTAGTGGTCCCCAGGAGACATAATATAGACTCTCGTTCGGATGTTATGAAGGAAGCGCACGACACGCCCTTGTCTATTCACCCTGGTAGTACCAAAATGTACCAAGACATTCGTCAACGGTACTGGTGGCCCGATATGAAACATGATATTGCCCAATACGTTGCTGAGTGTGACGTTTGCCGTCGCGTCAAGGCAGAACATCAAAGGCCTGCTGGAACTCTGCAACCACTTGAAATTCCGGAATGGAAATGGGACAAAGTCCAAATGGACTTCATTACTGGTTTTCCCAGATCGCAGAGGGGTCATGATGCTATCTTTGTCGTCATCGACCGCTTCTCTAAGGTTTCTCACTTTCTGCCTGTCAAGGAGACTATCACTGCTAGTCAGTTAGCAGAATTGTATGTTTCCAGGATTGTGTCACTCCACGGTGTTCCGTTGGAGATCAGTTCAGATCGTGGAAGCCTCTTCACTTCCAGATTCTGGAACAGTTTCCAGGAAGCCATGGGAACTCATCTGTCTTTTAGCACTGCTTTCCACCCTCAGTCTCAGGGTCAAGTCGAAAGGGTTAATCAAGTGCTAGAAGATATGCTTCGAGCTTGTGTCATATCATTCGGTAAGAAATGGGAGGAATCTCTCCCGTATGCCGAATTCTCTTACAACAATGGCTATCAAGCTAGTCTGAAGATGGCACCGTTTGAAGTTCTTTACGGGCGTAAGTGTCGAACCCCTCTGAATTGGTCAGAAACTGGGGAACGATCACTCGTTGGACCGGACATTATTCAACAAGCCGAAGAACAAGTCCGCATCGTCCGTGAACATCTGAAAACTGCTCAATCTCGACAGAAGAGTAATTATGACCGAAAGCACAAGACAATGGTCTATCAACCTGGTGAGCAGGCTTACCTTCGTGTTACTCCGTTCAAGGGCACTCATCGATTCGGAATCAAGGGCAAGTTAGCTCCTCGCTACATTGGCCCGTTCCGCATTCTCGCTCGTCGTGGAGAAGTGGCATATCAATTGGAATTGCCACTAAACCTTTCTCAAGTGCATGACGTCTTTCATGTATCGCAACTCCGGCGCTGCTTCAAGGATCCTATCCGAGCCGTCGATCATGAAGTGCTTGAATTGCGCGAAGATCTGTCTTATCCAGAATATCCGATCCGCGTTCTCGATCAAACTGAACGTCGGACTCGTCAGAAGTCGATCAAGTTCCTCAAAGTTCAGTGGTCAAATCATTCTGTGGATGAAGCCACTTGGGAACGCGAGGATCGTCTTCGTGAAGAGTACCCTGCTTTCTTTCAGTCTTCGTCTTAATTCTCGGGACGAGAATTCTTGTTAGACGAGGAGAATTGTAACACCCCCTTGTAATGACTACAGTGATCCCCCCTGTTAATGCCATGTCATCATGTTAGTCAAGCATAATCATCATTTGCATCATGGTTCATTTCAAATTCAAACTCAAATTGCAATATTAAATCTTAAGTGGAAATAAAAGTGGTTCAAACCAGCAACTAAAATGTTCATTAAATAACACATAAATCATAACTAATTACTTTGAGGAAAACAACATCACCATAATTCCAGAAATGCCCCTAACTAACTAAACAGTAGCAAAACAGCAAAGTATAACACTATATTATTTAATGGGAATTAAAGTGAATTCATAAATTGTCCAAACCAATTTTTAATGGATGAAAATACTGCACTGTGGTTTATGGGCCAAGTCACACATTTACTAAAATTAATTTAGTGCCAAAATAATTAGCAAAACAGAGAGAAAGAAAAGAAATAGAAAAAGAAAAAGAAAAGGGGCAAAGGCCTACTGTGCACTTGGGCTGCAAGTGCACAGTAGCCGGCCCAGCCCACCAGCGCCATCATCGTCTTCGTCGCGCTGTCGCCGTCCGCGCGCGACAGCGTCGTCGCCGCGCCACGCGCCGGCCATCCCGCGGCTCCCCGTCGCCGATAAGGGCGTCCCCGGTCGCCTCTTCCCTCTCCCGAACCCTAGCGCGCCCCCATTTGCCCCCCTGTGCCCTCTCTCGCCCGATCCCCTCCTCTCCCGCAGTGTCGCCGGCGCTGCCGCCGTCGATCCCGCGGCCACACCGCCTCCCGTGCCCCGCCGTGACGCCCATCCGCTTCGCCGTGACCTCCTCTTCCTCCTCGACTACGCGACCGAGCCCCGGAGCCCCTGCATCGACGCGCCCGAGCTCTTCTTCCTCCTCTGCTCCGACGAGCTTCGTCGTCGGTTCTGGCTACTTCGAGCCCTCCCCGAGCACGCGTTGAACGGCTACACCTCACGGTGAGCCTCGTCTTCCTCCCCTGCCTCTTCTCGTGGTCGCTAGCTCGCCGTAGCCGTCGATTTCGCCATAGCCCGATTGCGCCGCCGCTCGTGCTCGTCGCCGGCGTAGCCACGGCGACCATTTGGTCCCGTGCGTGCCACCGTTGCACTCGCCGCGACGCGTAGGTCCCCCTCAGCGCATCGCCTCGCTCGTTTGCGCCCCGCAGCCGCGTTCCCGTCGCGCGCCCGAAGCACCTCGCCGCCGATGAGCTCCTGCCGCTCGTCTCCGGCCGTTTCAGCCCGCGAGACCACCACCGTTCGAACCGCCGTCGCATCCCCGTTCGAACGAGCCCAACCCCGCTGCAAATGGTGGCCCGTGCACGTTTTCCGGCCACCTCCCGTGGTCGCGCCGCCACGAACGCGCTCGCCGGCGCGATTCCGGCGAGACGCCGGTCGTCGTCCGAAGTGGCCAGCCCTGGCCCACTGCCAGTGACACTGGCCGGTGGGGCCGCGGGCCCGTTGACCTGGTCAGCGCTGCTGACTGGGCCAGCCCAGCCACTGACATGTGGGGTCCCTCCCCCAGTGTCTATGACATATGGGGCCCCCGTGTCAGAAACTTAATTAGTAAATAGATTAATTAAAATAATTAATTTAAACTAATTGTCTCACTGACATATGGGCCCCACATGGTTAATTAGTCTGTTAATAGATTAATTAACCCACTGTCTATGACGTGTGGGACCCGCATGTCAGGTTGACCCCAGTCAGCTGCACTGTTGCGTGCTGACGTCATGATGACGTCCTGCTGACGTCACCCAAACACTGTTCTGGATAATGTTTTGGATAATTCGAATTAAATAATTAAAATAAATTCAGAAAATATTTAAAACTTTAAAAATTCATATCTTTTAATCTGTAAGTCAGATGAAAATAATTTATATATGAAAGTTGATCAGAAAAATGCCACGAATCCAAATATGCCATCCATTCATCTGTCACATGCCTCTAGCTATCGGAACATGGAACTTTTCGACCGTTTGCAGTAGATGAATAGTGCACCACTTTGATAAAACAAATCCAATTAAAATTTTATTAATTCCCAAGAGTTATCTAAATCATATAGATAGGCAGTAGCACCCGTCTGCATGTCATCTTAGGCATGTCATGCATAGTGATTGTATTTTGCCGTGGATTTATTGTTTCCTCTCCCCCTTCTCTCTCGTTAGACCTGGTGCCCGCCGACTCCGCTGCTGCAGAGTACGACTACGTCCCCGACGACCAGCCGTCAGACGACCCCGCCTTTGCCGCAGAGCAACCAGGCAAGCAAACCCCCTTGACGCATGCCTTTGTCACCCAATTCTTTCTCCCTCCTGCTTGCATTAGAAAATGCTGTTACATTGTTTTATCCTATTTCTGCTGCATAGCCTGTCCTTGTAACTGTTTATGATAACTGCCAATTGTCCGAGCTGCTTAGTATAGGATTGGATGGTAAACCATCTGTGGCCCCTCTCCCTTGCTGTAGTTGCTCCGCTTTAGGACTGAAGACAGCTGGACTGAAGACAACACCACACACCCCCTTGAATTGCCCGACACTTCAGGGTTAGCATCGAGTGCCGAGGGTGATACCTCTTGGTTCACTTCTGATGGTGCCCCTGTAGAATAGCTACCCGGATGTGTGTTACCGAGGGTGATACCTCTTGCATCACTGCCGGTAAAGCTATCTGTCGTGCAACCCCTCAAGTGTGAGCCATCGAGGGTGATTCCTCCTGGTTCTCCTTGACGAAGTACATCGAGTGGGAATCCATCGAGGGTGATTCCTCCGGCTCCTCCTCGATACTTGGACACACAGTTACTTGGCCTTTGACAGGCGGGTCTACCTCGAGAGGTACCCGCGGGGGGGGGAATATAAAGACAGGCTGGCCTGCTACGTGTCGATTAGCCGAGGACGGACATCACCAGGAACAAGGGTGTGCGACCGGAGTTAATCGTGCATATTGGGCAAGCGAGCGCTACTAAATGAGCTTAACGGAACTGGGTGTTTGATCTGAGTGGGTCGTCGTGCCCTATACGCACTACCACCACGTGGGATAATGGGTATGGGCCCCTCCACGTTGTACGTTTCTCCCGAAGGCTCTTCAGACGTCGCAGTTCAGCATTGCGGGCTGGTTGGGATTGGGCTGGTACTTCACTGGGTTGTTCAGTGTCGCGCCTGCACCCCAACTACCCTCGCAACGTGCAGGAGTGCGGAGGGCGATGGCCCAAGACCCCTTCGTGCTTAGGATTTAGACCGGCGTGACGACCTCTCTGCTGAGCTTAGGGTAGAGCGCTGCTTCGTGTTGATCACCCGAGGCCGGGTATTACCCAGCAAGTGTATCCGGCCAGATGTGATCAAACGTGCTGGGTAACAGTAGTGCACCCCTGCAGGGAAGATATCTATTCGAATAGCCGAGTCCACGGTAACAGGACGCTTGGAATTGTGCCCAGATCTATTACAACTATAAAGAGATGATGATAATGATAAATTGCTAATAATGCTCTCGGGATCGCTTTCTCGCGGGGAGTCGAGAAAGGATCTCGGGGCATTGCTACTGTATGGCAACATGTATGTTAATACTATCTACTCTCTTCTGATGCTGCAAGACTGCTGAAGATGCTAGTCTTCGATAGGCTAGGTCTCTCTCTCTACTCTGGCATTCCTGCTATACAGTCCAAAGATATAGCCCCATTCCTTTGATACCAGTGCATAAATAGCATAGATTTGATGTAAGTCTTGCGAGTACTTTGGATGAGTACTCACGGTTGCTTTGCTACTCTTTTTCCCCTATCAATTCGATGGTACACCAGATGCCGATGGAGCCCAGGAGCCAGATGCCGCCGCCGGAGCTTACTACCAGGAGGGTCCCGATGGTACTTACTACTGGATCGAGCCAGCCGACCAGGAGTAGTTTAGGAGGTTCCCAGGCAGGAGGCCTCGCCTCTTTCGATCTGTATCGTTGTGTGTTTTCGCCATCTTATGGCACCTTTGTCTAACTATGTCTGTACTCAGATATCATTTGTGTGTCTGACTTATGTATTCGGGCCTCCGTGCCCCTGGGTTGTAATATGTTGAATTAAGACCTTTTATTTGAGTTTAGAGTTGTGTTGTGATATCTTCCCGTGGGTCCCTGTGCTTGATCGTACACGTTTGCGTGTGTGATTAGTGTACGATTAAGTCGGGGGCGTCACACGCGGCTTAGGAGGACGCGGCCGTCGCGGATGTCCCGTTTCATCCAGTGGCGGTGGGAGGAGGGGAGGAAGGAGAAGGAGAAGTCGGCCTGGAGGGCGAGGGCGCGGGCGGCGGCAGGCCCGGCCCTGAGGGGGGGCGAGCGGGGCGGCCGCCCCGGGCCCCCAGGTGCCAAGGGCCCCCCAAATCCGCTCTTAATTGGCCTAGCGCCTTGGCCTAGAATGCCGATGTATGCACGTACTTCATCTCGAAAAAATGGGCATCCTATTTCCTACAACCGTCTCCCTGATTTTCTCGCCTTCCTTCCTTCGTTCTAGGATTAAGGGCCCTTATACGTTGATTAATAGAGTAGTTTCCCTCAAAAAAATAGAGCAGTTATTGCATGCGGTTAATTAGGCGTAGTTATGAAAAAAATCGCCTTTAATTTCCTTCCTTAATCTTGCCGCAAAAAAATTCCTTCCTTAATCCACTAGCCGAAAGTTGTGCGGTCAATTTGTGAGAAAAAACGGGACTAATGGGAAGCAATGCCCCCCACGGACGAGAACATATGAAGGTCGCGGCGCTTGATATCCATCTACCATGGCTACGAGGTGCCCGGTGCCGCCTTGGTCGGAGTGGATCTGAATCGGAGGAAGGCTGGACTGCTGGTGATAGCCAGTTGCCTTGCACGAGACCACGCTGGCTCGCCGGGAGGATAGATCATGCACGATTACAGTTATAGAAGAGAAGGTATGTTTCTAATCTCCATTTGTATTGGTAGTCTATATGGCCTATGATATTTTATCATGATGGTTGATTAAAATTTATAAATGATCATCCACATGACCTCTGCATTGTTGCAATTGGACACTAATAATCGATTTTATGAGTATTGTTAATGGATGGACATTATTGGGGTTACTAATTCTAGTGTTTGTCAACTTGCCGTTAATTGGTATTGAGGAATAAACTAATGTTAATCCATAAGGTAGCGGCCATACATAATACAATGTGACATCTAAATGGAAGAAAACGGGAGTGATCATTCCCATTTAAATCATCCATTAGTATTGACCAGATGCCAATTTTTACTATAGTTTGATTAGGATCAACAAAATTAGCATGAACTTAATAAAGAAGCTATCTGACATATTAGTAAAGAACAGATTTATAAGCGAAAAATGTTGTGTTTCCTTTGACTAGCGATTCAAAATATTTTTACCGATTTATAAGCGAAAAATATTGTATTTCCATTCACTAGTGATTCAAAATATTTTTAAAACTTATTTGTGTTTATGTTAAGGGCCCCAAGGTTTAGTTTCGCCCCGGGCCCCCAAAATCTCAGGACCGGCCCTGGGCGGCGGGCGCGGAGGGGTGGGGCGGGAGGGCTGGGTGGAACCCGTCGATGTTGAGGATCCCGAGGTGGAGCGGGGCGTGGAGGCGGCGGAAGGCACGGAGGAAGGAGGCTTGGGTGGCGAGTCGGCGAAAGGTCGCAGGCGGCGGAGGCGCAGGCGAGGTCTTGTGGGGTGGGCAGGCGGAGGAAGATCTCGGCCAGGAGGTGGTCGGGGATGTCCGTCAGAGGCGACGCCATTTTCTTCTTGCTGGTCGCCAATGGATATGGATTAGAGTGGGGGGCTCGTTGGGCGCCGGAGGAGGCAGCCGCCGGGAAACCCTGGGCGAGAGGGGAACGGAAGAAGCCGGCGGCTGTGTGCGGCAGTGAGAGTGTTGGATTGGGAGCGAGTCGAGCGACTTTCCTACTGGAATGAGCGATTTTCCCCTGCGACAGAAAGACCCATGGAGGGTGAGAGGGGAGGGAAGAAAAGGAAGGGGCGGCGCGGAGGAGGAGATGGCCGGCGGCAAGGCTTGCCGGAGCCGCGGGGAACAGGGGAGCGAGGAGATCGGGCGTGGGGCACGTGTCCTCTGGAAGCCGGCGGCGCTGGATCGGGGAGACGAGGGAGGGAGAGAGTGGGGATCGAGCGTGGGGCGGCTGGGCTTAGTGGGCCGGCCTGGCTGTGTTCGGCTGTGTGCTTGTCAGGCATGTTCAGTAACACTGTCGAAGATTCAGTTAGAGGTGTAGCTCTTCCAGCAAATACCGCTTCAGAGGATGGACGGCTACGATGGCTCCCGCATGGAGGACTGGTCACCACCGTAGGATCTATTTTACAGCTGTACTGTAGCTTTTCTACTTTTACCACCGCGCTAGCTGTCACAGCTCTGCCTATAACCAGTCGGGTTGTGGCTGGAGGAAACCATTCTGAATTCCCCAATTGTCAACCCGAGATACTCTCGTCCTTTGATAAACATAATACATCCTTGATCCCGAGAGATCTTTTGATTTCCTCCATAAATTCGTCCATACAAAGAGATAGATCAACTAGGGCCTGACAAATTGGTATCATGAGCCATCGTTCTTCGGCGGATGTGCGCTCTGGTGGTGGAAATTTTTTCCAGATCGGCGATTCCCACCCTTCTTCTTGAGCGCTGGCGGCGGTGTTGATTAGGGCGGCGTCGGCGGCGGGGTTGGAGTTGTTGGTGGCGGTGTGGTGGCGCTGGTGGCGGTGCTTGTTCGGGCGCAGATCGGTAGAGCAGAGGCGGTTTTTCGAGCACCTCGCTTGATCTGTAAAATCCCGCGTTCTAGCACCGATCCTTGTGCCAGGGAGGTGTGGATCGAGGCGGCGGCAGGATCAGAGGTACGGGAAGGGTTGCTGGTATTCCAGTGGTAAAATTCCTCACTCGCACCTCAGATCAAGGAGATGGGACGCGCCAAGGCTATTGATGACGCTGATCTTCAAGAAATTCTGGCGCTGCGTGATGATTTTGGTGTTCTGCAAAAAGATAGCGCTCAAATGCAGACACAAGTGTCCAAGTTGCAACAGGAAGTACAAGCAATTGGTTCTAAACAGGGAGAGATTTCCGTTACTGTTGGCACGGTGGAACAGGTGGTGTTGGATCTGGCTAAGCAATTATCAGCAATCAGTAATGTTCTACAAACACTAGTCAAAACAACTCAACCAGCACCACAATCAGATCGTCCTTCCAGCTCTCTGGAGGTGCCCAGAATTACTACTCTGAATCAAGATCAAACACAAGAACAGGGGGCCCGAGTGGAGCAATTAAGAAAGCAATTAGCAGCAGAGAAGGAAAAGTCTAAGCAATTGGAAGATCTTCAACTACACAATCTGCCACCCATTGTAACAAACAGAGCAAATGGACCTCCTGGTTATGCAAATCAAGGAAGACAAGAAACACATAGTCCACTAGGTACTCCGGTGACGGCTAGACACAATGTTCACACTCCTGCATTCAATCAGTTCTACCAGCAGAACAGAGACAGACAGATGTGGCAAGGATACCACAGGACTTATGAAATGGACATGCAAGCACAATTCATGAAATCATTAACTAAAGGCCCTAAAATAGATTTTCCCAGGTTTTCAGGTGAAGACCCTGTGGGATGGATCATACAATGCAATAAGTATTTTCAAATGGCTGCTTCTCCTGAAGAATATAAAGTGTCACTGGCTCAATTATATATCATTGATGAGGCTGATATCTGGTTGAGAAGATCAGGATTATTAAAGAAACAATTAACTTGGAAGCAATTTAGAGCAGAAGTAGTAAAGAGATTTTCAGCACAAGGGTCTTATGATCTCACTGAAAAATTCAATTAATTGAAACAAGCAAATAGTACAGTTTCTGAATATACAAAACTGTTTGAGGATTTGATGGCAGATGTTATGGAAGAAAATCCTGAGCTGGGAGAAATTTGGTTTGTTAGGTGCTATGTGAATGGTCTCAGAGAGGGGATTAAGTTCCAACTTAGGCCATTAAGACCACAATCACTAACTGATGCTTATTGTTTAGCAAAAGAAGTGGAACCCAATCATCCTCCTATCAGTACAGTGACTAAGAAGACAAGCAGTACTTTTGTCAACTATTACCAGAAAAATATTGGTGGTTTTCATAACAGAAACAGTAATTCCACAACTTCTGGGCAGCAGAATACTCCAGTTAAACAGGCAGAAACCAATACTAACACATTTCAGAAGCTGAGGAAAGTAGGAGAATGTTGGAGATGTGGGGATAAATGGGTGCATGGACATAAATGCAAATTAATTCCCAATGTGCACTTAATGCAGCAAGAGTGTGCTGAGCAAGAGGTTGCTGCAGAGGAGATTATCCAGCAAGAACAGGAAGAAATTCCTAATGAGGGAGAACAAGCGATGTTCATCACTGCTCATGCAATGGGCCAGCAACTGGCAGTTCCTACACCAACAGTGATTATTCACATCAATGGCAAGAGAGCAACAGCTTTGTTAGATTCGGGCAGCACTTCTTCCTTTATGAGTCAAGAATTTGCTGTTAAAGCAAACTGCCACTTAATACCAGTGAAACCCAGAGTGATTGCTGTTGCAGGAGGGGGCAAATTAATATCCAAAGTAGTAGTTCCTAACTGTGAATTTCAGTTGGCCAAACACACACTGCAATATAATTTCAGAATATTACCATTGCCTGGTCATGATGTAATCCTTGGATATGATTGGTTTACACTAATGAGCCCAGTAGCTTTCAACATACCAGACAATACTTTCAGTTTTACTATGCAAGGGAAAACAACAGTCACTGCTGCAATCTTTAACACACCAGAGAAAGTTAAGGAAGTGCCTGCTGAAGCAATGAGCAAATTATTGGAAAAGGGAGCTGAGGCCTTCTTATTGCAAGTGCACAATGTAATTTTACAAGCTCCTGCTGGGTTCAAAACTCCTCCTCGATTACAGAAACTGTTAATGGAATATGCAGATCTTTTTGAGGAGCCTAGCACCTTACCTCCACATAGGGAATGTGATCACACAATTCCCTTAAAGCCTGGAACTGAGCCTCCTCACTCCAGACCTTATAGAGTTCCTTTACACCGGAAGAAGGAGATGGAAGAGCAGATCAAGAAACTACTAGCAGCTCATTTCATCAGACACAGTCAGAGTCCTTATGCTGCACCAGTGATCTTAGTAAAGAAGAAGGACAATTCTATGAGATTATGTACTGATTTCAGGAAACTAAATTCAGTGACAGTTAAAAACAAATTCCCAATACCTGTCATAGAGGATTTGTTGGATGAACTGCATGGTGCAAAGTATTTTTCCAAGTTGGACTTAAGAGCAGGTTATCACCAGATCAGGATGCACCCTGATGATATACATAAAACTGCTTTCAGAACATTTTTGGGCCACTTTGAATACCTAGTGATGCCCTTTGGCTTGTCCAATGCTCCTGGCACCTTCCAAGCTCTGATGAACAGAATTTTTGGCCCTCATCTGAGAAAGTTTGTGTTAGTGTTCTTTGATGATATACTCATCTACAGTAAAACATTAGAGGAACACATGGAGCACATAGAGGCTGTGTTAAAAATCTTAAAGGAAAATCAGTTATGTGCAAAATTATCTAAATGTGTCTTTGCAGTTCAGCAAGTGGAATATTTGGGACATGTAATTTCTGCTGAAGGAGTAGCAACTGACCCACAAAAAATCAAAGCTATTGCAAAATGGCCAATTCCTGACAGTGTCACAAAACTGAGAAGTTTGTTGGGATTAGCAGACTATTATAGAAGATTCATCAAGGGATATGGAGTAATTTGCAGACCTCTGCATGATTTACTCAAAAAGGGACAGTTCAAATGGACAAGTGTGCATGATACAGCATTTTCTCAGCTGCAACAAGCACTTATCACAGCTCCAGTACTAGCTCTTCCTAATTTTTCCCTGCCCTTCATATTGGAAACTGATGCTTCTGGGAAGGGTATTGGAGCAGTACTCATGCAACAAGGGAGGCCTTTGGCATACTATAGCTCTTCTTTGTGTCCTAGAAATGCAGCTCTTTCCACTTATGAAAAGGAAGCTTTAGCTATTTTAGAAGCACTGAAACGATGGAGGCACTATCTCATTGGAAATGAGCTCCTCATCAAAACAGATCAGCAATCTCTTAAATTTATTACTGATCAGAAAATCACTGAAGGTGTGCAGCATAAACTGATGATGAAACTACTGGAATTCAATTTTAAGATCCAGTACAAGAAAGGAGTAGCAAACAGAGTTGCGGATGCTTTATCAAGAGTTCTGCCCTCTTGTATGGCAATTTCTGTGGCCACTCCAATCTGGGCACAGGAACTAGTGGAAGGATATCATAAGCACCCACTTTCTAAGGACATCTTAGAGAAATTGCTGTTACAAAAAGATCATAGTATGTCTGATTACAGTCTCACTGCTGGGATAATTAGATATAAGGGAAAAATTCTTGTGGGGGATTTTTCTAACTTGAGGCACAGATTAATTACTGCTCTTCACAGCTCTCCAATTGGTGGTCACTCTGGTACAAGAGCTACTTATCAAAGAGTCAAAAATATCTTCTATTGGCCTGGGATGAAAGCAGCTGTAGAATCATTCATTGCAGCTTGCCCCATCTGTCAAAGGGCTAAACATGAGAACTGTCTTCAGCCTGGTTTGCTTGATCCTCTGCCAATTGCTGACATGGCCTGGCAGCATGTTTCTATGGATTTTATAGAAGGACTCCCAAATTCTCAGGGCAAGGAAGTAATATTGGTGGTAGTGGATAGATTTACTAAATATGCCCATTTCATACCACTAGCTCATCCATGTAATGTTCTGACTGTGGCTCAGGCCTTTGTGGATAACATTGTCAGATTGCATGGTCCTCCTCAACTCATTATATCAGACAGAGACAGAATTTTCACCAGTAAATTGTGGAAGGATATTTTTGCTGGTATGAAGAGTGAATTGAGATATAGCACAACATATCACCCTCAAACTGATGGTCAAACAGAAAGGGTTAACCAATGTGTTGAAACCTACCTCAGATGCATGACTACAACTCAACCAAAGAAATGGTGTTCATGGCTACCCTTAGCAGAATTTTGGTATAATACTACCTATCACACTGCTCTGAAAATGTCTCCTTTCCAAGCACTATATGGTTTCCCTCCACCTATGATTTCTGAGCTAGCAATACCAGGACCCGAGGATGCAGAGGCTCACAACTTCTTGTCTGCTAAACAGCAAATGCTGGAGCAACTGAAGGACAACTTGCAGCAAGCTCAGAACAGGAAAAAGATATGCAGGTCTGAAGAGAAGTGAAAGAGTATTTGAAGTGAGAGATATGGTGTATCTTAAAATGGCCCCTTACCGATTAGCAGCTTTTGGATTTCGGGGAGCTTTGAAGCTGCAAAACAAGTACTATGGCCCATTCTTAATTATCCAGAAGATTGGCAAGTTGGCTTACAAACTCCAGTTTCCTGCTCATGTGCAAATTCATCCTATTTTTCATGTCAGCCAATTGAAAAAGCACATTGGCAGTAAATCAATTCCCAGTCCCAACTTACCAATGGTTTCTGTGCCGGCTAGGTCACTAGTACGTGGGGCCCGCCTGCAGGGCGCCCTCGTCGTCTTCAACCTCCTGTCTACGCGCACGACCGAGAGAGGAGCGGAGTCCGGTGAGGATTGCCGGCGACTCAGGCCACCATCCGCGGTGCTCCGGTCACCGACTCGCTCGGGAGAGAACGCCGCTTCCATCCCACCTGAGCACGGACCGCGGCGAGGACTCGAGCGGCGGCGGCGTTGGCTCCCGCGGGTGACGGCTTCGGCCGGACTCAGGCACGGCGCTTCGGCCACTGAGAGGAGGCGGAGAGCTACGGGAAAGGGTCTAGGGTGGACGTGGTGTGATCTGGTGGTGGTAGAGGGAAGAGGAGGACTCGGGCTCGCCGGAATTTAGGCCGACCCGAGCGGCGGCCATGGCGGCAATGCTCGAGGTGGAGAGCCTCCCGAGCTCGTTTGAGTGGACAGGGGGAGTTCTAGGAGGGAGAGAGAGAGGTTGGTGAGGAGAGGAGGGTCTCGGGTAGGCTTATATAACCGTGGCAACGATGCCGTGGCCGGACGACGACGGAAGCTTGCGGTTGATGCCTCTGGCGCGACCGCGTGCGCGAGTGCACGCGCAGAGGGGGAGAGAGGGCTAGGGGAGGTGCATGCGGTGCTGAGATACTACGGGGAGGGAAGAGGACAAAGGCAAAGCGACGATGGCCGCGGGCATCCTAGGACGGCGTGCTCGCCGGAGAGGAAAGAGGAGAGGGGGAGGGGTCCAAAGAGGTGGCGTGGACGCAGGAGAGTGGGTGCAATGCTGTGGACATGGTGCGGTGGCGGGAGCTCGGTGAATGGACGGCGGCCGAGGGCCCCAAAGTCCAGAGCGCGCTTTCGGCGTGCCAGACCGCGTGGTCACCGCGTGCACAGGCGCACGCGGTGCGCTCTGGTCATCCACAGGATGTCTAGTGTGTAATCCCTCCTAAGTGGGACCTCTCTGAAGTGATAGCTCGAAGAAATCTACTGTGGGTTGATGGGAGGGGTTGACTGAAGTTTGCTGCAGCAAACTTAGGCATGAAGTAGTGATCAAATGGGTTGGGGTAAGGGCTAACTAGCATGTGTCAGGGGTTTATGGTAGGAAGGACTATGATCCTGTGGATTTTGAGAGGATTTGGACCAGTATTTAACATAGTTGCTTTACAACTGCAATAACTGGTCCAGAAACTTGATCAGGAAGTAGCACTCACATGGTTGCTTGGGTTGGGCTGAAAATTGGCGGAGCATGATCTTTTGGGCATATGAAGGTACCATAAAAATTTCATCCCATTTGGATAAGTAAAAATGGTACTTCCTTCACAATGATCCACAATGGACAGAAACTTGGGGGAATTTTGTAGAGAAAATGGCTTGGTAAAATAATGTGAGTTTTGGCATGCCCATATTATCTCGGGATATTTAGGTCCTGGATTAATTTCAGAATTTTTGAAGCAATAGAAAATATAGTTGCTTCACAAACTGAAATTGTGACCAGAAACCAAGATTGGATGGTGTGCTCACATAGATTGTTGGATGGAGATGAATTTTGGTGGAGAGTAATGATTTGATCATATAAATGACCTACCAAAATTTCAACTCATTTGGATAAGCCTAGCTAGTACTTCCTTCACAAACTTTTCTCTGGACATAAACTTTGGAAATTTGCTGAGGAAGATTTACTAGGAAAATGAGGCTGAATTTTGGCATGTGGAAATTATTTGGATAGGAAAGAGTGCCCAAAAATTTTGGGGTCAATCAAGAAAATATAAATAGCACTTCCTTCACAAAGTGCCAATCTGGAAAGAATGGAAAATGAATATTCCAGAATTATTTTTGAACTTGGAAAGGATGGATTTTGACATATTTGTGGAAGATATGATCCAAAGAATTTATGAGAATTTTGTGGGAGTTTTGTGGAAGACAGAAATATAGGTTGCTTCACAACCTAGGGCAAACAGGGTTATTCCTTTAATAGAAAAAGGAATATTCCCAAGAAATAAATATTGGAGTTGGGCTAAGATGGAAATGACATGGCCTTGGGATAGATTTGAGAATGACAAGCCACTTGGAAGTGGCAGGAGAGAAGATCTTCCCAGGTTTCAAGACCACATAACCACGGAAAAAGGAACTCAAAATAAAAATTCGAAGAAATCCAAAAGAAAAAGAAAGGGCCAAAAATCAGGGTGTTACAAATCGTCTGCTCAGCAGTCCGTCGTATCTTCACCACCGGCTCAGTAGTCCGTCTATCAACCATCCAGACCTTGCACCAGAAGTTCTTCAAGTACCAGGAGGAAAGCGGGCTCGGCCGCACCCGCGAGGAAGCGGCCCCCGAGACCGAGGAGGAATGCGAACGATAGCCTCTTACTAAAAGCACTCATCGCCCAGAACCAAATTACCAGCAAGTTGTTCGAATCAGAGAGTGATACTAGTTCTGACAGCTTGCCCGATGAAGAAGTCAAAAGGATACTTGCTAAAAATAAACCAGACGTACTTGTAGCACGCAAGTACGTCCATGGCCAGCCATTTCTTGTTGACGAATACTCAGAGGAGTACAGTTCTAGTTGCGGCAAGTTACATAAATATTTCATGGATGTAATGGCAGCAGGTCATGAGGTTCTGCTAGTCCACTATGACAGGGATCATTTCCGTCACGATCGAGGATCCATCAGTGTGGAATTCGAGGACTTTCTTCTCTTCTTCAACTTTGATGTGCTCTCTATCACTCTTGTTAAATGCTTGATGTTGTAAGTACTTCACAAACTCTAATCAACTTCTCCATACAAGGCTGTAAACGAAAAAAAGCTAACTGTATTGTATTCCTCTCAGGGGATTGATCACGCAAAGAAAAAAGGAGAGCGCATATTTCATAGATCCTCAAGTAGCAAATGGCACATTATTACGTGGTAGCCCAGAAAATCGGGAGTGGGCCATTGGCAAGGTCACCAGTATCTTGTGTTGTATGTCCCATGCAGAACTCTATCTCCGAGCATATCATGAAGGGTAAGTCAAATAAACAACCATGCATACATTGATCATCTTTCACATTTCATCATAGTTGGTAAGTTCAGAGTTTTCTTAATCTGTAGCATTAACAGGATCTTGGTAGTCATTGTTCCAAAACAGAACATAGTTTACTACCTGGATTCTCTCAGAGAGATAATAAAGCCTCAGGATCTGACGCATCTTCAGCAATTCATGGATAGGTATTGGATTCTATGATGTAGAAATTTGCATTCATATCTGGTTCAAGAACTGAGTATGTGAAAATTCATCTTCATTTGCAGTGTGTTGGCATCGTGCGTAACTAAAGAAGATAACCAGTTCAATAGTGCACTACCTCTACATAATGAAGATTTCAGCATGGTTGTTCCTGAAACAATGAGTAAACATTCAACATGAGTTAGCCGCTAAACATATACGCATGGATGCATTGTTTTCCATGTGATGAGGTCTTCGTATTTCTTACACTATGATTATGTACTGCATTTGTCGATAAATCAGTGGAATTTAGCTAGCATTTGTTCAATTGCATATTGTTGCGAATTATGATGAATGTTCTTCCTGTGGACACTATTTGTTCAATTGCATATTGTGGCGAATTTGCTTTTTGCAGGGAAATTCAAATGCGATGTTTTTGCTTTAACCTGGCCATTGATGCGCACACGGTTCGACTAAATGAGGGTGTGCGATCCAGAACGGAAATCACACGTCACTCATAGCGCAACCGTTGGTGATACACAACAAATTGCAGACGATTTGCAGCACTTCTACGTGTGCGTAGGGGCTCCTGAACCGTTTGTGATAGCACACTATCGCACACGAGAGCTTAGAGAAAACTGTGCCCAATGCTAAATGCAATCCCACTCGTAAATTGTTCAGGAAACGTGTGCGATGATGTCATGCATGGCAGACGATTGCCATATAATACTCGTGTGCGATGGGCCACAAATCGCGCACAGTTTCTATGATGGCCCGTGTGCCTTAGGTCCTATTTCGCAAACGGTCCAATGTGAAACACCGTTTGGTTTCCCTGCGCAATTAGAGACGTTTGACTCGTGAGAGACGTGGGCGATTGATCACCAATCCCACACGTGTGCCAGAATATAGTGTTTGCGATATGTTCGTGCATCGCATACGATTACATTTGGCAACGCATCTGTATCAGCGCTCCCTATCGCAGACGGTTTCTGGGTTCTGTGGGAAGGACCCCCCCTATCGCACACACAGGCAAGGAGACAGTTTAAAACTCTGTCGCGGAAAGGGGTTAAAAACCGTTTGTATAGCAGCTCGCTGTACTAGTGGGCATCCGTCTGGCGAGGAGTTTGTTGCCAGAGACTGCAAAGTGTGATGACGTCAATGCCAAGAAGTTTCTTCTCCACGCCACGCGGCTCTCGCCGGAGGAGCACGTCTTCATCCTCCCCCGGTATTCTATAAGAAAGCAAGGTCATCGCGTCAGACTCGCAATGCCTTCTTGCCGCCGTGCCACCTCTATCGAGCTGGACACGTACTTCCTCCGCATCCAGCCGCTGGACAAACAGCTCCTCCCTGTGCTCTAGAGGCTGTCTCTCTACAGAAACATTGTCGACATCGGCGCCTTTCCAAACCACTGCCCATGGTTGCACATGCTCAGAGTCACCTACTGTGCGGTCGGGTCTGGTTTGCTCGAAGAGGCGCTCACCGCACTACAAGCGGCCATGGAGCTCGGACTCACTGTGTCCCTCCTAGGCATCGAACTCGACCTTTATAATGGGGTCCACACTGCCGATGTAGCTCAATTTGTCTCCCTTCTCCGTATTGCGGCAAAGGTTTCTCACCAATATTTGCAAATATCTGCTCAGTTATGTCTCTTGTTCAACCTATATTTTCACGTGTTTTCCTATTTTTCAGTTACCATGATTTTATTTCTCAAATAATTTTTAATCGGTTGGATGCTATTTAGGGTATGTGCTTTTGGTGGCTAGATTGTTCTATCTTTTGTGCTTGACTTTTGACTAGAAGAGAGAAGTGGACCGAGGGATAGAGCATGATGCTTTTCATGTGAATCATGTGGAGTGCATGTGTGTGAGAGAGAGTATATGGGTGGATCAGTGGAATGTGTCTATGTTGTGTTGTGTAACTAGTGAGAGAGTGGTGTGAGATAGATAGAAACAAAGAGATAAGTGGGTCCGCATAATGTGTGTTAATATGCATGTGTGTGCAAGACAGAGTAAGAGCTTCTCCAGTAGGTGCCCTCTTATAGGGCACCAAAATGTGCTTGGAGCAAAATTTGCAACATTTAAAAGTGCTTTTTGGGGTACAGAAAACATCCATCTCCAATAGGTGCCCTAAAATATGGCACTTTCGAACATGCAAACAATGTTTTGAAAAGAACATTACATAGATCATTTTAAACCAAAAAAGATCATTTTAAACATTATAACCTCTATGCTGATTAGCTTATGTGTTAAAATATTAACAAAAGGGTGTAGACATACTTACTTTCTTTTTTGTATATATATATTTATTTATTTATTTAAAATAAAACAAAATTCTCCTTGGCAAAATTTCTATTTAGGTAATGCTATTCCGGTTTGGTAACATTTGAGATAAAACACAAATTAAGATCCTATGCATCGGTTCCAAGATTAACATTCATGTACTTCCGATGTACATGAATTTTATAAGTGCATGTATATGCCATAAAAATTATTTGTGTATAAAAAAGAACTGTGTAGTCCGTTGGTAAGTACACGTGTGGATTTCGCCAAAAACAAATGTACGTAGGGTCTTCGGTCATGGGACATGTACAAAGAGAGAAGCTGGTGGAAGTACAACATGCCTACGGATTGTAATTGATTCATTGTACTAATTTCCCTCACTCGCTCCTTCCTAAGCAGCACAGAGCAATGCGTGCGGCATGTTCATTTGCCATACGAATCGACGCCAGTACGAAGGGATGACGGATCATGCGCCATTGATTTAGGTTGCACCTTAACTAGCATTTTTTTTAACATCTAATAGATAAAAAATAACATCATATTCAGATTCTACACATTTTTCTAATCAAATTTCATATATAACATGTTGAAATTGGAGTTAAGGTTTAAAAGATATGATTATTTTGAAAAATATTTATTCCAGATAGCCTGCGAGTTGATTAACGCAAATATTAGGGGGTTTTATGTAAAAATTAAGCAAACGATTCACTGTGACTTAAAGTTGGACTGCGGGTTGATTAGTATAAAAGTCAGGGGGTTTTATGTAAAATGGAAAAAACGATTCGCCCCGACCTAAATATGGACTGCGGGTTGATTTCAACAAACTACAGGGGCTTTTTTGCAAAAAAACGCGACGGACGGACATAAGCGATCCGTATTTTATTATTAGGTACATACTTGAGTGTTTGACATTTTAAACTCCTGAAGGATGTGCACAATGCTTTACCTGATCTATTCGATGCACAACCCGACCTACTCCTTCACCTCGTCACAACACCAAGAATTCGCTGCTCTACGCCATGCGGCTCTCGCCGGAGGAGCTCGTCTTCATCCTCCCCCAGTCTTCTATAAGCAAGCCAGGCCATCACATCGGACTCGCCATGCCTTCCTTCCGCCGCACCACCGACATTTTGCTAGAAACGTATTTCCTTCGCATGCAGCCGCCGGACAGCTAGCTCCTCCCTGTGCTCGAGAGGTTGTCTCTCTGCGGAAACATTATCGACATCGGCGCCTTTCTCAACCATTGCCCACGGCTGCGCATGCTCAGGGTCACCATCCGGGCCGGGGTTGGCTTGCTCGAACAGGCGCTCACCACACTAGAAGCAGCCTGGCGCTCAGACTCATAGTGTCCCTCCTAGGCATTGAACTCGACCTTTATAATGGGGGACACACTACGAACGGAGCTCAATTTGTCTCCCTTCTCCACGTTGCGGCAAGGGTCTCTCCACAAGAGCTCGTCCTTGTTAACAGCTTCAATGAATAGTTTACTATTGTGCTGCCATGCTTTCCTCGCACCATGTCGATCAAGATGTGGTTGTGCTCCGGCTGCATCACACAGGTGTCGGAATATGAATTCTTGGCCCTTGAGAGGTTGTCCCTCCAATGCTTCCGATGCAGCATCCTCGATCTTGCCACCATGGTAAACCGCTGCCCATGTGCTAAAGGTGAACGCAGATATTTCTGCCCAAGATGTTACAGTCCGCTCAATGTCGTTGCAGGAGCTTGAGCTTGATGTCTACGAAGGGCAATATGAGGGCATCGATATCGAGACTCCACTACTTACGCAACTGAAACCTCAGCGTGTCCATCTGGGCGCCAATGGTGGAGAAAGTCTCGTATTGGTTTCATATAAAAAGTTGGCTCTTATATTTGGTTATTGGTCACTTCAGACCCTGAGGTTAGAGACGATAGAGAATTACAAATAGAAAGATGAGGGGCTTACCAAGGAAAGGAAAGATGCATGTTCGCAGCCCCCTTATGTTCATGTCGTATGTTTGCAAATATCTGCCCAGATATGTCTCTTGTTCAACCTATATTTTCACGTATTTTCCTATTTTTCAGTTACCTGGATTTTTTTTATTTCTCAAATATTTTTTATCGGTTGCATGCTATTTAGGATATGTCTCTTGTTCTAACTTTTGTTCTTAACTTTTGACTAGAAGACAGAAGTGGACGGAGGGATAGAGGATGATGCTTTTCATGTGAATCATGTGAAGGAGTGCATGTGTGTGAGAGAGAGAATGTGGGGGGATCAGTGGAGTGTGTCTCTCTTGTGCTGTGTAAGTATTGATTTGCGACTGAGAGAGTGGTGTGAGATATAGATAGAAACGAAGAGATAAGTGGGCCCGCATAATATGTGTTAATATGCAAGTGTTAATATGGATTTTATTACTTTCACGTGTTTTCCTATTTTTCAGTTACCTGGATTGTTTTATTTTTCAAATAATTTTTTATCGGTTGGATGCCATTTAGGATATGATCTTTGGTTGCTAGATTTTGACTACAAAAGAAAAGTGGACTGAGGGATAGAGCATGACGCTTTTCATGTGAATCATGTGAAGGAGTGCATGTGTGCATGTGTGTGAGAGAGAGTATGTGGGTGGATCAGTGGAGTGTGTTTGTGTTGTGCTGTGTAAAGAGAGTGGTGTGAGATAGATAGAAACAAAGAGATAAGTGGGCGCGCATAATGAGTGTTAATATGCATGTGTGTGCAAGAGAGAGTAAGAGCATCTCCAGTAGGTGCCCTCTTTTAGGGCACCAAAAGGTGCTTTGAGCAAAATTTGCAACACTTGAAAGTGTTTTTTGGGGCTCAAAAAACATCCAACTCCAATAGGTGCCCTATAATAGGGTACTTTCAAACATGCACCCTAAACATAAAGTTCATCCTACAACTTGATCACCCTAAATAAAAAAAATCAATACTACTTCACGCAGTGTTCTTCGCAAGTAACCACCGCATACTTCATTCATTGTGTCTCTCTTTTTCTCATATGCAAGTACGATATACATCCGATTTAGGAAGAGTTAGAACATCTTATAGACCATACATATAGTGATGGATCCTTGGCTACATTGAGTTCTTTGTGTTTCATCACACCCCACGAACCCCTAATTAGCCAACTAAAAATTTCTGAAAATGGAGCTTCCACGATTCTTAGCTCTGCATCAGTGAACGTATAGTGGCACAAGCTTGATTTGCTTCTAGAGACGACCATTTAAGTGAAATTGACATGTTTTTGAGTTGGCTAAACTAGACATCTAGCTAAATGTGTGTAATGCACAAAGATATATGTTATTCTCAACAAGGCAGACTAAACATATTTCTTACATACTACCTGTCAAAGATACAGAATAGTGATGTAAAGAAAATATATTATGATCATATTTATCTATTAAGCGACCAACTGCAGATGAGAAATGTTGGATGATTGTTTTTTTCTTTTGCTATTAGTTCTTTCTTTCCTTGGAACAAACAACACTCTTGTGTATTTTTTTCACCTAAAAGATACTAATATGGCAAGAAGATCAGTCATGCATTGCAAGAGACCATCCAAGAAGAAGAGGCAATACAAGACAATGCAGAGCTCAACACAAGACATCTGGCACTTGCTTGCCTGGCTCCAAGTGTCCTGTAGCTAGCTGGCCTAGCATCCGTCTGAATAGCATGTCGGATACGTGTTACCTTTGTTTTTAATCAATCAATTATTTACATTGGTTAGCAAATCCTGCCTGAATAGCATGTCGGATACGTGTTGCCTTTTTATCTTTGCTATCACAGTTTGTGTGTCACACATTTTTATTCTTACTTTTGTGTTATTGATTGTTGATTAGTATGTCAATAATTTTCTTTTGTTTTTATGTGAGGGGTGGAAGCAATTTTTCTACGTTATGCATTCATTTTTCATTATGTTTTGGGCCTAGAGTTGTTCATCTTGAAGTAAATTGTGGTTGTCTGACATGTGTTTCAAGGGCGACCCAAAATGTTGGTATGGGGTTCCTCGAGCTGAAGCAAATGCTTTTGAGAGGGAATGTTATGAAAATATTGGTATTTGAATGTCAGGTTCATTCAAATGTGATATTTAGTAGTATGCAAATATTGATTGCATCTGTAGGAAAACATTGGCTTCTGTTCTTTTACGCCTCCACATATATTTCATTTTTTCTTTAGTGTGAGCTGGGAAGTGAAGTTATTCTCTTATTACTACTTGTAGCAACTATCATTTTACTTTGAGCTGTGGCAGAATTAAAAATCTTTCCTTATTTGATACTCAGAAGATTGAGTGGTTTCTGGGATTTGATTTATATGCGCACCATTTAACATGGAAGTAAAACTGATAATAGTTATAAACATATTTCCTTTGTACAGAGGGACTACTTTGTACTTTGAAATTACTATGTACTTGTGGAAAACATTCATTTTCATTACATGATTCTGTAGTTTGGTTTTCTTTCATGCCTGATTGCTTCAAACACTGGTGGTGCATTTATAACCTCTGGGCTGATTAGCTTATGTGTTAAAATATTAACAAAAGGTGTAGACATAGTTACCTTTCTTTTTGGTATTTATATATAAATATATATATTTTTTAAATGAAGAAAAAAGTTCCTTGGCAAAAGTTTCTGTTTAGGTAATGCTAGTCTGCTTCGGTAACATTTGAACCTTTTATGTGTAACTTGAGTGTTTGATATTTTAAACTCCTACAGGTTATGCACAATGGTTTACCTGATCTATTCGATGCACAACTCGACGTACTCTTTCACCTCGTCACAACGCCAAGAATTTGCTACTCCATGCCATGCGGCTCTCACCGGAGGAGCTCGTCTTCATCCTCCCCCGGTCTCCTATAAGCAAGCCAGGCCGTCGCGTCGGACTCGCCATGCCTTCCTTCCACCGCACCACCTCCATTGTGCTACACACGTATTTCCTTCGCATCCAGCCACCGGCGCCGCCGAACAGCCAGCTCCTCCATACGCTCAAGAGGTTGTCTCTCTCCAGAAACATTGTCAACATTCACTCCTTTCTCAACCACTTCCCACGGTTGTGTGTGCTCAGGGTCACCTTACGTGGGGCGGGATTGGCTTGCTCAAAGAGGCGCTCACCGCACTAGAAGCAACTGTGGTGCTTTGACTCATAGTATCCCTCCTAGGCATCGAACTTGACCTTTATAATGGGGGCCACACTACCAACGAAGGTCAATTTGTCTCCCTTCTCCGCGTTGCGGCAAGGATCTCTCCAGAGGAGCTCGTCCTTGTTAACAACCTTAATGAATAGTTTACAGTTGAGCTACCATGCTTTCCCCACACCACGTCGATCGAGATGTGGTTGTGCTCCGTCTACATCACACAGGTGTCGGAATATGAATTCTTGGCCCTTGAGAGGTTGTCCCTCCAATGCTACCGCTGCACCATCCTCGATCTTGCAACCATGGTCAATGGATGCCCATGTTCTCAAGGTGAACACAGATATTTCTGCCCAAGATGTTATAGTCCGCTCAATGTCGTTGCAAGAGCTTGAGCTTGGTGTCTATTAAGGCCAATGTGAGGGCATCGACATCGAGACTCCACTGATTACGCAACTGAAGCTCAGTGTTGATGCCGACCGGGACCTCAGCGTGTCCATCTGGGCGCCAATGGTGGAGAAGGTCTCGTATTGGTCTTCACATAAAAAGTTGGCTCTTATATTTGGTTTTTTGTAACATCAGACCCTGTGGGTAGAGATGATAGAGAACTACAAATAGAAAGATGAGGGGCTTACAAAGCAGGGAATGATGCATGTTCGTAGCCGCCTCATGTTCATGTCCTAAGTTTGCAAATATCTTCTCAAGTATGTCTGTTGTTCATCCTTTATTTTCACGTGTTTTCCTATTTTTCAGTTACCTGGATTTTTTTTATTTTTCAAATAATTTTTTATCGGCTGGATGCTATTTAGGATATGTTCTTTTGGTTGCTAGATTGTTGTATCTTTTGTTTGATTTTGAATACAAAAGAGAAGTGGACTGAGGGATAGAGCATGACGCTTTTCATGTGAATCATGTGAAGGAGTGCATGTGTGCATGTGTGTGAGAGAGAGTATGTGGGTGGATCAATGTAGTGTTTTTGTGTTGTGCTGTGTAACTAGTGTTTTGCGAGTGAGATAGTGGTGTGAGATAGATAGAAACAAAGAGATAAGTGGGCCCGCATAATGATTGTTAATATGCATGTGTGTGCAAGAGAGAGTAAGAGCATCTCCAGTAGGTGCCCTCTTTTAGGGCACCAAAAGGTGCTTGGAGCAAAATTTGCAACACTTAAAAGTGCTTTTTGTGGCGCAAAAAACATCCAACTCCAATAGGTGCCCTATAATAGGGTACTTTCGAACATGCACCCTAAACATAAAGTTCATCCTACTACTTGATCACCCTAGATAAAAAAATCACTACGACTTCACGCAGTCTTCCTCGCAAGTAACCACCGCATAATAAATTCATTGTGTCTCTCTTTTGCTCAGATGGAAGTGCGATATACATCCGATTTAGGAAGAGTTAGAACTTCTTATAAACCATACATATAGTGATGGATCCCTCGCTACATTGAGTTCTTTGTGTTTCATCACACCCCACGAACCCCTGATTAGCCAACTAAAAATTTCTGAAAATGGGGCTTCCACGATTCTTACCTCGGCACGAGCTTGATTTGCTGCTAGAGACGACGCTATTGGTGTGCCATTTAAGTGAAATTGACATGTTTATTAGTTGGCTAAACTAGACATCTAGCTAAATGTGTGTAATGCACAAATATATATGTTATTCTCAACATGCCAGGCTAAACATTTTTCTTACATACTACGTGTCAAAGATACACAATAGTGATGTAGAGAAAATATATTATGATCATATTTATCTAGTAAGCGACCAGCCGCAGTTGAGAAATGTTAAATGAGTGTTTTTTTCTTTTGCTATTAGCTCTTTCTTTCCTTAGAACAAACAACACTCTTGTGTATTTTTTTCACTTAAAAGATACTAATATGCCAAGAAGATCAGCCATGCGTTGCAAGAGACCCTCCAAGAAGAAGAGGCAATACAAGACAACGCAGAGCTCAACACAAGACATCTGACACTTGCTTGCCTGGCTCTGAGTGTCATGTAGCTGGCCTAGCATCCGTCTGAATAGCATGTCGGATACGTGTTACCTTTGTTTTTATTCAATCAATTATTTACATTGGTTAGCAAATCCTGCCTGAATAGCATGTTGGATATGTGTTGCCTTTTTATCTTTGCTATCACAGTTTGTGTATCACACATTTTATTCTTACTTGTGTGTCATTGATTGTTGATTAGTAGGTCAATAATTTTCTTTTGTTTTTATGTGAGGGGTGCAAGCAATTTTTTTACGTTATGCATTCGTTTTTCGTTATGTTTTGGGCCTAGAGTTGTTCATCTTGAAGTAAATCGTGGTTGTCTAACATGTGTTTCAAGGGCGACCCAAAATGTTGGTATGGGGTTCCTCGAGCTGAAGCAAATGCTTTTGAGCAGGCATGTTATGAAACTATTGGTATTTGTATGTCAGGTTCATTCAAATGTGATATTTAGTAGTATGCAAATATTGATTGCATCTGTAGGAACACATTAGCTTCAGTTCTTTTACATCTCCACAGACATTTCATTTTTTCTTTAGTGTGAGCTGAGAAGTGAAGTTATTCTCTTATTACTACTTGTAGCAACTATCATTGTACTTTGAGCTATGGCGGAATTACAAATCTTTCCTTATTTGATACTCAGAAGATTGAGTGGTTTCTAGGATTTGATTTATACGCACACCATTTAACATGGAAGTAAAACTGATAATAGTTATAAACATATTTCCTTTGTAAACAAATATAAGAAGTTTTAGATCACTAAGTAGTGATCTAAAACTTCTTATATTTGTTTACAGAGGGACTACTTTGTACTTTGTAATTACTATGTACTTGTGGAAAACATTCATTTTCATTACATGATTCTGTAGTTTGGTTATCTTTCATGTCTGATTGCTTCGAACATTGGTGGTGCATTTATATCATCTATGCTGATTAGCTTATGTGTTAAAATATTAACAAAAGGGTGTAGACATGCGTACCTTTCTTTTTGGTATTTCTATATACATATATATATTTTAAATGAAATAAAATTCTCCTTGGCAAAAGTTTCTGTTTAGGTAATGCTAGTCTGGTTCGGTAACATTTGAACCTTTTATGCGTAACTTGAGTGTTTGACATTTTTAAACTCCTACAGGTTATGCACAATGGATTACCTGATCTATTCGATGCACAACTCGACGTACTCTTTCACCTCGTCACAACGCCAAGAATTTTCTACTCTACGCCATGTGGCTCTCACCGGCGGAGCTCATCTTCATCCTCCCATGGTCTTCTATAAGCAAGCCAGGCCGTCGCATCGGACTCGCCATGCCTTCCTTCCGCCGCACCACCTCCATTGTGCTAGACACGTATTTCCTTCGCATCCGGCCACCGGCGCCGCCGAACAGCTAGCTTGTCATGCCCAATATGCGATCCTATTCTCGAGGAACTCGGAGGCCCCACCAAGAGTAGAAACGCATATTGGAGACGCTTGCAAGGTGGATGTCATTACATCGTACCACATACATAATAGATGGGGATACATATAAATACATACAATCACCACATGAATACATTAATACACAACAAACATCATACAGAAGGGCAGCATCCGACTACGGATGAAATCAAACGAAAAGAAGAACGACATCCACCCTGCTAGCCCAGGATGCCGACCAGGAACCTATCCCAAGATCGACGAAGAAGAAGAAGCAGAGAAGAACATCAAAGGCAAACGAACATCGCTCTCACGTCAGATCATCGCATTACCTGTACCTGCAGCTGTTGTTGTAGTAATCTGTGAGCCACGAGGACTCAGCAATCCCATAACCATGGGTAGCAAGACTATCAAAGCTTAAATGGGTATGGAAGGGTAAGGGGGTGAGGTTGCAGCAAGCACTAAGCATTATATGGTGGCTAACTTACGAGTATAAGAATAAGAAGAGCATCTACGCAAAACGGTCGCAAACTACAAATGATCACTAAGTGATCCTGAACACCTACTTACGAGTCAAACATAACCCCACCGTGTTCTCTTCTCAAACTTCCTCGAAAAGAGACGGTCACGGTTACGCACACGGTTGGTGTATCTTACATTCTTAAGAAGTTGCTCCCCACTACAAGGCATTCTCTTAACATGTAGATAGTCCACCTCAGCATTGCCATGTCACCACTTCAGTTACATATGACAACCGATGACGAACAATCTCTCGCTGACTCTCTCTCTCTCACCAGTCCCTCTTCGGCCAATGCATGACTACCAGAAACTTCCGTCTTCACCACAGCGATTGGAAGCGCATCAGCCACCGTCTAGCCTATATAACAGCCACCCCAGTCGTCCACCCCACGAGCATCACCCACCACCGCCTATGCGTCTGGACCACACAGGTTGCCGCAAGCGATGAGCGCGCCGTCGCCAGCCACCTGACCGTCGGTGCTGCCCTCGACCAAGCTCATGCATGCGCGAGTCACTTACCCCAATCCTGCCGCGTTCCGCCCCTAACAACATTCCCGAGCCCCTGCCGCCAACCCAGCTACACGCCGCGTGACACCGTCAACAGCCTCACCCATCTTCAGTTGCACATCCACCTCCTCCAACATCGATCTGTGCGCCGTGATTCGATCTCCCGCCGCCGGCCAGCCTCCTTCAGCGCCATCGGGCACGGCTCCCACCCTCCTCCCTCACGCCCAGGGAGCAGCGCTTGCCGTACGCCCTAACAGCGGCCAGCGTCGCATGTGTTAGGGAACCCACCCTTCCCCACTGACTAAACTGCTCCTTCTTCCTTGATCTGAAGACAGCGATCTGGAGGAGCCCATGACAGTGTCCGTTTTCTTCTCTGGCAAAGCTCTTTTTTCTTCTGAATAATGCTTTTTTCAAGGTCGTGTGCTGCTGAAATCTCTGATATCAGAGGCGGGCCAGATTTGGAGCTGGCAACTGTAAATTTTCTTTCTGACGTTAATTAACACATTTTCTCTCTGATCTCTATACATCTCGTACTGGTCCTATAAGTGATAGTACTGCAGAGTTACCATGATACACGAGTTTCACAGAAACATGAATACATGAGTACATTTGCTTTGGGACAGGGCGAATTTATTAGGAGGAGACATACCAATATGTACTATATTACCTTAATCCCTGATTATATTGCTCAAATTAGCCTTACCGTGCCATTTATTTGCTCCCTTCATGTATGTTACAATCATACAAGTTATAGTGCTCGGAGAAATTTTGATTTCTCACCGCCTGCTGGTATATGCTATCAGCTTGCTACTTACTGTGAGGTTATCATATATAATTTTATGATTATTATTTTTCCCATGCCTTATGTAATTATGTTTGCAGAGAATGAATGTTTGCATTATTTGCCATCCCATTGATACACGTTTATTGGTTGTTCTTCTAGATTATTGTTAAATTGTGCTATCTAATTTCCTACATCACAACAATGAAACATGGATGGTTATGGTACATGGAAGGCTGGCTCTATGGGATGTCGTACACACTTCATGTTTAAAACTTCCCTTCCAGTTGTCGTAAACATGTTGCCTCACTGGCGTGTCTCGCTTTCGTAGGATATGTTGCAGCTTCCACTCATGGGCGATCTGAATGGAGTGGCTATGAACCAATATATTTGGAGTAAATATGAATACTCTATTCTCCCATTTTAGTTTCTTTGAAGAATCAATAAGTCCAAGTATAATACAACTTCTAATTGTTGCTTTGCCGTGAATCAAAAATGTAAAATCATATGAGTATGGAATTTTTAGACAAGGTACAACCTACAGGTATAAGTCTTTCAAAAGAATTATCATGCCAGTACAAATAAATAAAATTTAGTTTTATTTCTGTACAATATACTACCTCCATAGCAATTAAAAGAACTATATCAATCTATGCTATTCATGATGCCTCTCTAGATGTTTGAAACATATAGATATTTGAGATAACTTCTCAGGTGTGCTTCACCTGTACTATCATATGCCCATACTTTATTTTTCCAGTTGTTAAGATTTGGCCACAGAAATTTTAACTTTTTTGTAGGTGAACAAATATCTCATTTGGATTGACTATAGGCTAACCAAGTGTACTAGAGTTACTTCAATGTTCTTAAAATCCAACATGGTTACTTGGGAGAGGAATTGGTGCACGTTACTGATAATTCTCTTTATGTTTGTGCAAAAATATATTTGTTCAACATTTCAAATGTGAATATCAATATTCCACTGGATCTCCAAAATCAACATTTAGAATGTAAATGTTTTGTTCAACATTTCAAGTTGTATCTTCTATTCATTCGTACAAGATATTTTTTTCTTTGAATATGCTTATGGAAAGCACAAAGTCCCACAGCAACGCGCGGGGTATCATCTAGTTTTAATTAGGATTTAGTGTCAAGTTTTCTACAACCGGAGGTTATAAATATCCAAGTGCCACATAACCGCGGGCACGGCTTCGCGTAAGATTTAACCCTGCAGGGGTGTTCCAACCTGGCCCATCATAAGCCTACACAAGCTGCGGTGGAAATACGTCAACCTCGAGATAGCCCGAAGTATCCTCGGAATCCCGGTGCACAAGACATTTCGACAATGGTAACACAAGTCCAGCAAGACCTCCCGGCGTGCCGACACCCTGATAGTAGCCGCGCGTATCTCGTCTCAGGCCACGACCGGATGGGACAAGCTACGAGTTAAACCAGAACCTCGAGTTTCCTCGTGGTGGCCCCGCAGGCTACCCGGTTCGGACCAACACCATCAGCACTGGCCCACCTGTATTATGTTGAATTAAAAGAATCCTCGGGTTCATGACGCCCTATGCCAATTAATTATTTAGTTCAGTATTATTATGTTGGCAAATGTTAAAACCAATGTTGGGCCTTGCTGGAAGCGGTTATTCAAAGCGAACTGTCAAGAGGGTCCCATTCCCCTGAGCATGTTAGGAACGCTAAACATGGATCATAACACCAGCATTACGGAAACTAGGGCGGCTTGAGTGGAACAAAACACTAGGCAAAAGGCCGAGCCTTCCACCCAATACCAAGTATATAGATGCATTAATTAAATAAGAGATATTGTGATATCCCAACATATCCATGTCCCAACATGGAACAACCTGCAACTGCACCTGCAACTAGCAACGCTATAAGAAAGGGGCTGAGCAAAGCAGTAACATAGCCAAACAACGGTTTGCTGGGTAAGGGTGGTTAGAGGCTGTATCATGGCATATGGGAGGCTGACATATATGTGGTAGGAAGCGCGACATGGCGATAGCATCGAGACAACTAGCAAGCAAAGATAGTAGAGATATCCAAGGTCATGATCATCTTGCCGGAAATCCCGCTCGGAAGAAGAACGAGTCCATGAAGAATACGAACCAACGTAGTCGAACGAATCCTCACAATCGCAACGAAACCGGGACTATTGAGAAGAAGCACAACCGGAAAGAAGCAAACAACATGGTAAACACACAAGCATAAACATGGCATGATACACAATCAAGTATGATGCATGACAAGATTAAATGATGTTAAACATGGCAAGAGATGAAGCATAAGCAATCCATACAACTAGGCAAGTTTAAATGAGGCCGGAATCACAAATAACAATTCCGGAAAATCCCCATATGCAAATTTCGAAATTTTTACTGATCTGAATTAAACACAATGTTAAAGTGGTTAAACAGCAAGTTTACATACACCATGATGATCTACACGTTTTTCTAATCAAGTTAAATATGTAGAACATTTAATTCGGAGCTACGGCCAAGAAGATATGAGCTAAACCAGTTTAACATGGCATATGGTACAAAACGCATGGAAACATCAACAACACACTCTCAAATCAAGGATGCAACATGACAATATGAAGCTACACACAATTCTAAGCAAGTTTCATATAGGACATGATCAAAACGGAGCAATGGTTCAACACATACACTCTACACAAGTTATAATAGCAACCTGCCCAAAACAGCAACATGACACTTTGCAAGCATCGAAACAGCAAGCTACAGTAACATGATGGGCATCATCATGATATGCACTTAAACTAGACATGACATACTTCAAATTATCTTTAAGATTCAAGTTCATAGGCATCAAGGTTAAGTCAATATGATCCATGCAAAATGCAATGTTCTGCTAAACAGGGCATATACATGAGCAGAGTTAATATGATGACATATTGGAGGCATGAAATAAATATGCTACAGTGCTAGAACATGGCATCAAATGGTACGTCATGGTAGTACATAGCATGGAGCTCAAAACATACAACATGGGCATAACATAGGAGCAACAGATTAATTGCTATGATTTTTGCAAATTGGAACATTCTGTTACAGGTGGACAGGTTTAACATGATGGCAACTTGAGAGTAACAAAGAGACATGCTACAACAATATTACATGGCAACCAAGGGCATGGCACCAAAGTAGACATCACATAGACCAAATCTCATGAAGGAACCATATGCATATGAGCTCTAGATTGGTGGCAACCATCAAACAAAGTTGACAAGTTTATAACACAGACAGTTTTACTCAGAACAACAACATTAACTAGGCATGTTTACAAGCTCATGGCACTCACATCAACGAATATCATGGCATGAAATAAATACTAGCAGCAAGAAGACATGAAAATGCTCCAAAGTCATGTTGACAAGTTGCTTATATGGTGCATGTATTAAATCACACAAAAATGACAAAGTGACAAATATTAACAGTTTCCAGCAGTAACATTAGGATGCACTTTTGCAACAGCGATTATGACATGTAGATGAGGCCTAACATGGATGCAAATGCAACCATCATGTAGAGCACAGAGAGTAGAGCAATTTTCATATATGGATCATCATCATAGGACAACCATGCACAAAGTTACATCCACTCAATTATGCATATGAGGACTTAGCCGCTTCTGACAGAAAAAAACAGAGTGAGTGCAGAATAGCAAACAAGCGCACGGGCGAGGAATAGGCTGGAGCGCTCATATTGGGTTCCTGGATCAGTTGGTGCAGCGGACGGGGAAATCCCGTTTGGATCAGGGGACAGCACGGTCCAGGCGAAGAAGTGGACGCCGAGGTACCGGGACGGATCGGAGCGGCACGACGATGTGCAGGGGCTCCGTTTGGTTCGTGGGTTCGCGGCGTGCTGGGACGGAAGCGTGCAGATCGGTGGAGGCAGAGGGCAGATGGCCGGCGGCGGCGCGGGCGCGGCTCCGGCGAGCGGAGGAGGCCCGGGGATGGGCGAATCCGGCTGCGGGAGGTCACCGGGGTACCATTCCCCGCCGGATCGAGGCGGAGGCGGGCCGGTGGCAAGCTGCGGGGCGCGGCGGAGGTGGTGGTGCAGCGGGGAGGCGAGCACGTGGGGCGGCGGAGCTTGGCAGCGGCACGGTGGCGGCGAGGCTGCGGCGCGGAAGCAGTCGGCGGCGAGGCGCTGGTCCGGCGGCGGCGCTCGCCAACGCGGCAGCCGGAGGCGAGGTGCGGCGGTGGCGCACGGGGTTGCGGGAGGAGCTCCTGCGGGAGCCTAGGCGGCGGCGGGATCCGGGTCGAGATGGGCTCGGCGGGCTTCCCACGGGCTCGGGCGGGCCCGTGGCGGTTGGGAGGTGCCCAAGGGCGACGTGGCGGCCTCCGGTTGGCCGAGGGCGGCGGCGCAGGTGTTTGCTCGGTGGGTGGCAGCGCGACAAGTGGTGGCGGGAACTGGTTGGACGCGGTTTTCGAGGAGGGGAGAGGTGGAAGGCTACGGTTTTCCAGAAATGGAGGGCTAGGACTTCCATTTAAAGCCAGGGGGGCTAGAAGGAGGGTTTTCGGGCCATCGGATCGCGATCGGACGACTCCGATGGCAAGAGGGGGTAGGCTGGTCTAGTGGGCTGGTTGAGGGCTGTGCTAGAAAGGCCAAGGGCTGCAGGAGAGAAGAGAGAGAGACCCGGCAACAGTTTTCGGATACCGAAAACGTCCGACGTTTTGACCAGCTATAGTGCCGCTATAGTTATAACCGTTGGGGCATCAAACGACCTCCGAATTGAATGAAATTTGGCAGGCGGTCTACCTTCAACATAATAAGACCGCACGTCAACTTTCAACCCATTCCGAGAACATTTTTATACCACTAATAAAATAATATTTCGGAGGTGCCGCGGGCGCGTGTGAGTGTGGCGGTACTCGGAACGGTCGACGGAAGGGACGGGGAGAATCCGGCAACTACGAACGGAAGCAAGTTTTATGAAAACATGCGGATGAAATGCACATGATGACATGATGAAATGCAACAAGCAAACGAACCACACGGAAACGACGGAAAATAAATGGAAGGCATCTGGAGCATCGGTCTCGGGGCGCCACAACACTCCCCCACTAACAGAAGATCTCGACCCGAGATCTTAGGAAGGAACCGGAAGGGGAAGAGGAAGATGAAAACAAAGTTGCTTCTTTGACAAACGAGTGAAACCAACGAGCCTTCGAGGTTGAACAACTCGAAAGAAGGGGTGCAACGAAGATGAACGAAGTTGAGAGCACTCCGGTAGAAAAGAGAAGGAAAACTTGATAAGATGAAAAGAACTTGAAAGAGAACATAACACTCCGGTAAAATGGATAAGCAAGGAAATAACATGATCTTGGTGAAACGAGATAATGGTTCGAAGAGAGAAACATCGCAATGCCTCCAGACCAAAAGAATAGAAGCTAAATCGTTGGAAACAAAAGAACGGAGAAGCAAATGACAACTTCTACCACAATTGAATTTGAAAAGCATCCTCGCAAAGAAGGATTGAACGGAGTTGTTGGAAAATCAACATAGAAAAGAATAATCTTGTCGTGGGCTTATGGAAAACATCTCAAAACTTGAGGTGAAATTCTGCCACTACGGAAAGAATTGATTGCTTGAGAGCAACATAGTGATGAAAAACTTCTTTCACCGAAAGGATTTAAGAGAGAACTTGGATCATTGATAATCACCACAATAGCAACAATCCATCGGAAAGGCTTTAGGTGAAATCTATACCAAGATAGCTACGAGAAAGAAATGATGGTTTTAAATATATCATTCTTGACAATTTTTCTTCGAGACTCCTCATGAATCGAGAATGGTATAACACCATCTCCAAAGATAAGGGAGAATGACTTGCACTTCGGAATGCAAGAAGGAGAATACTTGAGCTCCAACAAGCATCTTGAAGATGACTTCGAGAAAGGATTAAATCCTTAACGAACCACCATGAAGAAGCTCTCGAAGGACTCTGGATAGATAGCCTGATGATCGAAATGAAAGAAAAGTTGAAAGGAACAAGGTGAAGCCTTGCAACGATTTCCTTGGAACACCTTGATAACAAAGAAATGAAGCTTCGAAATGAGATAACCGATAATACTTGGAACTCTGGAAGAAAAGATGAAGCAAAGGAACCGAGATTTCATTCATCATGAACAAAACTCCGGACGAAGGAATTAATTCACCTCGATGAAATAAGAATAAGAATTATGTCATGCTTACCCTTCATCAACTTAACTTGATGAAAAAGAATGGATTGGCATGCCGCTTATTCTTTTTGAAAAGATTAAAGAGAGATATAGCGCCAACTTGGGAAGGTCTTCAACGAACCACCGGTAGGATTGGAAATAAACGAATGAATTGATATGATACAAAGGAAGAGGACTCCTGAACGAACCACCGTAAGAAATGAAATGAACAAAGAAAAGAGAACGAATCGCCGGGAAGAATTAGAAAACGAACGAGGATACTTGAGGGAAATTAATTATAAGATAACGAAGCGATCACGAGCTTATTGGAGAACATTTGAACGAAGCACCGGAAGAATTTGAGAACGAGGGATGAATGTTGAGAATGGAGAATTCTTCTGAAATAACTTCCTTCGGAGAATCAAAATGGAAAGAACTCATGAAATGTTCCGGGTGGGTATGACAAGAATTTCTCACAATCGAAAACAATTATGAGGATGGCAACAAGCTTGCACCATGAATCTTTGGGAGAACGAACAAGGATTTAAGAAAAACTCTTCTTCGGTCTTCCAAGCAGAGAAGGACGACGAGAACCACCATGAAGAATTTATGAGATGCTCCGGAATAATGAAGAAATGAAAGGTTGAGTCAACAATGAAAAGAATTTGAAAGCGATCTTGGAGAAGGCAATTGACTGATGAAATTCCTTCTTACGTCAACTTTGAAAAGAATTTGAGAATCTCCAGAAAAAATAAAATAGAAGAGTCAGGTAAGATCCTGGGAAAAGACCTGTGGGTTAGGGCCAACTAAAAAGAAACACTGTTGGAACAATTGCTGGAAAGAGAGATCGCACCGGTTGATTTAAATGGGTTGCATGAAATAAAAACCTCGAAATAGAATGAACGGGCCTTGAATGAGAACACGAATCTTCTGAGATATCTTCAGCACTCCGGAGAAGAAAACAAGAACGAAGAATGATGAACTTGTAGCTCCTGAGCATCTTCATGAGAATCACCGGAGAAGAACATGAAGGAAAAGAATGAAGGGACTTCACACAAATAAAATGGATACTTGATTTGAGAATTTTGACTCTGGAAAGAAAAAGGGTGGGAGGGTGGGGAAAATAAAGACAAATTAGATGGATGAAATGAACTCCGTTGAGAAAACTGAGAATTGATCGTGCAATGTTGAAAGGATCGAATTAATTCGAGGAGAAGCACGTCGGTTGAGAAAGAATTTACATGACAATCTTGATGAACAAAAGGATTGGCATTCACATCAAAATATGGGAACACCCACTAGTAGAAAAACGACTTTACGTTCGCATCATTAGTCCCGGTTTGACTACGGCCCGGGACTAATGTGACCATTAGTCCCGGTTCCAACGGCTAGGGGCAGGGGAATCATTAGTCCCAGTTCGTGTTGAACCTTTAGTCCCGATTTGTGACACAAACCGGGACTAAAGGTGTGGTGACAGGCTGGGGCCCCACAATCACCTTTAGTCCCGGTTCGTGTCACAAACCGGGACTAGAGGTTAGCCTTTAGTCCCGGTTCGTGACACAAACCGGGACTAAAGGTCTGGTGGTAGGCTGGTGTCAGGCTGGGGCCCCACGATCCCCTTTAGTCCCGGTTCGTGTCTCAAACCGGGACTAGAGGTTAACCTTTAGTCCCGGTTTGTTACATGAACCAGGACTAAAGGTGTCACTATATAAACCCTTCGTCCAGTCCGAGCCGAAGCTCTCTGTTTTTCCCCTTTCCTCTCCTCTTTGTTCTTCCCCTCTTGCTCGAGCTCATCCTCCATTTTTGCAAAAATTTGTCAAGATTTGAAGGCACCCCATCAATCCAAGTGTTCACAAAGGTTAGCAACTTTGTTCTTTCATCTCTCATTGCTAGATTAGCTCTTGCAATGCTCTATAAGTATAGTGATTTGTGGGTTTTAGTTTGGGAGTAATTATATGTGGGAGTTTATTTGATTTATATGCAATTTGAGCTCAAATTAACTTCTTAGTTTGCATGTGTAGGTGTGGTTTACTTAGTGCCTTCCCGTCCCCGTCCTAACCACCGTCGATCGCCCGCACCGTCCCGTCGCCGGCACCACCTTGGTGAGCCTCTTGTTCTTATCTTTTTTATAAAAAAAAATCTTATTTGTATGATTTAGATAGTTAATTGTATAATTTTCTTACATGTATGATTTTTTGTTATACATAGTGCCATGACTTTGATATCCGTCCCCGTCGGCCCTCGTCCGGTTTATGATTCAGATGTGGTATATATATTCTCTTTATAACTATTTGTTGCATTTTGCGTTTATGACAATTATGCCCATCAAGTTGACATAGATATTTTTATCTAGGAGGTATGTGAACCAGAAATTGCAACCGACCCTCTTGTCGAGAAGTTAAATTTAGTTGAAAAAGAAAACGAGTATTTGAAAGAAAAATTGAAAAGAATTGAAGAAGAGAAGATGAAACTGGAGTTGTATGTTGCCGATGTCGTCGATGATCACAAGATCAAGATGGATGCAATGCGCTTGAAGATTAGAAAATTTTAAAAATATGCTGTTAATCAAGAGGCTTGGTATCACTATGCTGTTGGATCAATTGTTACCTTAGTTGCGATCTTGATCGCATTTGTTGTTGCATTTAAATGCTTTAGCTAGAGAGTTTGTATGTTGTTTTATGAGAATAAGTGTGTATGAACAACTTGTATTAATTTGGTATTTTCGGTGTTGTGTAATGAAGATGAGCCGGCAATGGATGTACGATGACCGATGCTCTGCCCAGTTCATTAATGGCGTGAGTACTTTTCTGTTTGCGGTTAAGGCAAACAAGCGGGCGGATGGTTTTATGTGTTCTCCATGTGCTGTCTGTAAGAATGATCACAATTACTCTAACTCAAGAACCATTCACGTCCACCTGTTTACGTCCGGTTTCATGTCCGGCTATAACTGTTGGACCAAGCACGGAGAAAGAGGGGTCCTAATGGAAGAGAATGAAGAAGAAGAGGATGATGACAGCTATCCTGGCCATGGGTTCCCTGAATACAATGGTACAACAATGGGGGAAGAAGCTGAGCCGGCAATGGGGGAAGAAGCTGAAGAAGAGGCATCAGATGAGCCTGCTGATGATATTGGTCGGGCCATTGCCGATGCAAAGAGAAACTGCGCAAGTGAAAAGGAGAAGCTGAAGTTGCAGCGCATGTTAGAGGATCACAAGAAATTGTTGTACCCAACTTGCGAAGATGACAAGAAAAAGCTAGATACCACACTGGAATTGCTGCAATGGAAGGCAGAGAATGGTGTATCTGACAAGGGATTTGAAAAGTTGCTGATAATGTTAAAGAAGATGCTTCCAAAGGACAACGAATTGCCCGACAGTACGTACGAAGCAAAGAAGGCTGTCTGCCCTCTAGGATTAGAGGTGCAGAAGATACATGCATGCCCTAATGACTGCATCCTCTACCGCGGTGAGTACGAGGATTTGAATGCATGCCCGGTATGCGGTGCATTGCGCTATAAGATCAGCCGCGATGACCCTGGTGATGTTGAGGGTGAGCGCCCCAGAAAGAAGATTCCTGCCAAGGTGATGTGGTATGCTCCTATAATACCACGGTTGAAACGTTTGTTCCAAAACAAAGAGCATGCCAAGTTGATGCGATGGCACAAAGAAGACCATAAGAAAGATGGGAAGTTGAGAGTAGCCGCTGACGGTTCGCAGTGGAGAAAAATCGAGAGAAAGTGGAAGGACTTTGCAGATGACGCAAGGAACGTATGGTTTGGTTTAAGTGCAGATGGCATTAATCCTTTTGGGGAGCAGAGCAACAATCATAGCACCTGGCCTGTGACTCTATGTATCTATAACCTTCCTCCTAGGTTGTGCAAGAAGTGGAAGTTCATTATGATGTCAGTGCTCATCCAAGGTCCCAAGCAACCCGGTAATGACTTTGATGTGTACCTAAGGCCATTGGTTGAAGAACTTTTACAGCTGTGGAGTATAGAAGGTGTACGTGTGTGGGATGAGCACAAACACAGGAATTTGACCTGCGAGCGTTGCTGTTTGTAACCATCAATGATTGGCCTGCTCTTAGTAACCTTTCAGGACAGACAAACAAGGGATACCACGCATGCATGCACTGTTTAGATGATACCGACAGTATATATTTGGATAAATGTAAGAAGAATGTGTACCTGGGACATCGTCGATTTCTTCAGATCAATCATGTCTTAAGAAAGAAAGGCAAGCATTTCAAAGGTGAGGCAGATCACCGGAGGAAGCCTCGCCACCGTACTGGTCATGATATACTTGATATGGTCAAGGATTTAAAAGTAATCTTTGGAAAGCGTCCTGGCGGACAATCTGTTCCGAATGACGCTGACGGACACGCACCCATGTGGAAGAAGAAATCTATATTTTGGGACCTACCATATTGGAAAGAACTAGAGGTCCGCTCTGCAATCGACGTGATGCATGTGACGAAGAATCTTTGCGTGAACCTGCTAGGCTTCTTGGGCGTGTATGGGAAGACAAAAGAGGCACGGGAGGACCAACAACGTATGCACGAAAAAGACAGCATGCATCCAAAGCAGTATGAGGGTCCTGCCAGCTACGCTCTTACCAAAGAAGAGAAGGAAATCTTCTTTGAATGCCTGCCACGTGATTATGACGCAACTGCTTCCGATTGCATTGAGGGGGCTCCTATCGGACAACGTTCGATTAGCCATTGTGAAGCTATGTGCATTCCTCAATGCAATCTCTCAGAAGGTAGCCGATCCAGAAATCCTACCAAGGTTACAGAATGATTTGGTGCAATGTCTTGTCAGTTTCGAGTTGGTGTTTGAAAAGGATCGATATGGTTGACTAGAGGGGGGGGGGGTGAATAGGCAACTACCAATTTTTAACTTTTCTTAACAAATTAGGGTTAGCAACAAAATAGGTTGTCTAGATATGCAACTAGGTGAGCAACCTATATGATGCTAACAATCACAACACAAGCAAGCAAGCAAGATGCAATACAAGTAAAGCATGCACAAAGTAAAGGTAAGAAGTAACCACAAGTGGAGCCGGTGAAGACGACAATGTGTTTCCGAAGTTCGTTCCCTTTGAGAGGAAGTACGTCTCCGTTGGAGCGGTGTGGAGGCACAATGCTCCCCAAGAAGCCACTAAGGCCACCGTATTCTCCTCACGCCCTCACACAATGCGAGATGCCGTGATTCCACTAGTGGTGCCCTTGAAGGCGGCGACCGAAACTTTACAAACAAGGTTGGGGCAATCTCCACAACTTAATTGGAGGCTCCCAACACCACCACGGAGCTTCACCACAATGGAATGTGGCTCCGAGGCGACCTCAACCGTCTAGGGTGCTCAAACACCCAAGAGTAACAAGATCCGCAAGGGATTAGTGGGGGGAATCAAATTTCTCTTGGTGGAAGTGTAGATCGGGGCCTTCTCAACCAATCCCGAAAGAATCAACAAGTTTGATCGGCTAGGGAGAGAGATCGGGCAAGAATGAGCTTTTGGAGTACCAATGGAGCTTGGGGGAGGAGGTCAACCTTGGGAAGGAAGACCCCCCCTTTATATAGGGAGACAAAAATCCAACCGTTTTCTGCCCTGAGCTCGCAGCCAAGCGGTACTACCGCTCCTAGGAGCGGTACTACCGCTTAGGCGGTACTACCTCGCACTAGCCTGAAACACACTAAGTGTACCACGGTAGTGCCGCCGGAGCGGTACTACCGCTGCCCCTGGCGGTACTACCGCTTAGGGGGTTTAGACCAGGAGAGGCAGCAGTAGTAGAGGCAGCCAGGGCGGTAGTACCGTGCGAAGCGGTACTACCGTCCTAGTACCGCACTACTACCGCTTAAGGGAAAATGGAAACAGAGGCGTGCACTGAGGAAACCCCTCAAGCGGTAGTGGCGGCGGTAGTAAGGGCGGTAGTACCGCCAGAGCGGTACTACCGTGCTACTACCGTGAATGGCAAACTGGCAACAGAAAGTTGCACGCTCGGAGAAACCCCAAGCGGTAGTGCCACAGAAGTGCCCAGCGGTACTACCGCTTGCATAAGCGGTACTACCGTGGGCACAAGCGGTACTACTGCTTGAAAGCCTCTGAAACTCCACAGAAAACATAGGAAAGGCTCCAGAGAAGGGAAAGGAGGCTGTGGGTGCATATGGGGCTGTGTACGTGTTGATTCCACCCATACCTTTCCAACACGGACCCCCTCTTAATAGTACGGGTTTCCTACGACTCAAATCCACCAAAAAGAAGTCGTCCGAAAAATAACCGTCTTCACTCTTTACCATCGAGGGGAGATAAACCGTCTCGTGCCTATCAATGTAATCTCTGAAAAGGTCAATGCACACGATTAGTCCGCAAAGCGCATTGTCATCAATCATCGAAACTACTGGGGTAAAATATGCCCTAACAATCTCCCCATTTTCGGTGGATTGATGACAACACGGGATTTGCACAAAGGAGATAAGAGATAAGAATGCAAACCAACTATCTACAAAATATAGACAGGCTCCCCCTAGATGTGTGCACTACTTGAGTATGCCTTTGGAATGCAAAGTGCACACACTAGGATCAACACTCCCCCTATATTTTATAAATAGGGCAACACTTGCGACAACATAATATACAATGCTAAGCATGATTGCAATACGAACAATGAGTCATAAACTCACACATAACGAGACATAATTAAGATAACCAGAGTAGCATATGTCTTACACCATATGAAAGAGTCTCACACCAAACCAAAGCAAACGAAGATAAAGGAGTTCACAAGCAAGAAATCGAAGCAAATAAAGGCAAGCTTGTGACTCAGCAACACCCTGCAGAAAACAAATGCAAACCCCGGTCCTAGACTCTCTCCCCCTTTTTCATCGAGACACCAAAAGGGCAAAGAGTGACACTACGCGCCGACAGGTGGTAGCACTAGTCTCCTCCCATGGACTCGTCGGAGTCCTCAGCATCAGACTCCTCGTCAGACGTCTCCTCCGAGTCTTCGGGATCCTCAGACTCCTCCTCTTCGTGCTCCTGCTCCGGAGCGGGTGCCGATGCGCCGGTGATGGAATCATCTGAGTCAGTCCAGCGGGAGTGAGATGAAATCCAATTGTCTTCAGGAGTGATAACTGTCTCAGAACTGCTCTCAACAGCAATATCAAGTTTCCTCATGATGGCCTTCCTCTGCTGACGTGCCTTCTTGGCATCCACATGTGCCAAGTACATCTTGTGCTGAACATCCGTCTGAAGACAAAAAAGCTTCTTCACCTTGTTCTTGAGCTTGGCAACCCAACCAGACGAACCAGACGAGTGCACGGGGTCGGGCACATGGTCAGAAGCCTCCACATCCTCCTCAGAAGCAAGTGGCACGCTCGCAGCACGACGGGTGGGAGCCCAGAGCTCCTTCTGGCGCAAGTTGATCGTCTCATGAGAAGTCAGAGGCCCGGTCTCAAGCTGCTCCCCAGGGAACATGGCAGTCCAAATGTTCACAATGAGTCTGAAAATGAAAGGAGCATAGATCGGCACGTGATCACCATATGTTGCATTCACAAGCTCCTTCCACATGACATGAGAGACGTCCAAAACAGCCCCCGTGCCCTTCTCAGAGTGGCACAACAATAGCATATCCACCAAGTGTCCGTGCACCATGTCCAAGTTGCCAACTCGAGGAAAGAGAGTGTGCCGGAAAATGCAATGCATAATATCAAAGAATGGTTGCAGCTCCTTCTTGGATCCCTTATCTGTCGGAGTGATGGTCATGTCGGGAAGCAGATTGTCCTTGTGAGAAGGTCCACCCTCATGGTGAGGGCGCAGACCAAGGGGCTTCTTCAGCCCCTCATCGGGATAGACCAGAAGACCCATGAACTCACCCCAAGTGGCACGAAGCTGTCTACCGTGAGTCATCCAAATCATAGTCCTGTCCTCACTTGTCCCAAACCACATGGTTGCAAAGAACTGTGCAACCAACTCTGCATCAAAGTCATAGTTGAAGGTCATGATGGGCACAATGTTGAACTGCACACAAAGGTCAAGAGCTTCTCCAAAGTATGCACGGTCCTTCTCCATATGCTCAATGTTGATAGACTTGGTCTTGACAAACAGATTTTTCTTGGCCTTGATCCTGTCAAAATACACCAAAGATTGATCCTTGGTCCAGAAGGGACGGCTCACAAGAGATGCGTCTTGAGGACGACAGTAGGGGTTCCTCTCGCGGTACTGCCAATACTCATTTTGCTTCATCTCAGCTGCAGTCTTGACAGGAGACTTCTTTTTGCGAGCAACTGACTTGGCACTAGACTTGCCCTTGTTTCTGGCTGACTGACGACGAGCTGGTGGTGGTGTCGGGGCAGCCACTTCTTCTTCCTCTTCTTCAGAAAAGACAGGCCTGGCGTAATGGGTGCGCCCATGTTTGGATGGAGGATTCGCATTCTTGCGACGAGCCTTGGAGCTACTACCACCTGAACCAGACACAACACAGCAAGAAAGAACATGAATAAAACCTATGCATAAGCCAAGAAGAAACAAAACTGAGAAATGAACTGTTAGTGGATAATTCTGGAATTGGGGACCTCGAGCGGTAGTACCGCGGACCTGGGGCGGTAGTACCGCCCGAGCGGTAGTACCGCTTAACCAGAGCGGTAGTACCGCTCTGGGAACTGACGCACGACCTTTCCCAGATCTGGTAGTACCGGAGATCACAAATTCAAAAAAAATACCACTAAGACTTCAATCCTCCTATCTAGCAGTCAACCAACGTCCTACTCAAGCCCTGATTTAGCCAAAAATCGAGAAACCAACATGCATTGCCCAAGAAACCTAGATTCAAAGGAGAGAACCGTAGGAATAACGAAAGGGGGCAATACCGGGTTCCATGGCGAGAGGAGATGGTGGGAATGGACTCCACCAGACGGAAACGTGGAGGACGGCACGGAATCGGCCAGCCGGAGCGGCGGCCGGGGCAGTTCTTCGTCGCCTGTGAGAGAGAGAGGCGTGGGGAGGAAAAGTGAATGGGTATGGGGGAGTTAGAACTCCCCCTGCCCGACACTTAACCCCACAGCATCCCTCTAAGCGGTAGTACCGCTAGGAGTAGTGGTAGTACCGCCCCGGTACTACTGCCGGGCAGGAGGCCCTGTAGTACCGCTCAAGCGGTAGTACCGGTGTCAGGAGCGGTAGTACCGCTTAAAGCGGTAGTACCGTTCCTATCCAGCGGTAGTACCGCGTCCATGAGACAGAACTGCCCAGATCAATGAGGACAAAAGATGGCTTATGCAGAAATTAGAGGTTTGAGAGAGGAAAGGCTTAGGTTGGAGACTCGAAAACACCGCAAATGGGAAGGGATATTCCATGGTCAAAGGCAACCAAAAACAAGAGCACACATGGAGAGATCCAACACAGGAAAGCCTAGAACGAGAAAGCACAACTCAAACCAAATGAGCAAAACCTCTCAAAGAGAGGGCGGTGACCGAAGTCACCTATGTTTGAGTCAATTGGTATGGCACCGCGAAGATTTTAACCTTGGGCCCATGACCAACACTCATCTTTGAAGCACATGAACCATCAAAAATGGCTAAAGTGAAAGACTTGATCAATTTATGCATAATGGGGGAGGGAGAGTTCATTGAGAGAACAACACTCCCCCTATGTCCATGCCTACATCAAGAACAAGACAAACATAATGAATGCGGTGGGGTGTGACGAGATTCAAGACACGTTGCTCGAATCTATGATATTTAGCTCATGCCTTAACTCGCGAAATCTTGCTTCATCCAATGGCTTCGTGAAAATATCCGCTAGTTGCTCTTGAGTTCCTACATGAATAATATCAATCTCTCCCCGCTTGACATGATCCCGGATGAAATGATGATGAATCTCAATGTGCTTCGTCTTGCTATGTTGCACCGGATTGTGGGAGATCATGATTGCACTTTCATTGTCACAGAAGAGAGGCACTTTGTCACAAGTGACACCGTAATCCTTTAAAGTTTGCCTCATCCATAACAATTGTGCACAACAACTTGCGGCAGCTACATACTCAGCCTCGGTGGTGGAGAGAGACACACAATTTTGCTTCTTCGAAGACCAACTCACCAAAGAGCGACCAAGGAATTGGCACCCTCCGGAAGTTGACTTCCTATCCACACGGTCTCCCGCCCAATCTGAGTCCGAATATCTCATGAGATCAAAACTTGCTCCTTTGGGGTACCATAAGCCAAAGTTTGGGGTATGAGCCAAATATCGAAAGATTCGCTTGACCGCCACAAAGTGACTTTCCTTAGGCGCGGCTTGAAACCGTGCACACATTTCCACACTCAACATGATATCCGGTCTAGATGCACAAAGGTAAAGCAAGGAGCCAATCATCGAACGATATACCTTTTGATCCACCGCTTTACCATTGGGATCGATGTCGAGTTGGCACTTGGTAGGCATTGGAGTCTTGGCCGGTTTGACATCTTTCAGCTTGAATCTCTTGAGCATGTCTTGGGTGTATTTGGCTTGGTTGATGAAGGTTCCTTCTCTTCTTTGCTTGACTTCGAACCCAAGAAAGAACTTCAACTCTCCCATCATAGACATCTCAAACTTCTCGGTCATTAGTGCGGCAAACTCATCATTGAAAGCTTTGTTAGGAGAACCAAAGATAATATCATCAACATATAGTTGGCATATGAAAAAATCCCCTTTAACCCTCTTAGTAAAAAGAGTGGGATCGATTTTCCCAATTTCAAACCCACGGTCTTGCAACAACTCGGTAAGGTGCTCATACCACGCACGTGGGGCTTGTTTAAGGCCATAGAGTGCCTTATCGAGCTTGTATACATGATTGGGGAAATTGGGATCCTCGAACCCCGGGGGTTGTTTGACATACACCAACTCATTAAGAGGACCATTAAGAAATGCACTCTTCACATCCATTTGTTGCAACTTAAAATCATGATGAGAAGCATATGCAAGCAACATACGAATAGATTCAAGACGAGCAACGGGAGCAAAGGTTTCACCGTAGTCGATACCCTCGACTTGGGAGTATCCTTGTGCCACCAATCTTGCCTTGTTTCGAGTGACAACACCGTTCGTATCTTGCTTGTTCTTGAAGATCCATTTGGTTCCAATGACATTATGATTCTCCGTTGGCCTTGGCACCAATGTCCACACTTTGTTGCGCTCGAAGTTGTTGAGTTCATCATGCATGGCTTCAAGCCAATCCGTGTCCTCGAGCGCCTCATGTACCTTTTGGGGTTCAACACACGAAACAAACGCGTGATGCTCACAAAAGTTTGATAATTGTTTACGAGTGGTTACCCCTTTCTTTAAGCTTCCATAGACATTTTCCAAGACATGTCCTTTTTTCTTGAGTTTGGAAGAAATCTTGGCGGCACGACGCTCCAATAGCTCCTCCGGAGTCACTTGAGGAGGATTATCTCGAGCGTCATCTTGAGCTTGCTCTTGATCATGAGCTTGCCCTTGATCTTCAGCTTGCTCGGTGTTGTGATCTTGATCTTGGGCATCATTTGGTGCATCACCATCATCTTGAGGTTGATCTTGCCCTTGATCTTGATCACTTGGTTGAGGGCCTTCGGTTTGTTCTTCGGAAGCGTGTGGGTCTTGTGTCGGTGATGGTTCCACTTGCGTAGAACATTGTCCTTCTCCTTCCACCACAAGGGGTTCCTCAATGGGCAGGATTTGGCCCACACCCATTCTTCTTATGGCTTGAGGAGGAATTTCATCACCTACATCACAAAGACCACTTTGCTCCACTTGGGAGCCATTATTCTCGTCAAACTCCACGTTACACGTCTCCTCAATGAGTCCATTGGACTTGTTGAGAACACGGTAAGCATAAGAGTTTGTAGCATAACCAACAAATATGCCCTCTTGAGCTCTAGAATCAAATTTAGACAAGCGAACACCTTTCTTGAGAATGAAACACTTACAACCGAACACCCGGAAGTACGTGAGGTTGGGCTTGTTGCCGGTAAGAATTTCATATGGAGTCTTGTTCAAGCCTTTGCGGAGGTAGAGCCGATTGGATGCATGACAAGCGGTGTTGATGGCTTCGGCCCAAAAGTTGTATGGAGACTTGAACTCCGCCATCATGGTCCTTGCCACGTCCATTAACGTCCGGTTCTTCCTCTCCGCTACACCATTTTGTTGAGGGGTATAAGGTGCGGAATATTGATGCTTGATCCCCTCATCACCAAGAAACACATCCAAGGTGTAGTTCTTGAACTCGGTGCCGTTGTCGCTTCTAATGATCAATATCTTTGCATCATGTTGACGTTGAGCTTCATTAGCAAAGTCGATCACGGTTTGTTGGGTCTCGCTCTTCCTTTTGAAGAAATATACCCAAGTGTATCTTGAATAATCATCCACAATCACCAAGCAATACTTTCTTCCCCCAAGAATGTCAAACGTTGGAGGACCAAAGAGATCCATGTGAAGGAGCTCCAAGGGCCTCTTCGAAGAGATAATGGTCTTGGGTCGGTGAGCCGTCTCATGTAACTTCCCTTCGATACAAGCACTGCAAGCACGATCTTTGACAAAACTAACATTTGTTAGTCCCCGGATGTGGTCCCCTTTGAGGAGACTTTGCAAAGATCTCATATTGACGTGGGCTAAACGGCGATGCCAAAGCCATCCCACGTCAACTTTAGCCATTAGGCAAGTCGCGGTCTTAGTGGGTCGCTCCGAGAAGTTAACCACATAGAGACCGTTCTCGACATGCCCAACAAAAGCTACTTTAAGAGTCTTGCTCCACAAAAGGGCCACGGTATCAATATCAAAGAACGTTGCAAAGCCCCTAATAGCAAGTTGACGAACGGAAAGTAAATTGTATGCAAGGGTCTCAACAAGCATGACCTTCTCAATGGACAAGTCCGGTGAGATGACCACCTTGCCGAGACCCAATACCTTTGACATTGAAGCATCACCATATTGGACATGGGTGGGCATAGATGAATTTGCTTGAACGTCCACCACCAAGTCCTTGCTTCCGGTCATATGATTTGTCGCTCCACTATCAAGCAACCATGACACCCCACCGGAAGCAAACTCCTACATAAGATCAATGCTTGGTTTTAGGTACCCATTCTTGAATGGGTCCTTTCATGTTAGTAACAAGGGTCTTAGGAACCCAAATGAACCATTCAATGTACTCATAAGAAGAACCAACAAATTTGGCATAAACATGCCCATCACTAGCACGGCATAAAACATAAGAAGGGTTAAAATCGTCGGCTTTGTTGGGATGAGGGGTCTTGCCCCTATTGACATTACCACCCACCGCCTCGTTCTTCTTCTTCTTAGGAGCACCCTCTCCCTCTTTCACAAATGTATCTTTGAGAGGGAGAGCTAGCTTGGTCTTGCTCTTCTTGTTTGACTTCTTCTTCTTCTTAGACTTGGGTGCAAATCCAAGTCCCTCCTTTGCCACAACTTCCTTTTGATTGCTCAAAAGTTCGTTGAGATTTTTCTCACCTTGTATGCACGAGACAAGGCCTTTCTCAATTTGCTCTTTCAACTTGGCATTCTCCTCAACAAGATGTGCATGCTCACAACAAGGGTTAGTTGCACGAGCATTATCAATTAAAACAAAAGGAGGACAAGTAGCAATTTCTTTAGTTAGCTTCGCTTGGAGTTGATCATGAGACTCCTTGAGTGTAGCATGAGCACTTTTCAAGGCCTTGTGAGCCTTGTCAAATAAATCAAACTCCTCTTCGAGTCTAACATGGCCAACCCCAAGTTCAGCCTTCTCAGTTTTAAGCACTTGAGCAAGAACAATAGCATGATCACGATCTTTCTTTAATTTAGCAAGATCTAGATTGTGTGTCTCCTCAAGAGCCACTCTATGACCTTGCTCTTCCTCAAGAGCAATAGAAAGATCGGCAATCTCATCGGCATAATCTCTACTATGCCCTTCCAACTTAGAGATGGTCTCTTCATGAGATTCTATGATATCATTGGCCTCACCTAATTGTTCCAAGAGAGCCACAAAGTGCTTCTTGGTCTCACCTTTGAGCTTGGCTATGAACTTGTCAAACTCATTTTCCTCCATCTTTGCCTCCTCACTTTCTTCCACACAATTCATCAAGGAAGGAGTGGAAGAAATGCTAGTTTTGATGTTGGAGGTTACCTTGTTAGTGGCCTTGGCCATGAGGCACTTGTGGGTGATGGAGTTCTCGTTGGGGGAGTCGAAGAGGGACACCTTTGGTGATGGAGAGGTGGCGATGGCAATGGAGGCCGTAGCAACCCCTTCACCACTAGCAACTTCATCATCATCGGAGTCGTACTCTTCTTGCACCACCAAACTCTTTTGAGGCACCTTCTTCGCGAAGTTATTGCTCTTGCTTGGGAATGACTTGGATTTGTCCTTGCGAATAAGCTTCCCTCCATTGTCTTCCCTCTTCTCATACGGGCAATCGGCGACGAAGTGACTCACATTACCACAGTTGTAGCAAGTCCTCACACGTTGACCTTTGCCTTTAGAGGCATTAGTCTTGTTTCTTGAAAAGTTGGGCTTGGAGGCTCTTTTGTTGCCCCAAAATTGTCTTGATGCAAGAGCCATGTGCTCGTGGTAAGCATATTTGGTGTCTTCGGGGCAATCTTCATCCTCATATTCTTCTTCTTCTTCCTCTTCATGAACTACCTTGGCCTTCAAAGCAAGGTTGGGCTTCTTCGAGCGTTGAACACGAGCAAGTGCGTTGTCGGCGGTCTTGTTCAAAATGTTCATAGCAATAAACTCATCCAACACATCACTGGAGGACAAGGTGTGGAAGTCCGGTCTTTGACGAATCACGGAGGACATGCTCTTGTTGTAAGGCATAATGGCCTTGAGGAATTTGCGCTTGATCCAATTGTCATCCGTGTCCTTGCTCCCGTGATCTCGGAGTGATACCGCAAGAGTAGTCAATCTCCGGTAAAGCTCACGAGGATCTTCATCTTCATTCATAACAAACTCATCGGCCTCATCAAGAATAACCTCAAAGTTGGAGCGTTGAATGCTCGAGCTTCCCTTGTACAACGAGTTGATATGCTCCCATGCATCTTTGGCAAGAGTGAATGGGCGCAAATGAGGAAGCTCTTCGGGAGGCATGACGGCTTGAAGAATGAACAAGGCGGATGCGTTGAGTTGGTTGTCCACTTCTTCTCTTGGGGACAAGTTGCTTGGGTCATGCTGATAGTAGCCTTGTTCAATGATTCTCCAAAGTTGAGTTGAGCTATAATTCAAATGAGACTTAATACGAAACACCCAATTAGCGAAGTTAGTCAAATCAAGCTTAGGAGGAGGACCATGATTGTTTATATGAGGTGAGGGGACCGGTCCTCCATAGACCGGGGGAGGGGGAACCGAGGCGTGCGTTCCCGTCCCATTCTTACCATGAGGGGAAGATGTTTGAGAGTCTTTAGCCGCTTCCTTACCGGAATTGACCTCCGATGCCGGTGCGGTGGGATTAACCACAAGCAACGTATCGGGAGTGGACTTCAACCCCTCAAGGAGTTCTTTAAGCATGGACTTGACCTCGGCCGTCATAGACGTCTTAAGTGAAGCCATAGCTTCGTTTAAGACGTCTCGGGTGACCGTGTTCATCTCCACGGCCTCGGGCACTTCCTCAACCCGTTCCCCGTCGTCAACCATACTCTTCGGGTGGTGAAACCCTTAATAAAGAGACGAGGCTCTGATACCAATCGAAAAGGATCGATATGGTTGACTAGAGGGGGGGTGAATAGGCAACTACCAATTTTTAACTTTTCTTAACAAATTAGGGTTAGCAACAAAATAGGTTGTCTAGATATGCAACTAGGTGAGCAACCTATATGATGCTAACAATCACAACACAAGCAAGCAAGCAAGATACAATACAAGTAAAGCATGCACAAAGTAAAGGTAAGAAGTAACCACAAGTGGAGCCGGTGAAGACGAGGATGTGTTTCCGAAGTTCCTTCCCTTTGAGAGGAAGTACGTCTCCGTTGGAGTGGTGTGGAGGCACAATGCTCCCCAAGAAGCCACTAAGGCCACCGTATTCTCCTCACGCCCTCACACAATGCGAGATGCCATGATTCCACTAGTGGTGCCCTTGAAGGCGGCGACCGAACCTTTACAAACAAGGTTGGGGCAATCTCCACAACTTAATTGGAGGCTCCCAACACCACCACGGAGCTTCACCACAATGGAATGTGGCTCCGAGGCGACCTCGACCGTCTAGGGTGCTCAAACACCCAAGAGTAACAAGATCCGCAAGGGATTAGTGGGGGGAATCAAATTTCTCTTGGTGGAAGTGTAGATCGGGGCCTTCTCAACCAATCCCTAAAGAATCAACAAGTTTGATCGGCTAGGGAGAGAGATAGGGCAAGAATGAGCTTTTGGAGTAACAATGGAGCTTGGGGGAGGAGGTCAACCTTGGGAAGAAGAAGACCCCCCCTTTATATAGGGAGACAAAAATCCAACCATTTTCTGCCCTGAGCCCGCAGCCAAGCGGTACTACCGCTCCTAGGAGCGGTACTACCGCTTAGGCGGTACTACCTCGCACTAGCCTGAAACACACTAAGTGTACCACGGTAGTGCCGCCGGAGCGGTACTACCGCTGCCCCTGGCGGTACTACCGCTTAGGGGGTTTAGACCAGGAGAGGCAGCAGTAGTAGAGGCAGCCAGGGCGGCAGTACCGTGCGAAGCGGTACTACCGTCCTAGTACCGCACTACTACCGCTTAAGGGAAAATGGAAACAGAGGCGTGCACTGAGGAAACCCCTCAAGCGGTAGTGGCGGCGGTAGTAAGGGCGGTAGTACCGCCAGAGCGGTACTACCGTGCTACTACCGTGAATGGCAAACTGGCAACAGAAAGTTGCACGCTCGGGGAAACCCCAAGCGGTAGTGCCACGGAAGTGCCCAACGGTACTACCGCTTGCATAAGCGGTACTACCGTGGGCACAAGCGGTACTACCGCTTGCAAGCCTCTGAAACTCCACAGAAAACATAGGAAAGACTCCAGAGAAGGGAAAGGAGGCTGTGGGTGCATATGGGGCTGTGTACGTGTTGATTCCACCCATACCTTTCCAACACGGACCCCCTCTTAATAGTACGGGTTTCCTACGACTCAAATCCACCAAAAAGAAGTCGTCGGAAAAATAACCGTCTTCATTCTTTACCATCAAGGGGAGATAAACCGTCTCATGCCTATCAATGTAATCTCTGAAAAGGTCAATGCACACGATTAGTCCGCAAAGCGCATTGTCATCAATCATGGAAACTACTGGGGTAAAATATGCTCTAACAGTGTTCCCACCATCCTTCTTAAATATCATGACGCACGTCCTAGTTCACCTAGTCGAAGAGATTGCCATTCTGGGTCCTGTATTTCTACACAATATGTTCCCCTTCGAGAGGTTCATGGGAGTCTTAAAGAAATATGTTCATAACCGTGCTAGGCCAGAAGGAAGCATCTCCAAGGGCCATGAAACAGAGGAGGTCATTGAGTTTTGTGTTGACTTTATTCCTGACCTTAAGCCGATTGGTGTTCCCGAATTGCGGCATGGGGGCAGACTTGGTGGAAAAGGCACGCTAGGAAAGGACCAAGTAATATGTATGGACGGGCATTCTTGTGCGCAAGCACACTACACAGTTCTACAAAATTCCATCTTGGTGGGTCCGTATATCGACGAACACAAGAATATTCTACGCTCCAAACACCCGGAGCAGTCTGACGACTGGATTACACGTGAACACATGGGGACTTTCGGCGGTTGGTTGCAGACACGTCTCAAGCATGATGACAGTGTTGGAGATGAGCTGTACTTGCTGTCCAAGTTACCATCTTCGACTATATTGACTTTCAAAGGGTACGAGATCAATGGGAATACATTTTACATGATCGCCCAAGATAAAAAGAGCACCAACCAAAACAGTGGTGTCCGCTTTGATGCAGCAAACACTAATAGGCCAAAGGACACATATTATGGTTACATAGAGGAGATATGGGAACTTGACTATGGACGTGAATTGAAGGTCCCTTTGTTTCGCTGCAAATGGGTCAATCTGTCAGGAGGCGGCGTAAAGGAAGACCCGCGGTACGGAATGACAACAGTGGATCTCAACAATCTTGGGTACGCAGGTTTTCTATGTGAAGGAGATGTCAACCAAGCCAAGAAAAAGAAAAGATAAGGAAGCGAATACATCATACGATGAGCCAAAATGCCACATAGTTTTTCAGGGAAAAGAAATATCGTGGAAGTGGAGGACAAGACAGACATGTCAGAAGATTATGAAAAGTTTCATGAAATTCCTCCCTTCACAGTGAAGATTGACCCAAGCATCCTGTTAAATGTTGAAGATTGTCCATGGTTACGCCGCAAAGGGACACACGCGAAGAAAAAGTTTTATACCCAAAGATCCCACTCTGGGATGTGACCGGCTTCACCGTCATCACTTTCTTCTCTAGTGAGTTTCCGGACTTATCTCGAAAGTCCCACTTCGGACAAACCGGATGGAATCTTTGTAATAGTTAGGGTATATATGTATTTTGGCATTTGAAAGGCGAAGAAATATATCTTTAAGGACTGGATGCAATTTTCAACCCTTTCTGACTTCATTCGCTATTTTTCATGCATTTAATGAATTTTTGGAGCTAAATGACCCTGAAGATTAAAAACACTACAAATGAACTCTGAAAAGGTTGAAAGTTGGCATGGTATCATCATTTCACCCACATAGCATGTGCTAAAAAGTTGAGAGGGTTACGGCAAAAACTGGATGCACTTCGTGTACAAAATGGACAATCTCTTTCGAAGTATCAGGGTTTCGGACGAAAACTCATCTGTTACAAAGGCATTTCATTTTTTTAACTTATTTCAACTCTAGACATTTTGTGAGTTCAACATGCACCATTCAAAGCCACATCATCAATTTTCAACCCTTTCTGACTTCATTCGCTATTTTTCATGCATTTAATGAATTTTTTGAGCTAAATGACCCTGAAATTGAAAAGCACTACAAATGAACTCTGAAAAGTTTGAAAGTTGGCATGGTATCATCATTTCACCCACATAGCATGTGCTAAAAAGTTGAGAGGGTTACGGCAAAAACTGGATGCACTTCGTGTACAAAATGGACAATCTCTTTCGAAGCATCAGGGTTTCGTACGAAAACTCATCTGTTACAAAGGCATTTTCATTTTTTAAATAACCTAAGAATTACCAAATTGAATATAATGATAAAACACACTAATATTAAACAGCAGAAAAAAGAATCACTGATAAATCTATTTTTAAAGTAAAGTTATTCACAAACTAGTGATTCACACAAATTTCAAATAATTCAAATTTAAACTATTCAAATTTGAAAAGTACTGGCACTAACAGAAAGTTTATAATTTTTGTGACCTAAAGCAAAAAGATTCACTAAGAAACTCTAAATATTTGGTTGTAAGTAGAAACAAAAGAAAATATATAAAGCAAAAAAAAAGTAAAATAATAAAAAAAAGCCCGCCTAATGGGCCGCCATGGCCTGCATACGACTAGAAACCCAACCTCTAGTTGGACCAGGATGCAGGCCCGCACGGCCCAATAGGCCCCATAGGGCAGCACAAGTTCGGTAGGCCCACAAAGGCCTGCTTAGAGAGGAGCTCGACACGGTAGCCGCGGCGGGGCTTATAAACCGCTGCGAGCTCCTCTCAACTAGCGAGGTGGGACTAAACATTCGACACGGGAAGCCAGGCCTTTAGTCCCGGTTGGTGGCTCCAACCGCGACTAAAGGCCCCCTTTAGTCCCGGTTGGAGCCACCAACCGGGACTAAAGGCCTGGCTTCCCGCCGCTTGGCCTGGGTGAATTTCACCTTTAGTCCCGGTTGGTGGCTCCAACCGCGGCTAAAGGGGGCCTTTAGTCGCGGTTGGAGCCACCAACCGGGACTAAAGGCTTTCATATATAAGCGGCACTTACGAATCCATCCTCTCCATTCTCTCGACGCCAAACACAGAGACGCCGCCAGGCTGCTGCGTCGCCGCCTGCCCCGACGCCGGCCGCCCGTGCCTCCTCCCCGACGCCGCCCGCGCCTCTCCTCTCCGACGACCCCCCTGACGCCGGTCGCCCGCGCCTCCTCCCCGACGCCGCCCGCGCCTCTCCTCTCCAACGCCGCCCCTGACGCCGGCCGCCCACGCCTCCTCCCCGACGCCGCCCGCGCCTCTTCCCCGATCGACGCCACCCGCGCCTCTCCTCTCCAACACCGCCCGCGCCCGCCGGCCTCGACCTCGCCGTCGCCGGCCTCGATCGACCTCGCCGTCGCCGTCCTCGACCTCGCCCGCTGTGAGCTCGCGCCGCCCCCTCCGGCGATTTTTTTTCACTAGATATGTTTTAGATTATTATTAACTAGTATACAATGTATGTATATATGTATATATGTATGTATGTTTTGATGTTTTAGATGTTTTAGATGATTATTTTTTCACTATATGTATGTATGTTTTAGTTTTTTTTCACTAGTTTTTTTTATACAATGGATGTATATGTATATATATGTAGATGAACGGTGGAATTTGCATAGATTTTCTGTTTTTTAGTTTTTTATACTTATAGAAAAAAGTTGCATAGGAAAAAGTTGCATAGAAAAAAGTTGACCATGTATTAATAATATTTTAATGTTAATATACATCTTAATGTTGTATTTGCAAAAGTTTGTCATGTATTTGCAAAATCAAGTGAAAAAGAATTACAAAAATCACAATCAAGCATTTAAAAAATGTTAAATTTGCATAGAATTTGTTCTCGACATCTACGATGCCCGGCCCGCATCCTCGTCGTCGACTCGGTAGCGAGAACCTGCTTGAGAGGCGCCATATCCGGGACTGGGCTCCGCCGGGCTGGCACTGGGAGGTGCTACCTTCCGGGGCGCGCAGCTTGGTGAGGAACCGGGCTCCCGTCGTCGACCCGGAGCTTCTTTGGTGGCGGTCGCGTGGGCCACTTTCGGTGCGGAGGCAGCCGGCTCCCGCGGAGGTGGTACGTCGCCGTGTCAGGGAGGAGGACGAGCACGTCCGTCGCTACATGGTTGCATTGGACGTCAGGTTCTCCAATACCGGGCAGGTTCTTCAGGGATCTCACCCGAGCTATGATCCTGTGATGGTTCCTTCTCTTTGGGTGTCCATCGCCCGCGCCTCAGGAACCGCGAGTGAACTAGATTCTTCGATAATATTCGATCTGTATTAGCTAGTGATGTTATATGATAATATTCGAGATGTATTAGTGATAATTAATACTCGAGATGTATTCGAGATTATATTCGATAATATTCGAGAAGATGTATTCGAGATTATATTTGATGATGCATATTATCTGGATTATTCGAGATGCATATTATCTACTATGATTCAGTTTTTCCTTATTGATTGCATTCTAATTTGAATACTAAATTGTTTTGTCTTTCTTCTGGCTTAGTTAATATAAGCTATGGACAATACCGGCAGGGACGGAGAAGAGACCATGTTCGACATCATACGCTCCCCGAGCCCAGATGAGAATGAACCTGAAGATGACGGCTCGCAATATCTTAATAATTCCGGTGAGGGAGTATTAATATTTGATGAAGACGAATGAAGAGACGAAGGCCACAACAATGATAACGAAGGAAATGTTCTTCAAATAACAAAGACTGGCGAGGTAAATATATATAAGGCCTCTGGTGATCATTACATGTATTAATTGATTTATATATATTAACGAATCGATCTTTCTTTTTTTAGCCCTCCGGATCGAGCAAATCTTCTACAAGCAGGGCAGTACAAGGCCCGGCCAGAAGGTTGCAGGCTGGCATAAAGTACAACATCGATGCCATCAAAGAAAATGGCGAACCGCTTGCTCCTAAAAAGAATGCGGACAAATTTACTCGTCAATGCGGAGTTATTGTCAGGGACCAAATCCCGATCTCCGTTCAAGAATGGAATAAGCCAGCAAAGGGAGATCAAGGACTTACTTTTGTCGACGGAAGAGCAAAAGATCTGCTTTGGGAATCGCTCATGGCACATTTCACCCTACCAGATCATTTGACAGATGAAGAACGGGAGAAAGTCAAGAAGAGTGCTCTTAAGAAGATGGCGATAGCATTCAACAACCACAAGAAAAGAATATGGGCCAAGTACCAAGCAGACGGAAAGAAGACTCCAGCATTCAAGGGAACACTGGAGAAGGCAAAAGATCACTGGGACGCTTTCGTGCAGTTCAAGGAATCGGAAGAAGCTAAGGAACGGTCGAGAATAAACAAGATTAATGCTGCGAAAAAAAAGTGGCACCATACTCTGGGGCCAGGTGGCTACCAGGTCGGCCGGCCTAAGTGGGATCTCGCGGAGGAACAGATGATTGCTGCAGGGGTCACTCCAGTTACATTGAGTTGGCCCCCCAGGTGCAGGACTTGGTTTTATGCGCATGGGGGAAGCTGGACCCAGAGACAGGGCTGGTTATGGAGCGGGCAAGTCTTAAAGAAGCCTCCGACGCTTTACTTGTTGCAATACAAGATGCTCGAACGGGAAAGTACAAGCCCGGCAGAGAGAATGACGAGCTTACGCGCGCCCTGAACAATCCTGAACACCCGGGACGAACACGAGGCAAAGGCGTTGTTCCGTGGTTTGAGGGGTTTGCGGATTGGAACGCCACTTACAGAAGCCGTGCGAGAAAGAAGCAGCAGGAGGAGGAGCAGAGGAAGCAGGAGGAGGAGCAGAGGAAGCAGGCAGCAGACCGCCTTCAACTGGTAGAATCAAAGAACGCGGAGTTGGAATGCGCTTACCTAAGGCAGCAGGAGCAGATCGACTTACTTAGCCAGGAAAGGGCGTCTCAGCGGCAGCAGCAAGCAGATCTAGCATTGGATACAACCGTCCCATCTATGCCGAAAAGCAGCGTGGGTTCCACCCCGGCCGATGATGCACTGCTGGATAGATACCCTGTGGATGATATCAAAGATACGACACCTTGTGAGCTACACATGAAAGTGAAGAACATATCCATGAAGGTGGCGGACGGCTATGCTTTAACAAATCCCCCTGAAGCAAACTTCCATTGCAATCCGATTCCAGCTGGCTATGCTCGTGTCGGGGTTGATGAAGTGATGTCAGGATATTACGAGCTAGAGCTTGACATTCCTGGAGGTGACGAGGAGCGCACACTGGGAGAGGCCATACATCGTATCATTCTATGGAGAAAGGATTGCATCGTCTTTCCAAGGCCACCGACTCCTCCTTCAAGTCTGCCACCGTGTCAGCTAACTCCAACCCTGCCCGAGACGCAGCGCGGCGCTAGTCCGCCACCGCGTCAGCCGTCTCCACCACCCCACCCCGAGACGGAGCCCATCAGCGCGAGTCCGCCATATCGATCTCGGGTGTGTCAGCCTTCTCCAAAGCGGAAGAGAGCACCAAGCAAGAAAGCCTCTCCTCCTACCAAAAAGAAGTTGGCTTACGAGATGGCTATCAAGGAAAACAAGGCCGAAGTGGCTTCCCAAGTGAAGGCCCATTTTGCACGGAAACAGCCCCCGCCGAAGGAGAAAATACCTGATGAAGTCATACAACACTTTATTGATAATGGTCAACCGGCTATGAAGAAGACGGACTCAGACTATGAGCGTTCTATTAAGAAGTTATATGTGGCACAAAAAGATAAGGAGTCCAGCTCGAGCCAAGCAAGGAGTAGTAAATGCGGGAAAAATGTTCCCCAGCTGGGAGAACAGGCAGTGCAATCGATCCCCCCGCTCATTGTACAATCACATGGTGTGAGTACCGCCGATCAGCCGGTAATAACCGACGCTCATAGACAGATGGCTAGAGAGGCCGGTTTCACTGTTGAACAACTCCTAGGCATCGAGGAACTCCCCAAGATTCAAGATCACGAAGTAGCATGGAAATATGTCCCCGGCCAAGATCTGGTCAGGGAGGTCGAGAATCTATCAACTAGAATGCTCAATTTGCATGACTGGTACCTGAGAGAAGTCAAGAAGGGGCGAGATTCCCTCATGGTGAAAGTCAAGGAAGAGCATTACTTCAATGCAAAAGATTTGTGGGTTGAGTTTGAAGAAATGTTTCAGTTATTCAATCAAGACGCACTCGACAAATCTCTCGTCAGTTGCTATTGTCTGTAAGTGATTTCTTTCTGTAATTTAAGTCTCTAGCTGTGCTCGTTCGTTGCCTGTAATTATCCTCACTATATTCTTTTCTGTGGTATTATGCAGAATGAAGATTTATGAAATGAAAAGAGATAGACGCTATGGCATTGGGTTCATTGACCCAAATACCATTAATGACGAGGTGTGGTCACTTCACCCAAAAGAGACAGAGAAGTACTTGCTACAGTTTTTGAAGCAACTAAATACCGAACCAGAAATAGTATTTCCTTACAACTTCGGGTGAGTGTTACTGTCTTGTACTACAAATTCTATTTTGCTTACTAGATGTTAATAAGTGTAGTTGATGAGTTATGCACATGCCCGCTTAATTATACAAACGTGTGCACATGCAGTTTCCACTGGATCCTGCTAATCATTGAAGTTGACGAGGGAAAAGTTAAAGTACTGGACTCACTACTTAAAGAACCTAAAGACTACTTAATCGTGAAGGGGATGGTCGACAGGTAATTTCAATCATTATCGCACTATGTCAGCCTCTTTAGTTCATTTCCTGATATCAACTAATTAATAACTCCTTTATTCATTTTCTTTGCCGGGTAGGGTTTGGCAAAGCTTCATCAAACAGGTCCCAGGCTCATGGAAACAAGAGCTGAAATGGGTGCGACCCAGGGTACGTAATTAAGTAGTACTAGCTACGTGTCCGCGCATCTCTTTAATTCTAGTTTCAATATCATTATCATGCTTGATTAATTATTATCTGATTGAATTCTATTCTCGTAAAGTGCATGAGGCAGGCACCGGGGAATAATTTATGTGCATACTACGTTTGCGAGAACATTCGCATTATAACGTCCGAAAGGAGCAGATCTGAAAGACAACTTTGGGTACGTTTGCCAGAACACTATACACAATTTTTTTATCATAATCTAATATATATACACACAACTAATATATTCATCTTGATCTCCTTCTTTAAAGCTGATGGAGATGCGGGAAAAGCTCCTACCAACGGACTGCATACGAGGAATTCAAGAGGAAATTGCGGGATTTTTGGTTGACCAGGTCATACATCCCAAAGGAGTATACCATTACACGGCTGAATAAATTGCGGGATTTTTGGTCTACAAATTGCGGGATTTTTTGTTGACCAGGTCATACATCCCAAAAATCCTGCTTTTGCATGCATGTAATTATCTGCAAATTGTAGGAGAAATTGTATATACCAAATTGTATATATATATATGTGTGTATGCGCATATGGTCGTACAAGAAATTCTATGATATATATTTGATTGGCTACGAGAAATTCTATTTATATATGCATGACGTGTACAGTATGTATGTAGTAGCGTAAAATATGTTTGAAATGAAAAAGAATTTCTCGCAAAAAAAAAGAATTAAATGGAAAACACAAAATTAAAAGGAAAAATAAAACATAAACCGCTAAACCCCTATACCTTTTAGTCCCGGTTGGTGTTACCAACCGGGACTAAAGGCCCCCTAGCACCCGGCGCGGGCTCGTGCCACGTGGACCTTTTAGTCCCGGTTGGTGTTACCAACCGGGACTAAAGGCCCCCCAGCCCCCGGCGCGGGCTCGTGCCACGTGGTGGGCCTTTGGTCCCGGGCCGTGACGAACCGGGACTAAAGGGGGGGGGGGGCTTTAGTCCCGACCCTTTAGTGTCGGTTGTTTAACCGGGACTAAAGGCCCTTACGAACCGGGACTAAAGGCTGATTCTGCACTAGTGACCGCTTAGGAAAGGTATGGAATCCACACTTGACTTTGAAGCAACTCAAAAACCACAACAAAAACAAAACAAAGGATTTGGCTTGTAGAATAAGCCGGAAAAAACATATGATAGACCCCATATCGTATCATGTGTTTATTGGAAAAGATAATCTAGGTAATACTTGAATTCCCACCTAAGAACTCCCAAAACTTCTTGGTTATAAGATCAGGTTGCGGATATGGGAACCTACTTAGCACACAACAACAATAATATCTTAATCAGCTGCAACCAATCCGCAACCTTCACACACGACCAAGAAACTTCGCAAAACCGTCTACCTCAGACCTTCGAAAGCACAGCGATACTAGTCATAGTGGATCATCCGCGCTATCTCCACCAGTACTGGGGAAAATTCAAGGCACTATTTGCCACCACAAAAAGTATAGAAGCGTTTCGATGTCGGCGTCCTCTGGTATTCTCGGAACCGAAACGATAGCGAGTGTGACAAAACCCCTTGGAGCTCAACTCCCCGGATCCAATCCATACGGTCAGGAGGCACCAAGAACAGAGTCACGTCACACCGATATCGCAACCATTCCAACAATACCCACGTGATCCTAAAAAAATTTGAGTGAGAAGAGATAGTAGAATCAAAACACCTACGTCACAATTCCTCACCAGAGCGACGAAGGGGATAAGGAGTAAAAAGAATTCCTACTCTCCGATATATAACTAGGACTCAAAATAGTTTTTCTTCTAGACTCGTCAGCGGTTCGATCAATCAAGGGGGCTCCTATGGTCGGTCGAGGCTCTGATACCAACTTGTCACGCCCAATATGCGATCCTATTCTCGAGGAACTCGGAGGCCCCACCAAGAGTAGAAACGCATATTGGAGACGCTTGCAAGGTGGATATCATTACATCGTACCACATACATAATAGATGGGGATACATATAAATATATACAATCACCACATGAATACATTAATACACAACAAACATCATACAGAAGGGCAGCATTTGACTACGGATGAAATCAAACGAAAAGAAGAACAACATCCACCCTGCTAGCCTAGGATGCCGACCAGGAACCTATCCCAAGATCGACGAAGAAGAAGAAGCAGAGAAGAACTCCAAAGGCAAACGAACATCGCTCTCACGTCAGATCATCGCATTACCTGTACCTGTAGCTGTTGTTGTAGTAATATGTGAGACACGAGGACTCAGCAATCCCATAACCATGGGTAGCAAGACTATCAAAGCTTAAATGGGTATGGAAGGGTAAGGGGGTGAGGTTGCAGCAAGCACTAAGCATTATATGGTGGCTAACTTACGAGTACAAGAATAAGAAGAGCATCTACGCAAAACGGTCGCAAACTACAAATGATCACTAAGTGATCGTGAACACCTACTTACGAGTCAAACATAACCCCACCGTGTTCTCTTCTCGAACTTCCTTGAAATGAGACGGTCACGGTTACGCACACGGTTGGTGTATTTTAATTAGGATTTAGTGTCAAGTTTTCTACAACCGGAGGTTATAAATATCCAAGTGCCACATAACCGCGGGCACGGCTTCGCGCAAGATTTAACCCTGCAGGGGTGTTCCAACCTGGCCCATCATAAGCCTACACAAGCTGCGGTGGAAATACGTCAACCTCGAGATAGCCCGAAGTATCCTCGGAATCCCGGTGCACAAGACATTTCGACAATGGTAACACAAGTCCAGCAAGACCTCCCGGCGTGCCGACACCCTGATAGTAGCCGCGCGTATCTCGTCTCAGGCCACGACCGGATGGGACAAGCTACGAGTTAAACCAGAACCTCGAGTTTCCTTGTGGTGGCCCCGCAGGCTGCCCGTTTCGGACCAACACCATCGGCACTGGCCCACCTGTATTATGTTGAATTAAAAGAATCCTCGGGTTCATAACGCCCTATGCCAATTAATTACTTAGTTCAGTATTATTATGTTGGCAAATGTTAAAACCAATGTTGGGCCTTGCTGAAAGCGGTTATTCAAAGCGAACTGTCAAGAGAGTCCCATTCCCCTGAGCATGTTAGGAACGCTAAACATGGATCATAACACCAGCATTACGGAAACTAGGGCCGCTTGAGTGGAACAAAACACTAGGCAAAAGGCCGAGCCTTCCACGCAATAATACCAAGTATATCGATGCATTAATTAAATAAGAGATATTGTGATATTCCAACATATCCATGTCCCAACATGGAACAACCTGCAACTGCACCAGCAACTAGCGACGCTACAAGAAAGGGGCCGAGCAAAGCAGTAACATAGCCAAACAACGGTTTGCTGGGTAAGGGTGGTTAGAGGCTGTATCATGGCATATGGGAGGCTGACATATATGTGGTAGGAAGCGCGACATAGCGATAGCATCGAGACAACTAGCAAGCAAAGATAGTAGAGATATCCAAGGTCATGATCATCATGCCTGAAATCCCGCTCGGAAGAAGAACGAGTCCATGAAGAAGACGAACCAACGTAGTCGAATGAATCCTCACAATCACAACGAAACCGGGACTATCGAGAAGAAGCACAACCGGAAAAAAGCAAACAACATGGTAAACACACAAGCATAAACATGGCATGATGCACAATCAAGTATGATGCATGACAAGATTAAATGTTGTTAAACATGGCAAGAGATGAAGCATAAGCAATCCATACAACTAGGCAAGTTTAAATGAGGCCGGGATCACAAATAACAATTCCGGAAAATCCCCATATGCAAATTTCGAAATTTGTACTGATCTGAATTAAACACAATGTTAAAGTGGTTAAACAGCAAGTTTACATGCACCATGATGATCTACACGTTTTTCTAATCAAGTTACATATGTAGAACATTTAATTCGGAGCTACGGCCAAGAAGATATGAGCTAAACTAGTTTAACATGGCATATGATACAAAATGCATGGAAACATCAACAACACACTCTCAAATCAAGGATGCAACATGACAATATGAAGCTACACACAATTCTAAGCAAGTTTCATATAGGACATGATCAAAACAGAGCAACGGTTCAACACATACACTCTACACAAGTTATAATAGCAACCTGCCCAAAACAGCAACATGGCACTTTGCAAGCATCGAAACAGCAAGCTACAGTTACATGATGGGCATCATCATGATATGCACTTAAAGTAGAGATGACATACTTCAAATTATCTTTAAGATTCAAGTTCATAGGCATCAAGGTTAAGTCAATATGATCCATGCAAAATGCAATGTTCTGCTAAACAGGGCATATACATGAGCAGAGTTAATATGATGACATGTTGGAGGCATGAAATAAATATGCTACAGTACTAGAACATGGCATCAAATGGTACATCATGGTAGTACATAGCATGGAGCTCAAAACATACAACATGGGCATAATCATAGGAGCAACAGATTAATTGCTATGATTTTTGCAAATTGGAACATTCTGTTACAGGTGGATAGGTTTAACATGATGGCAACTTGAGAGTAACAAAGAGACATGCTACAGCAATATTACATGGCAACCAAGGGCATGGCACCAAAGTTGACATCACATAGACCAAATCTCATGAAGGAACCATATGCATATGAGCTCTAGATTGATGGCAACCATCAAACAAAGTTGACAAGTTTATAGCACAAGAAAATTTTACTAAGAACAGCAACATTAACTAGGCATGTTTACAAGCTCATGGCACTCACATCAACGTATATCATGGCATGAAATAAATACTAGCAGCAAGAAGACATGAAAAAGCTCCAAAGTCATGTTGACAAGTTGCTTATATGGTGCATGTATTAAATCACACAAAAATGACAAAGTGACAAATATTAACAGTTTCCAGCAGTAACATTAGGATGCACTTTTGCGATTATGACATGTAGATGAGGCCTAACATGGATGCAAATGCAACCATAATGTAGAGCACAGAGAGTAGAGCAATTTTCATATATGGATCATCATCATAGGACAACCATGCACAAAGTTACAGCCACTCAATTATGCATATGAGGACTGAGCCGCTTCTGACAGAAAAAAACAGAGTGAGCGCAGAATAGCAAAGAAGCGCACGGGCGAGGAATAGGCTGGAGCGCTCACATTGGGTTCCTGGACCAGTTGGTGCAGCGGACGGGGAAATCCCGTTTGGATCGGGGGACAGCACGGTCCAGGCGAAGAAGTGGACGCCAGGGTACCCGGACGGATCAGAGCGGGACGACGATGTGCAGGGGCTCCATTTGGTTCGTGGGCTCACGGCGTGCTGGGACGAAGGCATGCAGATCGGTGGAGGCAGAGGGCAGATGGCCGGCGGCGGCGCGGGCGCGGCTCCGGCGAGCGGAGGAGGCCCGGGAACGGGCGAATCCGGCTGCGGGAGGTCACCGGGGTACCGTTCCCCGCCGGATCGAGGCGGAGGCGGGCCGGCAGCGAGCTGCGGGGCGCGGCGGAGGTGGTGGTGCAGCGGGGAGGCGAGCGCGCGGGGCGGCGGAGGTTGGCGGCGGCACGGTGGCGGCGAGGCTGCGGCGCGGAAGCAGTCGGCGGCGAGGCGCTGGTCCGGCGACGGCGCTCGCCAGTGCGGCAGCCGGAGGCGAGGTGCGGCGGAGGCGCACGGGGTTGCGGGAGCCCAGGCGGCGGCGGGATCCGGGTCGAGATGGGCTCGGCGTGCTTCCCACGGGCTCGGGCGGGCCCGTGGGGGTTGGGAGGTGCCCAAGGGCGACGTGGCGGCCTCCGGTTGGCCGAGGGCGGCGGCGCAGGTGTTGGCTCGGTGGGTGGCGGCGCGACAAGTGGCGGCGGGAGCTGGTTGGACGCGGTTTTCGAGGAGGAGAGAGGTGGAAGGCTACGGTTTTCCAGAAATGGAGGGCTAGGCCTTCCTTTTAAAGCCAGGGGGCTAGAAGGAGGGTTTTCGGGCCATCGGATCGCGATCGGACGACTCCGGTGGCAAGAGGGGGTAGGCTGGGCTAGTGGGCTCGTTGAGGGCTGTGCTAGAAAGGCCAAGGGCTGCAGGAGAGAAGAGAGAGAAACCCGGCAACAGTTTTCGGATACCGAAAACGTCCGACGTTTTGACCAGCTATAGTTATAACCGTTGGGGCATCAAACGACCTCCGAATGGAACGAAATTTGGCAGGCGATCTACCTTCAACATAATAAGACCGCACGTCAACTTTCAACCCATTCCGACAACATTTTTATCCCACTTATAAAATAATATTTCGGAGGTGCCGTGGGCGCGTGTGAGTGTGTCGGGACTCGGAACGGTCGACGGAAGGGACGGGGAGAATCCGGCAACTACGAACGGAAGCAAGTTTTATGCAAACATGCGGATGAAATGCACATGATGACATGATGAAATGCAACAAGCAAATGAACCACACGGAAACGACGAAAAATAAATGGAAGGCATCTGAAGCATCGGTTCCGGGACGCCACACAGCTCCTTCCTGCGCTCGAGAGGTTGTCTCTCTCCGGAAACATTGTCGACATTCGCTCCTTTCTCAACGACTTCCCACGGCTGTGCGTGCTCAAGGTCACCTTCCGTGGGGTCGGGTTTGGCTTGCTCAAAGAGGCGCTCACCGCACTAGAAGTAGCGGTGGCGCTTGCACTCATAGTGTCCCTCCTAGGCATCGAACTCGACCTTTATAATGGGGGCCACACTACCAACGAAGATCAATTTGTCTCCCTTCTCCGTGTTGCGGCAAGGGTCTCTCGACAGGAGCTCGTCCTTGTTAACAACTTCAATGAATAGTTTACTGTTGAGCTACCATGCTTTCCCCACACCACGTCGATCGAGATGTGGTTGTGCTCCGTCTACATCACACAGGTGTCGGAATATGGATTCTTGGCCCTTGAGAGGTTGTCCCTCCAATGCTACCGCTGCACCATCCTCGATCTTGCAACCATGGTCAACGGCTGCCCATCTGCTCAAGGTGAACGCAAATGTCTTCTCAGGTATGTCTGTTGTTCAACCTTTATTTTCACATGTTTTCCTATTTTTCAGTTACCTGGATTTTTTTATTTTTCAAATAATTTTTTATCGGTTGGATGCTATTTAGGATATGTTCTTTTGGTTGCTAGATTGTTCTATATTTTGTTTGATTTTGACTACAAAAGAGAAGTGGACTGAGGGATAGAGCATGACGCTTTTCATCTGAATCATGTGAAGGTGTGCATGTGTGTGAGAGAGAGTATGTGGGTGGATCAGTGGAGTGTGTTTGTGTTGTGCTGTGTAACTAGTGTTTTGCGAGTGAGAGAGTGGTGTGAGATAGATAGAAATAAAGAGATAAGTGGGCCCACATAATGAGTGTTAATATGCATGTGTGTGCAAGAGAGAGTAAGAGCATCTCCAATAGGTACCCTCTTTTAGGGCACCAAAAGGTGCTTGGGGCAAAATTTGTAACACTTAAAACTGCTTTTTGGGGCACAAAAAGCATCCAACTCCAATAGGTGCCCTATAATAGGGTACTTTCGTACATGCAGCCTAAACATAAAGTTCATCCTACTACTTGATCACCCAAAATAAATAAATCACTACTACTTCACGCAGTTTTCCTCGCAAGTAACCACCGCATACTTCATTCATTGTGTCTCTCTTTTGCTCAGATGCAAGTGCGATATACATCCGATTTAGGAAGAGTTAGAACATCTTATAAACCATACATATAGTGATGGATCCCGGGCTACATTGAGTTCTTTGTGTTTCATCATACGCCACGAACCCCTAATTAGCCAACTAAAAATGTCTGAAAATGGGGCTTCCACGATTCTTACCTTGGCATCGGTGAACGTATAGCGACACAAGCTTGATTTGCTGCTAGAAACGACGCTATTGGCGTGCCATTTAAGTGAAATTGACATATTTGTGAGTTGGCTAAACTAGACATCTAGCTAAATGTGTGTAATGCACAAAGATATATGTTATTCTCAACATTCCAGACTAAACATATTTCTTACATACTACGTGTCAAAGATACACAATAGCGATGTAGAGAAAATATATTATGATCATACTTATCTAGTAAGCGACCAACCGCAGATGAGAAATGTTGGATGAGTGTTTTTTTTTCTTTTGCTATTAGTTCTTTCTTTCCTTGGAACAAACAACACTCTTGTGTCTTTTTTTCACTTAAAAGATAGTAATATGCCAAGAAGATCAGCCATGCATTGCAAGAGACCCTCCAAGAAGAAGAGGCAACTCAAGACAAGGCAGAGCTCAACACAAGACATTTGTCACCTGCTTGCCTCGCTCCCAGTGTCCTGTAGCTAGCTGGTCTGGCATCCGTCCAACCATGCAAATGTAGCTGCATGATGCACTCAAAGCTCGTCTCTAATGGCGGCCATCCAGTAGAGTTATTGAGTAGTCCCTGCCAAAAAGGCCATGGACCTATGGAGCACAAGGATCCAGTTATGTTTGATGGTAAGCACATCCACATGCATGCTCTTCTTACAAGCAACAGATTTGTGCCACGCAAAGAGCCAATGGGCTACTGTGATGATTGCCTCCATGCGTGCTCTTCTTGCAGGCACCAGATTCGGGCATTGACATCGGTTTCCCCCATGGGCATACGCTTCTTGCAGGCGCCGTTTTGGAGTCGCATAGACAGCCTACGGGCGACAACGAGTCATCGGGCGCCGGCACCTCACTAGGCGGCCATCGTGCGGACACAAATGAGGCGATGATGCGGTGCATGCATATGATGGTTAGGATGACTGAGATTGGTTCTACAGCTCGCAGAGACTTCCTCGCAGCTAACCATCACATACTTCATTTAACGTGCCTGTCATCTGCTCAGAAGCAAGTGCGATAAATGTTGAACACAACATTTTTGCTTCCATTAGTGTCTCTGTGTACCTGCTAGTGGTCGTGGGGCCAAGGTGGTGGCAACCTGTAGCTATCTGAATGGTCTAGTTAGAGGAGAATATGGATCGTCCTGAGCGACATGATCTTCTGTCGGCATGAAGAATAAATCTTAGACATGTGTTTACCATGTTTGAGCTATAGTTTAAACAAATGTTCACTAGAATGATTGTTGGAACTAATCTTGTTATTAGTGCTAGGTTTAGATTATTTCTTGTTTTTGAGTCATGCAGGTAGTAGTAGCTGCGGCAGTGTTCACACATAGAGATGTGTCCGTGTGTGTGCATGCAAGCTACGGTTGTATTTTGTGTTCAGCCGAGTCAAATGCATGCATCGGTTAGTTAGTTAGCTAGCTGAGTTGTCAGCCCGCATGACCAGGCTGTGTGGCCGTTGTGAGCCTGACACAAGTGGTGTACGTGGGCATGCATGGCGTGGTAATTAGTTAGTGCATGTAGCTAGTTTGTTAATGGCGAGTGTAGCGGCTGGCCTGTGTACGTGCGGTTAGTGGCCAGGCTAGTGGCGTGAGTTGAGTGCTAACCCCTGATGTATATATATGTATTGCACATAATTAACAAAGAGGGGAGGCCGTGAGGGCTGTGCAAAAGATGTAGTCTCTTGTGTGAACCAAGGAGCTCACCTCTTGGCAAAGCTAGTAGTCGGTTTCTCCCTTGGTCCGTGTGTGTGTGCGTGTGCTCTTGAGAGAAATAGAGAAAGATAGAGTTGTGAGAGGCAACGAGAGGTAGAAGAAGAGCGGCGCTGTGAGAGGAGGTGGGGCCAACAATGATGTCGTGTTTTACTACAATTTATTACTACATTAATATCTAAGATTGATTTTTATTCTATTTATTTCATGTTTCTTGCTGAGATGTTGTTATTTATACATCTTGAATTCTCCTTACAATGGTATATGTCATTTATTTTCTGATGAAGAAGGGATCAAAGTTGGATACTTTTTACCCGAAGATTGGCCAAGAGCTTATATCATATTATGATGCTATAGAAAACACTATTCATCAAGAATACTCGTTGGTGTGACACTAGTCAAAATACAAGTGGTGTGCCACTTGCACATGGTCGTGGTATATCATTATGAAGCCCCATGTACGATTTCATAATTTTACACCTCCGATATCACAGACTCACAATTCAACCCTTTTTTGTTTGATAAAAAGGTTTTTCTTTAAATGGGTGCCAAATGAGGTCCAAATGAGTCGGCAGTTTGCGTCTGGTATTGCTATAGTATATCAACGCTGCTCATGAAATTTCGTCCAATTCCACATTCATTTCATACTCGAATGATCGAACGAACAATAACCAGTTAAATATTGAAACGAATTTCACAAAACAACTGTCGTGGGCAGGGCCGGCCCTGAGGGGGGGGCAGAGGGGGTGGCCGCCCCGGGCCCCCGAATACGAAGGGGCCCCCGATGCCCTGGTTCATGTGCGTGCACAGAGATGTTTAGCCGTGTAATAAATCGATCTATCTCTAAAAGAAAGACAGATTGATCTGTTAGGGAAAAAAGGTTATAGATCGATTACTTCACGGCTTGACGCATGCGTAATCTTGTCGACTTTAATACATCTCTTTCCCAATTGGCAACAAACCATCCCGAGACTCAGCCTTAAGGTCGCCCCAGAAATATGTAGGTTGCCGTCTAATTGAGATGTCCGGCTGCTGGGCGTGATTAGTGGAAGAAGGTATTGCGATTTTCCAGATTCTCATCAACCTCTATTTCAACGCAATTCCCCTTCTTGTATAGCCTTTTGAGATCGCTCATTCATTCATGAATGTCATCCTCATACATATCTCTTTCTTACACTCTGATTTCTTGTTTTGATTGGGATTAGAAAAGAGGAACTCAGATGTAGGTTCTTGACTGGTAAGCAGCAGCAAAATTTTGCAATTTCTAATTTTCTAGTCATCCAGGTACGTACCTTATTCCATACCTTTCTTACCATTTTATTAATTAGCAGTGTTCTTAATTTCTTGTATGATATGTTCGTGTGCTAACTAGCAAGACTGGTAGTATCTATCTGGTAATGAGAATAAAAACAAGCATACGACTTGACTGAATCCTCGATAGGAGCATATGCATTTTGTTAGAACATACACGACTACATCTACTGCTGAATTAGAGGAACTAGCTCTAGTTACTGCTGAGGGACACAGATGTAGGATGCTAATATATTCAGTAAACACGAAAGTGTTACTTATATTCACATAATAAAAACAAGGTGTCGATTAACCAGAGCGACTACTTTTATTGTAAACGTTTATGGCCCCGGTTTTTTGAATAGTTGAGATGACAAGGCAACAAAATTATAATGTATCAAGCATTTATTTGCGACTGAAATAGAAAAGAAATACTCATATGTTTATGTGGCTTTAGGGGTTAGGGCCCCTTTCTATTGTCTCGCCCCGGGCCCCTGAAATCTCAGGACCGGCCCTGGTCGTGGGCCTTTTCCCTCTCTTCTAAACTGCGAGCCAGCCACATAGCCCATCTAAACCTCCCTAGCCTAGCCCAACACAACCCCAAAACCCCTTCCTTATTTGGACAGGTCCACCTGCCAACTAAGGTTTTCTAACCCTAAACGTCATCCCCATCCACCTCCCTCTCTCTCTCTCACACACACACACACACACACACACACACACACTCTCTTAGTCCAACCAACACTAATCCCCTGACTTGAAGTGCCGAATGATTCCCTGTCCATTCTTTGTCGGCATGGTCCATGATCGAATTCTGGCAGAACTCTCTAGAGTCTAACGCGGCTTCGGGCCAACTACTACCTTGAGGCCATCTTGGCGAAGCGTACTCCTTATGTTCCAAGCCAATATTTGTGCACTATGCTAGACAAGTCATTTGAAGAGTTCCTCATGAAGCTATGTGTCCTCGATGTATCGATCAATGTGGCTTCCGATCCTTGCAAAACATTGTCGGGGCGAGGTAAAAAAAGTGGTAAGTACATTTTTTAACAAAAGTGTTAGGTACCGAAATTTAAGACAGTAAAAATGGTATCTAGACATAAATATATCACTAAAGAAAATGGTAATTACACATTAAAGATAGTAGCATGCCATCTAAAAAACACTGACGTTACAAGACCAAAAAAGTACAAACCATAGTTATGATGTTTAATGATGTTATTTCATAGTCATTTTTCTTTCCGCTATGATGTTATTTCAGATTTGAGATGCATCAATCAATTCAGATTTAAATTGTGCTGAGGTTGTTAATTTTGCTCCTGCTGATTGGCTGCCTCATGGTGGAATTAGAGCTGAACTGTATTGTATGTACCGTAAGGCACCTATTTTGTCCCATGAAGAGCTTTCATATGTGGTCAAAGGTTACAGAATACTTATTACTTTGAGGTAATATCCTGTGAAGAAAATATATGTGGAAACATAAACCTACCTGTTATACAACCATCCAGACTTCCTTTAGGCAGATATTCAAAGCAGAGCAATCTTTGTTGTACAGCTGCCATAACGCATTTCCCATTGTAGCTTCCCATATTTCCTTTTGTGTCAGAACAATATCCAAGAAATCGTACAATATTCTTGTGCTTTGCCTTCATGAGACACTCAATCTCTCCAAGAAATTTTTCCTCGTGCATGTACGTATTGAACAGTCTCTCCTAGAAATTTTTCCTCTTTCGGGAAGGTCTTACTTGGATGAGGTAAGTCACGATAAGTAAATAATGGGTGGTAAGACCAATGAAAGAAACCCATATCATCATTGACGGAAAGGTGGATAAACCACATGAATCATTAATGAAGGCCTCACCTCGGGGGATGAGCACGGCACACGAGGTACCATGGCCCGTTTAGTCGCATGCCAGGTCGGGCAGATGTGGTCATTGGGCCAGCCTGCAAAAAACGGACCGTTTGACCAGCTATAGTTCTTTCTTTCCAATTTCACAGGCATTCCCTTGAGCTAAGACGAGAAGGCCTAGAATAAAAACAGACACGAGTCCCCGGGGCCAAATCCCAACTCCGCGTCGGCCGTTCCGCAAGGACCCCACCCGTACCGCAAAAAATTCCCCACACCGTCCCTTGACAATCTGTCAGTGTTGCAACAAGGATGGTTCGAATCCTAAAGGCCCTTCCTCTTTACCTTATCTTATCTATTTCTTGGATCAATGAGACCATCAAAGATGCATTATTTTACCATCATTCGGATAGACCACTTGAATCATGGATGAAGGCCTCACCTCGTGGGATGAGCACGACACACGATGTATCATGGCCCGTTATTCGTGTGTGAGGCCGGGCACTCACGGTCATTGGGCCAACCCACAAAAAACAGCCCGTTTGGCCAGCTATAGCTCTTTCTTTCCAATTTCACAGACATGCCTTTTAACAAATAAGAGAAGGCCCAGAATAGCACCGGAAATGAGCCCCCGGCGCCAAATCCAACCTTTCGTGTGGGCTGTTCAGAGCACCCCACCCGCACCGCAAAAAATTCCCCACCCCATCCCTCGACCATCTATCAGCACCGCCGCACGTATGGTTTGAATCCTAAATGCCCTTTCTCTTTACCATATCTATTTGTTGGATCAATGAGACCATCAAAGATGCTTTATCTTACCCTAATTCGGGAAGGCCTTAGTTGGATGAGGCAAGTCATGATAAGTTAATAATAGGTGGTAAGGCCAATGAAAGAAACCCATATCATCATTGATCGAAAAGTGGATAGACCACATGAATCATGAATGAAGGCCTTACCTCAGGGGATGAGCACGCAACACGATGTACCATGGCCCGTTTATTCACGCGCCAGGTCGGGTACGCGTGATCATTGGGCTAGCCCGCAAAAAAGGACTGTTTGTCTAACTATAGTTCTTTCTTTCCAATTTCGTTGGCATGCCCATGAAGACAAACAGAAAGGCCTAGAACCGCACCAGACACGAGCCCCCCCCTCCCGCGCCAAATCAGAACTCCGTCTTGCCGTTTCGCAAACAGCAACCCACCCCGCAGCACAAAAAATTCCCCACCAAATCCCTCGACCATCTGTCAGCAATGCCGCAAGTATGGTTTGAATCCTAAATGCCCTTTCTCTTTACAATATCTATTTCTTGGATCAATGAGACTATCAAAGATGCTTGATGTTACCCTCAATCAGGAAAGTATTAGTTGGATGAGGCAAGTCATGATAAGAAAATAATGGGTGGTAAGACTAATGAAAGAAACCCATATCATCATTGACCGAAAAGTGGATAGACCTCATGAATTAAAGGCCTCACTTCGTGGGATGAGCACGGCACATGATGTACCATGGCCCGTTTAGTCACGTGCGAGGCCTGGCACGCATGGTCATTCGGCCGTCCCGCCAAAAGCAGCCATTTTGGCCAGTTATAGTCTTTCTTTCCCATTTCCCAGGCAAGTTGTTGAACAAACAAGAGAAGGCCTAGAATAGCACCAAACACGAGCCCCCCGCTCCAAATCCCCACTCCACGTGAGCCGTTCTGTAAAAAGCAACCAACCCCGCACCACACAAAATTCTCCACCCTATCCCTCGACCATCTGTCAGCACAGCCGCAAATTTGGTTCGAATCCCAAATTCCCTTTCTCTTTACCATATATATTTCTTGGATCAATAAGACCATCGAAGATGCTTGATCTTACCCTCATCCGGGAAGGTCTTAGTTGGATGAGGTAAGTCGATCATGGTAAGAAAATAATGGGTGGTAAGACCAACGAAAGAAACCCATATCATCATTGACTGAAAAGTGGATAGACCACATGAATCATGAATTAAGGCCGCATCTTGTGGTATGAGCACGACATATGACATACCATCGCCCGTTTAGCCGTGTGCGAGACCGGGCACGCGTGGTGATTCCGCCAGCCCGCAAAAATTGGCCCGTTTGGCCAACTATAGTTCTTCCTTTCCAATTTTAAAGGTAGGCCCATGAAAAAATACAGGAATGCCTGTCCCATCGCTCGCTGAAACCCTAGCTAGCTCCTCACCGTTGCCCTATCCCAGCCATCACAACCTCCCCCTCCGGCTGCACCTTTGCCCCCTAGGGACACGCCTCCGTCCTGGAGGCCCACGTGTTCTGCCCGATATAGACGGAGTTCACAAGACCTACGGCATCTCCCACATCGTGCCGCCACAGTCTTGGTTGCCTCCTAGGCCACTCGACACCGCGGCCCTCTCCTTCCCCACCAAGTTGCAGCCCATACACCACCTCTGAGCCCCGCCCTCGCCGTCCGCGTCACCTTCCTCCTCGACTACACCCGTCGCGGCCAGGGCTTCCGCCCCCTCCCCCCCCCCCCCCCCCCGAAGCCGCTGGCCGTCTCCGATGGCTGCTCGCTTGACCTCTGCCGCCTGTTCCACGCCGTCAAGCGCTTCAGCGGCTATGATGGCGCCTGTGATAGCAAGCGGTGGGACGACGTCTTCCGCCTTGTCGGTCGCCCCGGCATGTGCCTGAGTGCGCCAAGCATGTGCTCACGCGGCTCTACTATGAGCACCTCTATGACTACGAGAAATTCACTAACAACAGATTGGCATCGCAGGACAATGGGAAGAAGAGGGAGAACCACAGAGGGGTCAAGCTGAACGATCATCCCTCGGTTTTTGTTTCGCGGGATGAATGGAGGAACTCACCTGGTTCTGCTGAAGAGAAGGATGATGGGGAAGCTTCCGGCGTTAGCAGCAGGCAGAAGAGGAGAAATTAAAAAGGCGAGGGGAAGGCTTCAATTAAGCGCCATGCTAACAATGATGGCACCGCTGGGAAGAATGCAGGATCTGCTGGAGCTCGGAAGCTGAAAAGGAGAAAGCTTGATGCAGAGGTTAGCGGAGTCGATCAGGTCTGCAAGAAGTGTGATAGTGGGTTGCATGGGAATGCTATGTGATCGCTGCGATAAAGGGTGGCAAATCTATTGCTTATCACCTCCACTCTAGAGTGTGCCTCCTGGGAATTGGTACTTCTCGGACTGCATGAACTTTGACAGTGATTGTTTTGGGTTTGTGGAGAGGAGGACGACTTGTCTCCTTGATACTTTCCAGCGATTTGATGAGAAGGTGAGAAGGCGGTGGTTCGGGCAAAGTCTTCCTACCCATGTTCAGGCCAGGAAGCAGTTTTGGTTTCCAGCGATTTGATGAGAAGGTGAGAAGGCAATGGTTCGGGCAAAGTCTTCCTACCCGTGTTCAAGCCGGGAAGCAGTTTTGGGAGATTGTGGAGGGCAAGGCAGGGGAGCTGGATGTCATGTATGGGAGTGGCATGGACATTTCGATTTATGGAAGTGGGTTTCTTTGACATGGTGATCTGGTTCCACCATCATTGGATCTAGAGATGTGGCAGAACTATTGCTCCAGCCCATGGAATCTGAACAATTTTCCCAAGCTGCCAGGTTCAGTTTTTCAGACTGTACAGGATAAAATTCCTGGTGTAATGATCCCGTGGCTCTACCTAGGGATATTGTTCCAGTCATTTTATTGGCATGTTGAGGACCATTGTTTATATTCAATCAATTATTTACATTGGTAAGCAAATCCTGCCAGAATAGCATGTTGGATATGTGTTACCTTTTTATCTTATCACAGTTTGTGTATCACACATTTTTATTCTTACTTTAGTGTTATTGAATTTTGATTAGTAGGTCAATAATTTTGTTTTGTTTTCATGAGAGAGGTGAAAGCAATTTTGCTACGTTCTACATTCATTTTTTGTTAAGTTTGGGGCCTAGAGTTGTTCATCATGAAGCAAATTGTGGTTATCTGACATGTGTTTCAGGGGTGAGCCAAAATGTTGGTATGGGGTACCTGGAGCTGAAGCAAATGCTTTTGAGCGGGTATGGTATGCAAATATTGGTATTTGTATGTCAGGTTCATTCAAACGTGATGTTTAGTAGTATGCAAATATTGATTGCATCTGTAGGAACACATTGGCTTATGTTCTTTTACATCTGCACAAACATTTCAGTTTTTCTTTAGTGGGAGTTGGGAAGTGAAGTTATTCTCTTATTACTACTTGTAGCAACTGTCATTGTACTTTGAGCTATTGCGGAATTACAAATCTTTCCGTATTTGATACTCAGAAGATTGAGTAGTTTTTAGGATTTGATTTATACACACACCATTTTACATGGAAGTAAAACAGATAATAGTTATAAACATACGCCCTCTCTAAACAAATACCAATATTTGGTTATTACTATGTACTTGCGGAAAACATTCATTTTCATTACATGATGCTGTAGTTTTATTATCTTTCATATCTGATTGCTTCGAACAGTGGTGGTGCATTTATAACCTCTATGCTGATTAGCTTATGTGTTAAAATATTAACAAAAGGGTGTAGATATAGTTAATTCCTTTTTGAAATATATATATATATATATATATATATATATATATATATATATATATATATATATATATATATATATATATATAATATAACAAAATTCTCCTTGGCAAAAATTTCTGGCTAGGTAATGCTCTTTTGGTTCGGTAAAATTTGAGCCTTTTATGTATAACATGAGTGTTTGACATTTTAAACTCCTACAGGTTATGCATAATGCTTTACCTAATCTATTCGATGCACAACCAGACCTACTCTTTCACCTCGTCACAATGTTCAATCCGTCGGTTTTACGAGCAAATAGTGTTCCTATTTATAGTGTCAGGCAGGTTAGTACGGACTTCTTTTGCAAACAAACAAAAAAAATTCCATTTTTACTGAGGTTCTTTACAACGATGATATCATTTCGTGATATTGTGTTCCTGTTATGCCATTTAGATTGGTTATTCTGCAGGTTACTCGTTGTGTAATCCTATATCCTATATATCAAAGATTCATCCCCACTATCTTATTTATCTTGACATGCAACCTATTCACATCATCAAGTAGGTCCATAGAATAGTTGATCCCCACTAACTCAATTATCCTAACATGCAACGATGTCAGCTCACCATGCTACCATGCATGCCCCACTTAATTTAATTCTCTCAATATGCAACTATCCCAACTCACCTTGTCATTATGCATGGAAAAATTCACATTAACATGTACCATGCATGTTACTCATATTCAATAAATTTTATGTACTGTAGTTTCTATTCTCATATTGCTAATACAGAAACTAAAGTTTCATACTGCCAAATCTTATAGAAATAACTGCATTCAATTTCGCAGCAATTCGATGGTATCATCTCTAGTTACATAAGTACTCTCATACTACTTTTATCCCATTTGCTAGCTATGGAATTTCAATGTGAATTATAATTTCTCAGATCTGTGGTACATCTAGTAGATAACCAGTTTGTTGCTATCTTTCTCTAGGAGCCTGGCAATTGTAAATATATCTGTTGTTATACTGGTTCGCTTATTGAATTTCATCATCATTTTTTTCTAGCTACTAGCTAGCTTTGAGAAGACATTTCAGCATTTCGTTTTTGTAAGTGACAATGTTGACAATTTCATATTTATTTTAAATACAATTTTATTGTCTTGTTTATGTTTGCCTCAAAACGCAACCTTTTGGGTAATTTTCGCTTCAAGGTGGCTATTATGTAAAGCAAAACTGCTGCAGGGATGATGAGCCACTTTAGCAAAGAGAGATATAGGATTTGGTGTTTCTTTTGCTGCAGCATGCATATTATCAAATGCGTAATTAATAGTGACCATGTGATGGTGCGAACCATCGACGAATAGACCATTGACACACTAATATTACAATTTAACCCATTAAATAATGAAGCATTTAGAGGTTCTGGTCCTGGTCTTGAGCACCATGATGCTGAAACATCGCCACCCTATGTGAATGAATTTTCAATAATTCATTGTCAATTTTTCTTAATTTAGAACCACATTGTAATTTTGAAATTGTTGAGTCGTTAGGTTTTGCATTAGATCTCTTGTCACACCTTTTTTTCTTCTTATTAATAACATATTATATATCTCTCTGTTCACTATTATAAGATGTTTTAACTTTTTTCTGAAACGGATGTATATAGATGTGTTTTAGTGTGTTTGTTCGCTCATTTCAGTCCGCATGTAGTCCATATTGAAATATCTAATAAATCTTATATTTGTGAATGGATGTAGTACTTTATAGGCCCCCCTACAGTTCTCCCTAAAAATATTTCGAATGGGATTGTCATATTTTGCTACATGATGGTCTATTGTAGTACAACTATAATCTGTACACAGTGCTGGAAAATATTTACATTCCCTAATCCTTTTATTTGCAGAATGGTGTGAACAATAAATCACTTTCCTACTTAAAAGGATAAGTTGAGAGTGTATTTGTTATGGAGAAAAAATGTCGAGAGGAGTTATGGATTAATGGGATTATCAATCCAGTCCAATGCAACCAAGGAGTAACCCAAACTTTATTGGAAGTGAAGAGGTATTCCTATTAATATTCCTTCATCCCCTGTCATGGTAATTTTCTCTCTGTATAATGTGTTATTACCATTTTCAAATTTCACTCTGCAGGATCCTATGTGCATTATATGCCGACAGTACCTGTATCTTTCAGTGGTTTCCTGTAGCTATAGGTTTCTTATGTTCGCCTTGAGGTTTATCTTTGTTATGGCATTATTTTGCTTAGTCAGTGGTTAAATCCATGTCATCTTTACGTCTACTTCCATTTATTGCCAAACATGGGTATGAACATCATATTTTAGCTAGTCTGTGGAAGCAAAAGATCTTATGCAGTGGTACTGAATAGTGCTATTGCAAAAAAAGATTTAACAAGTTTGTTGAGAACAATTCCTTACTTTCCCAGTAATGGAAGCACCTTTGTGAATGCAGTCCGGAGAAGCGTCACTAACTTTGCTGCCACACCCTTGCAGCTGGCTCCTCTGTTTCGCCCCGCTCTGCCTTGGCTTCGCTCGGCTCCACTCCTTTTTTTCTTTTTGTGAATCAAGTGCTTTCGCTCATTAAAAAACAGGATTGCAATTGTTTTGTAGGCATTCAACTTAAAAATTAGGTACATAATTTATCCAAAGACACCTTCTCTAGTTGACAAAGCGTGCTTAGCACAAAATGTGTCCTTTCATTAGCATCATGGCCAACAAAGGCTATTTGGAAGGACTCCAAATTCCCTTTCAGCTCTACAATTTCATGGAGGATTGGAGTTATCTCAGATTGACATTGACTTCTATCTCTCCATAGCTTGACAACCTCATGTGCATCAGATCCTAATATAACATGTGGAAGGCCAATATCACATGCTAGCCTAAGACCATCGCGAACTGCCAGAGCCTTCATAATTAATACATTGTCCGCATAACTCCATGATCACGCACAATCAACCCCTGTTGATCCTTCATTGTAATATCCACGAAACTCGCATCAACATTAAATTTGAGAGTACCATCCGCTAGAGCTTTCCGCCTTTCTCGAGCCTTTTGAACATGTCTATTAGAGGCCTCTCCCATGATTGAAAGATCAAGTGCAATGTGAGCTGTCCACTTCACATATTCAGAGAGTCATTCAAGTGCATTACGTTCAAACCATATAACACAGACGCCACATAAAATAATAGCAGCATCTTCAGAAGAAACTTTACAGCTAACCATCAGATGTACGACCCAAGAATTCGGATGAAGCTCCGGCACATTGACAGATGTGACAATCTTCTACTTCTACGAGAACAGTATGGACCACGTGCACCCAAAGAAAGAGTATAACACGTCGGGAGAAGTGACGTACCCTTGCACTCCATTTCAACCTGCTTGGCCAACGCACAAGCGCGTTACTTCTCCTGACGTGTTACCCTCTTGGGATGCAACACTTGCTGCTCTTATGTTGCAGTCGGCACTGCTACTTGTAGACTGCGTTGGTATTTCCCCGAAGAGGAGAGAATGATGCAGTATAGTAGAGATAAGTATTTTCCTCAGTTAAGAACCAAGGTTATCAATCCAGTAGGAGAACCACGCAAAATGCCTTTAGCAGCACCTGCACACACAAAAGCAAACACTTGCACCCAACGCAAATAAGAGGGTTGTCAATCCTCTTAGCGGTTATTTGCAAGGATTAATTCTGATAGTGATAGATAGATAAACTAAAATACTAAATAAAAGTAAATAAATTGCAGCAAGGTATTTTTGATTTTAATATGTGATAAAAGTAGACCCGGGGGCCATAGTTTTCACTAGAGGCTTCTCTTTCAAACACATAGCATACGGTGGGTAAACAAATTACTGTTGGGCAATTGATAGAAAAGCAAATAATTATGATGGATTCATGGCAATGATCATGTATATAGGCATCACGTCCGAGACAAGTAGACCGACTCCTGCCTGCATCTACTACTATTACTCCACCCATCGACTGCTATCCAGCATGCATCTAGGGTATTAAGTATGAAACAGAGTAACGCCTTAAGCAAGATGACATGATGTAGACAAAGTAAACTCAAGCAATATGATTAAACCCCATCTTTTTATCCTTAATGGCAACTATACAAATATGTGTCATGTCCCTTTCTGTCACTGGGATTGAGCACCGCAAGATTGAACCCATCACAAAGCACCTCTCCCATTGCAAGATAAACCAATCTAGTTGGCCAAACCAAATCGATAGATCGGAGAGAAATACAAAGCTATAATAATCATGCATAAAAGAGTTCAGAGAAGACTCAAATATTTCTCATGAATAATCTGATCATAAACTCACAATTCATCAGATCCCAACAAACACACCGCAAAAGAAGATTACATCGGAAAGAACTCCAAGAACATCGAGGAGAACATGGTATTGAAGATCAAAGAGAGAGAAGAAGCCATCTAGCTACTAGCTACAGACCCGTAGGTCTGTGGTAAACTACTCACACATCATCGGAAGGGCGGCAAGGTTGATGTAGAAGGCCTCCGTGATCGATTCCCCCTCCGGAAGAGTACCGGAAAAGGCCTCCAGATGGGATCACGGAAGAACAGAGGCTTGCGGCGGCGTAAAAGTTTGGGGTGGCTCTCTATTGGTTTCCAAATATTTGAGAATTTATAGAAGTGGAATTAGGTTAAATGGAGCCACGAGGGCCCCACAAGGCATCAGGGCGCCCCCCTGGGGCCGCGCCTTGTTGCCTTGTGGAGCCTTCGTGAACCTTCTGGCCTCCTCTCCAAGTCTCCAGGGTCTCTTTTGTCCAGAAAAAAATCTCCGAAAAGTTTCGTGGCATTTGGACTTCATTTGGTACTGATTTCCTGAAAACCAAAAACAAGCAGAAAACAGCAACTGGCACTTGGCACTAGGTTAATAGGTTAGTCCCAAAAAATGATATATAATTGCACATAATTGCATATAAAAACATCCAAGATTGATACTATAATAGCATGGAACAATCAAAAATTATAGATACGTTGGAGACGTATCAGGCACCTCTGTTTCGCCGCGGCTTGACTGAGCTCTGCTTCAGCTCGCTTTGCCAGTGCACGGGTGCGTCGATTCCCCCACCATGTTATATTCTTGGGTTGGAACACCTGCTGCACTTGCATTGTAGCCGGATCCTCTACTTCGCCGCGCTCCGCCTTGGCTTGTGCACGGGCTCGCTGCTTCTCTTGACACGTTACACTCTTAGTTTGCAATGTTTACTGCGCTTGTGTTGTAGCTGTCTTGTCGTGGTTTTGTCACGGCAGATGTCCTCGTGAAAAGGACTTAGTGGTGAGGCCATCGCAACTAGGTGGTAGCTTGAACGGGGTTGGTCAGAATCGAGAGACGCGAGTTTTACCCAGGTTCGGCCCCTCACGGTGGACGAAAAAGCCTACATCCTGCTTGATTGCTATTGATGATGATGATCTCAATTACAAGGGTGCTCTTTTGCTACCTCTATCTCGAGAGCTACTAGTTTTTCTGTCTCTCCCAACTTGTCCCTCTTGGGATGTGCTACTTGTAGTCTGCGTTGGTATTTCCCCGAAGAGGAGAGGATGATACAGTACAGTAGAGATAAGTATTTCCCTCATTTAAGAACCAAGGTTATTAATCCAGTAGGAGAACCAAGCAAAATTCCGTTAAGCGCACCTGCACACACAAGAGCAAACACTTGCAGCCAACGCAAATAAGAGGGTTGTCAATCCTCTTAGCGGTTATTTGCAAGGATTAAATCTTATAGAGATAAATAGATAAACTAAAATACTAATTAAAATAAAAGTAAATAAATTGCAGCAAGGTATTTTTAGGTTTTTAATATATGATAAAGTAGACCGGGGGCCATAGTTTTCACTAGAGGCTTCTCTCTCGAACACATAGCATACGGTGGGTAAACAAATTACTGTTGGGCAATTGATAGAAAAGCAAATAATTATGACGAATTCATGGCAATGATCATGTATATAGGCATCACGTCCGAGACAAGTAGACCGACTCCTGCCTGCATCTACTACTATTACTCCACCCATCGACCGCTATCCAGCATGCATCTAGGGTATTAAGTATAAAACAGAGTAACGCCTTAAGCAAGATGACATGATGTAGACAAAGTAAACTCAAGCAATATAATTAAACCCCATCTTTTTATCCTTAATGGCGACAATACAAATACGTGTCATGTCCCCTTCTGTCACTGTGATTGAGCAAAGCAAGATTGAACCCATCACAAAGCACCTCTCCCATTGCAAGATAAATCAATCTAGTAGGCCAAACCAAATCGATAGGTCGAAGAGAAATACAAAGCTTCAATAATCATGCATAAAAGAGTTTAGAGAAGACTCAAATATTTCTCATGAATAATCTGATCATAAACTCACAATTCATCGGATCCCAACAAACACACCGCAAAAGAAGATTACATCGGATAGAACTCCAAGAACATCGAGGAGAACATGGTATTGAAGATCAAAGAGAGAGAGAAGAAGCCATCTAGCTACTAGCTATGGACCCATAGGTCTGTGGTAAACTACTCACACATCATTGGAAGGGCAGCAAGGTTGATGAAGAAGCCCTCCATGATCGATTCCCCCTCCGGCAGAGTACCGGAAAAGGCCTCCAGATGGGATCGCGGAAGAACAAAGGCTTGCAGCGGCGGAAAGGTTTTCTCTTCTGTCTCTCTGTTGGTTTGGGAATATTTGTGAATTTATAGCGAAGGAATTAGGTCAAGATGTGCCACGAGGGGCCCACAAGCCTGGGGGCTCGCCTAACCCCCCTGGGCGCGTCCTGCAGGCTTGTTGCCTCCTCGTGACTCTTCTGGTCTTCTCCCGAAGCTTCCTGGGTCTCTTCTGGTCCAGAAAAAATTAATCCAAAGTTTTTTTCTCGTTTGGACACTTTTTGATAATGATTTTCTGAAAAGGCAAAAACAAGCAGAAAACAGCAACTGGCACTGGGCACTGGGTTAATAGGTTAGTCCCAAAAAATGATATATAATGGCATATAATTGCATATAAAACATCCAAGATTGATACTATAATAGCATGGAACAATCAAAAATTATAGATACGTTGGAGACGTATCAGGGTGCCTTGACCCTCCTTATATAAGTTGAAGGGGCCGGCTTACATCTAGAGTCCTAGTAGGACTACAACTAGTCTATTTTCTATTACAAGTCGGATCCTAGTCTGGGTCTTTTCTTCCGAACTGATCTACCCGGGCCGGGTCTTCTCTCCGGGTCGGGTCTTCTCTCCGAGCCGGGTCTACCCAGGCCGGGTCTTGCTTCTCTTACCAGGTTCCTTCCAGGGTCCAGCCCATAGAGAACCGGCCCGTTTAATGCCATGCGTGACCCGGTTATGGGCCCTTTGGTCCTGCCGGGTTATGCCTTGGGATGCCAGGTCTAGCCGTGGGTAATTCCCCCGACATTAGCCCCCAGGTTAGCTTGAATTTATTCATGCTAAGCTCCTGAAATAACAATAATTAATACGTTAAAGGACCGTCTTGCTCAAATGGCCGATTTATTCAATGAACCAGCTCCTGAAAAAATCTGGTTTTCTTTGTCATATCAACATTCTGGCTTCGCAATCAACTTGCTGACATTGTGTCCTCGCAGAAAAATGTTGAGAAAAATAACCCATCTGACATTGAGTCAGTTTCCAGTGCTTCGTCTTGATAGAAATATTGGGAAATAAGAAATCCATCTGATGTTGAGTCGGTTTCTAGCGCTTCGTTTTGATAGAAATATCGGGAAATAAGAAATCCATCTGATGTTGAGCCGGCCTTCAATGCTTCTGGGCCTTCTATGAATAACTTGGAGGAGATGAACTTTGCAAGCCTCCACCAAGAAATTGAGACCCGACTCGCTTCAAAATTGACAGCTTGAAGGTGTTCTTCTGTTTTTTTATCTCCATATTACATGTAGCGCTGAAGCTCTGAGTTTATCAGTTCATGATGACTTGGTGCTTTGCATAAAAATAATATCTTGACTGTGTAGCCCCCAAGTGCCGGGTCGCATGCCTGCAGCGACTTGGGACTTTTAGAAAATTTGTAGATCTTGAACTAAGTAGTGTAGTTCCCAAGTGCCGGGTCGCATGCCTGCAGCGACTTGGGACTTTTAGAAAATTTATAGATCTTGAACTAAGTAGTGTAGTCCCCAAGTGCCGGGTCGTATGCCTGCAGTGACTCGGGACTTACATGTACTTCTCCTTTGAAAAGAATAACACCATATGATGCAGCCCCCAATGTCCGGGTCACTATTGATATAGTAGATTGGGGCTTGTGTTTTTGAACTTTTGAATTTTGACATGAGCAATTAGTAGCCCCCAACGGTCGGGTCATCATTATTTGATGGGCCGGGTCTTCAATGAAACCAGTACAAATGACCATACATTAGCCCCCAAGTGCCATGTTAGCAACCTGTGGTGACTTGGGACTTCCAATAAAGTATGTAATATTGTAAACATCTTATGTAGGATATGTTGAATCAAGCAGAGTCGCAAATTGCCGACTTGAAGAAAGAAGTGAGCTCGGAAAAGAAACTTCTGAGAGGAGAATAAACCAACATCAACCCGGAAGATCCAACTGTCGGGTCTCAACCATCAACCACTCCGCAAGTTTGAATTTGCTTTGAAAAATTTGATAGAAAATAGCTCAGTCGTGGCTTCTAATAGCTTTTGAGCTGAAACTCCATAGTCTGCTAGAGCCATCAAGCACTTAGTATTTTGCCTGTTAACTGATGATGCTTTTGCAATGAAAGAAATCCTTGGTCGTGGTTGCAGTGCAACCCGGGAATTTATGCCCTGTATTTGAATTTACAAGATTGCTTTGATCGGAATAGAAAACCTATAAACCCTGGTTGTCATGCAACCCGGCAATTCATGTTGCTGTTGTATTAAAATCATAATTGATGAGACCCGGTCTTTCTGAAAAGAAGGCCGGTTTCTGCAAAAAAAATGCAATATGTACAAATAATTGTAATATAAATGCAAAGTACTATATAACAGGATAATTATAGTAATGCAAACTGTAAAATAAAAAGCTGGCTTTCGAGGCACGACATAAAGACCGGCTTTCGAGGCTCTAGCCTGATTTGCTTCGGTGAAGCAGGCTTTTTGGCCTCTTTTGGTTTGTCTTAACTCTCTGAAAGCCAGCTCTCACATGACTTAACCAGTGTTTTAACTTTCATTAGTTCAGGGTCACCTCTGTGATTGACTCACCAGGCGTTCACCGGGTCACCTTTTCGGAGTAGCATCTTGCTAACAGGCAGGTATAACCAAGCATATAATGGCATATGCCGGGTTAAGAGGGATGTTAATAGCTAAACTCGATGAGTTGGAAGCCCCCAAGGAACCAATGATCAAAGAATAAAGACTCAACACACAGCTTTGGAGGCGAAACGACAAAACTCTGGGGTCCAGAGATGCCGGCTTTATTTCATTGATCATTATTGAGCAGGATACCCATGTTTAGACCGTGCATCATGGCAACTAGTCTTGTTTGGTAACCTTACTTTTCGCCAATATGGCAGGGTACCCATGTTTGAACTGCGCATCGTGGCAGCTAGTTCTCTTTGGCAACCTTTACTTTTTCGCCAATAAGGCAGGATACCTATGTTTGAACTGTGCATCGTGGCAGCTAGTCCTCTTTGGCAACCTTTACTTTTTCGCCAATAAGGCAGGATACCTATGTTCGAACTGCGCATTGTGGCAGCTAGTCCTCTTTGGCAACCTTTACTTTTTCGCCAATAAGGCAGGATACCTTTGTTTGAACTATGCATCGTGGCAGCTAGTCCTCTTTGGCAACCTTTAATTTTTCACCAACAAGGCAGCAGCCCTCGGGACCGGGTTGTCTTCCGTGCAATGATCCGGGGTTCTTGTATTTGTGGAAACCGGCCAAATCTGCCGAGTCATGTTTGTGTAGCCCCCGAGTCTTAAGTTGACTCGAGGAGCCGGCTTGAAATTCTTTATACTTGGCTGTGGCATAAACCGGTGTATAGTTGACAGCTGAAAGCTGGAATTTTATTGAAGCCGGAGGCGATGTGGCGAGTTGATGATCTTTGCAATGCTCGTCGTATGTCCTCCCATTCCTTGCTATTCTCTCTTGGTCTGTTTCTCCTGGCTCTTCCAAGGCCATTTTCTTTTCTGTTTCTTCGCTGCCGGCTTTAGAATTGCCGGCTCTACTGAGACCGGCTCTCTTTGCTCTTTCGGGGATGTTTCCTCCATGGCCGACTCTTCTGTTTCTTTTGATATGGTGAATTAGACCAGACCGCAAGATGGTGAGCTACGTGTTTTGCCGGATAGCATGGTGTGGGCCGGTCGACGGAGTGGACTCTGGCATGCTTCGGTGTGTTGATGTAAATTGGACCGCGGTGGCGGCGGCTCGCGCACGTGTCCGTTGGGCAACTCGTGCGAGCGGGCGCGGCCCTGGCGCGTTGATGTAGACTGGACCGCGGGGACGGCGGCCTGCGCGCGTCCGTTGGGCAGCTCGTACGGGCGGGCGCGGCCCCGGCGTGTTGATGTAGATCGGACCGCAGGGACGGCGGCCTGCGCACATCCGTTGGGCAACTTGTACGGGCGGGCGCGGCCCCGGCGTGTTGATGTAGACCGGACCGCGGGGACGGCGGCCTGCGTGCGTCCGTTAGGCAGCTCGTACGGGCGGGCGCGGCCCCGGCGTGTTGATGTAGACCGGACCGCGGGGATGGAAGGCCATGTGTATATCCGCCAGGCATCGCCGCGTGGACGAAAGCTGGCGCGGCTTCTGGTCGTGGAGGCCATTTTTTGTTTAGCCATGAGCTGATTGACCTGATAGTTTTGAGGTGTACGTATCAACTTGGCGGACGTGAGGTCGGTTGGCGTGTTGATGTAGACCGGACCGCAGAGACGACGTTCTGCGCGAGCATCCACCGGATATCCTGGTGCGGACGAATACTGACGCAGCCTCTGGTGTGCTAAAGTAGACCGAACCGTATGGGCGACGGCTGCATGCCTCCGCTGGGTACACCGACGCGGTGCGGACGCTGGTGCAGTCTCCCGCTTATAAATTAACCTGCGCGTAGATATGTACAAATTAAAAGTACAAAAATTCTTAATAGAATTAATCCGCGAGAACAATTTTATTAGGACAAATATCACCTGATGATAAGTTTTGTTCAACGGCCGATGCGACTGGCCGACAAAAAACGTAGCACATGTACGTGTGCTTTCATCTGATAGGCCGGCGCGGACAAACGTTGACGCAGTTTTTGGCGCGTTGTTGTACACTGGACCATTGTGACACGACCTGCGCGCCTGTCCGTCGGGCAGCACAGCATGGACGGATGCTGCCGCAGGATGACACTGGCGCGAGCTATGTTTTGTCGGGTAGCCAGACGGCTGGCTTTGTAGACCGATTAGATCACAAAGTACGTGTTAAGGCAGTACTAGTAGTACTAGTTTTCTCTTTCTTCTCTTTTGTTTTATATATCCTGAAGTGGTAGTACGCTATGGCTGTACAACTTGTCTCCGGCACTGATTTCCGTTAGTCAAGTCTTTTTTCTCTGTTATACCTTTCCGCAAGCGCCCTCCTTCAAGCGACATCTCTTTTTTTTTCTTGGTGCTCCAGACCTAGTCGTATAGCAGTGTCCGACCCGGTATACATGCGGTAGTTACCCTGTTCTTTTTCTTCTTTTTAATATCCACGTGGAGTAGATGTACTCAGCCTGCCTTTTTCTTGATTTGACCTGCCATGGACGCCGCGTGTGCGTACGCAGCTCGGTTGCAGGGTACACGTGCTCCTATTCTGATGTTCTAAGACATACGCTAGGCCGCCTGCCTTCTCTTCTTTTTTCTCTTGGTCTACTGCTGCTGGACGTCATACAAGCACAGCTTCCTAGTAATCACCAGGCTTCGGCCATGGTGTTTGGCCTCTTTTATGTTTCTTTTGACGAACAAGTTGTTTGCTTCTTTCTTCGGTGTTCATCCCCACGATGATCGATGTATCATGTCTTTTGCGGTTTACCTGAATAGGTCGGCTGCTCTTTTTGTCGCCGCTGCCGTTAATCCAACCGAAATTAGACACAGCCCTCATCGGTAACAGATCTAAATTTGCCTTGGTCTTGGCCACGTCCCATCCAATTGTTGGGGTTGAGGTGCTCCTGGTCGACGTGTACAGATTGGATCGCTCGCGGTAGCCCTTCGAAAAATTCTACCAACCCCGGTATTCTCATGCCGCCACTAAACCTTTTTCTATCTTGATTGATGAACTCGGAGTTGATGTAGGTACTTCTGCACCGGCTCTTCTTCCTCCGGCAAATCGCGAGCTTTTCGATCCCTGAAGAAATCCCTCCAAGAACACAACACCACCGTGCGCTGGCCCTACGGTGGGCGCCAACTGTCGTGATTTTGTCACGGCAGGTGTCCTCGTGAAAAGGACTTAGTGGTGAGTCCATCGCAACTAGGTTGTAGCTTGAACGGGGTTGGTCGGAATTGAGAGACGCGAGTTTTACCCAGGTCCGGCCCCTCACGGTGGAGGTAAAAGCCTACATCCTGCTTGATTGCTATTGATGGTGATGGTGCTCCTGGTCGACGTGTACAGATTGGATCGCTCGCGGCAGCCCTTCGAAAAATTCTACCAAGCCCGGTATTCTCATGCCGCCACTAAACCTTTTTCTATCTTGATTGATGAACTCGGAGTTGATGTAGGTACTTCTGCGCCGGCTCTTCTTCCTCCGGCAAATCGCGAGCTTTTCGATCCCTGAAGAAATCCCTCCAAGAACACAACACCACCGTGCGCTGGCCCTACGGTGGGCGCCAACTGTCGTGATTTTGTCACGGCAGATGTCCTCGTGAAAAGGACTTAGTGGTGAGTCCATCGCAACTAGGTTGTAGCTTGAACGGGGTTGGTCGGAATCGAGAGACGCGAGTTTTACCCAGGTTCGGCCCCTCACGGTGGAGGTAAAAGACTACATCCTGCTTGATTGCTATTGATGGTGATGATCTTGATTACAAGGGTGCTCTTTTGCTACCTCAATCTCGAGAGCTACTAGTTTTTCTGTCTCTCCCAACTTGTCCCTCTTGGGGTGCCTTGCCCCTCCTTATATAAGTTGAAGGGGCCGGCTTACATCTAGAGTCCTGGTAGGACTACAACTAGTCTATTTTCTATTACAAGTCGGATCCTATAGTCCGGGTCTTTTCTTCCGAACTGATCTACCCGGGCCGGGTCTTCTCTCCGAGCCGGGTCTACCCAGGTCGGGTCTTGCTTCCCTTACCAGGTTCCTTCCAGGGTCCAGCCCATATGGGCCCTCTGATCCTGCCGGGTTATGCCTTGGGACGCCGGGTCTAGCCGTGGGTAATTCCCCCGACACATCTCCTCTGTGTCCCTGAGCTCTGCCTTGGCTGGAATGCACTCTGCCTTGAGCTCTTCCTCAACTTGAATGTGCTGCTCTTCAGCTCACTTGGCCAGCACACGGGCGAATCGATTCTCTTGACGGCGTTGTATTCGGGACTTGGGTCACAAGGCTTCATCAGGGATTTACCTAAAAGAGATTATGAAGTGATATTTCCACAGTTCCCCTCAAATTCCTATTGCTTCCATTCATAGTGAATGTACTAAAAGTTATCAAGGAATCAACTTTTATTTCTGTATGGATGCAATGGCAACAGCAAGAAGATAACACACATATGAAGTTGTGTAGGTGTATAGAAATCACTTGTATGGGAAACACATGTATGAAGTTGTGTAGGTGCATCCATCAGCAAAAGTATCCGAGCTTAAAGTTGAGACCATGCACTATGTGTTGTTGCCTGGTTTGATGACATGTATCCTGACATATCCATATGTATGGAAGTGATTATTAATCAAGGTCTAGAGAGCCGGTGTTGCAGAATACAAAATAACTAAATATGCATGTCAACAACAATAATGTTTCAGAAATATTCTATGCCGCTTTCGGATTGCACCGTTGTTACCCCCAAACGACAATATTACCCGTTTGAACTAGGCCAGGCTTGTTCAATCGAATGGTTATCTCGGGCTTCTTGGGAGAAAAGAGGGGTCCTTGACTTTTCTGTAGTATCAGAAAAATTAGGGGCTACCCGCGACGTAACCTTAGGGTTCGACAATGCGCTCAGCCGAACTGAAGGGCCCTTCATTCCCGAAATCGCACTAAGGCAATGATAACCCACAAGTATAGGGGATCAATAGTGGCTTTTTCGATAAATAAGAGTGTCGAACCCAACGAGGAGCTAAATGTAGAATTAATATTCCCTTCAAGTTCTATCGACCACCGATACAACTCTACACACACTTTACGTTTCTTTTACCTAGAACAAGTATGAAACTAGAAGTACTTTGTAGGTGTAATACTAGAACTACTTTGCAAGAATAAAACTAGGAGTACTTTGCGAGAATAGAACTACGAGTAATTTGCAAGATAATAAAAGCTAGTTGTTTAGTAGAAAGCTTTTGTAACACAAGAGAATGATTTGTCCCTAGGCAATCGATAACTAGACCGGTAATCATTATTGCAATTTTATATGAGGGAGAGGCATGAGCTAACATACTTTCCGTACTTGGATCATATGCACTTATGATTGGAACTCTAGCAAGCATCCGCAACTACCAAAGATCATTAAGTAAAACCCAACCATAGCATTAAGTAACAAGCCCCCTTTACTCCCATACGCAACAACCCTCTTACTCGGGTGTATGCTTCTGTCACTCTAGCCGCCCACTATAAGAGAATTATGAACGTATTGCAAACCCTACAGCGGGAATCCCTCACGATTGCGCGGCACGGAGGGCACCATAGGACAGCACCAAAATAAAACATACAACTCAAACCAATCACGATCATCAATCAACCCATAGGACAAAACGAATCTACTCAAACATCATAGGATTGCCATACATCATTGGATAATAATATATGGAGTTAAGCACCATGTTTAAGTAGAGATTACAGCGGGGAGAAGAGGTGTTACCCCGCTGCATAGAGGGGGAAAGAGTTGGTGTTGACGGCGGCAAAGTTGTTGGTGTAGATCACTGTCACGATGATTGCCCCGACGGCGTTCCGGCACCATCGGGAGAGAGGGGGAGAGAGCCCCCCTCCTTTTTCTTCCTTGCCCCCCCCCCCCCCTAGATGGGAGGAGAGTTCCCCCTCTGGTCCTTGGCCTCCATGGCACCCGGAGGGGCGGCAGTCCCTCCGAGATTGGATCTCTCTCTCTATGTTCTCTTCTGTTTCGCGTTTCTGGTTTCTGGCCTTTCACCATTTCTTAAATATCCGGAGATCTGTAACTCCGATTCGCTGAAATTTTAACATGATTTTTTTCTCGATATACGCTTCCTTGCGGCCAAAGAAGAGCCCCAACCGACTTACGGTGTGCCCACGAGGCACCACCGCGCGGCCAGGGGGTGGCGCGCCAAGGTGGCTTGTGGAGGCTGTGGGCCTCTGTTTGCGTTGATTCCACCTCCCAAAAATCACATATATTCCAAAATAATTCTCCGTAAAAATTTATTGCATTTGGACTTCGATTGATATGGATTTTCTGTGAAACAAAAAACAAGCAGAAAACAGGAACTGGCACTGGGCACTGGATCAATATGTTAGTCCCAAAAATAATATAAAATGTTGCCAAAAATATGTGAAAGTTGTAGAATATTGGCATGAAACAATCAAAAATTATAGATACGACGGAGACGTATCAGCAACCCCAAGCTTAATTCCTGCTCGTCCTCGAGTAGGTAAATGATAAAAAAGATAATTTTTGATGTGGAATGCTACCTAGCATAATCTTGATCATATAGTTTAATCATGGCATGAATATTAAGATACGAGTGATTCTAAGCAATAGTCTATCATTTGACATAAAGACATCAATACTCAGGCATACTAACAAACAATCATGTCTTTCAAAATAAAAATGCTAAAGAACGCTATCACAAGCCCGTTATGCTCAATCATTGATCCAGTCATGATACACACTCAATATTAGCTACATCCAATGCACAAGTATGACAATAGTGCTCTCCAGTTGGTGTTTTATAAGAGAAGATGGATACTCAAAATAAAAAATAAATATTGCATTAAAGGAAAATAGATTGGCCCTTCGCAGAGGAAAGCAGAGATTTGCAGAGGTGCCAGAGCTCAAAGCTTAAATTAGAGAGATAAAATTATTTTGAGAGGCATGCTTTTCCTGTCAATGCTACGACCGAAAGTTTCCAGTATCTTCCATGTTAGACACATTATAGGCGGTTCCCAAACAGAAAATAAAATTCATTTCCTTTCCACCATTCTTTCACAATCCATGGCTAGCCGTATCCACGGGTGCCTTCCATACCAACACTTTTCAAGTAATTTTGTTATTATTATTTTTGATTCATTGTGGGACTGGGCATCCCTATTACCTGCCACTCTCTCGTGCAATGATAAGTGAATAAACAATCATCTTGAGAATAACCCGCCTAGCATGAAAAATATTGGCCACCCCCTGCCGCCACATGAGCGGTATGGGCACACAAAACAGAAATTTATTTTGAATAATTAGAGTTGGCACATGCAAATTTACTTGGAACGGCATGGAAATACCGCATATAGGTAGGTATGGTGGACTCATTTGGCACAACTTTAGGTTTAAGGAGTTGGATGCACAAGCAGCATTCCCGCTTAGTACAAGTGAAGGCTAGCAAATAGATTGAGAAGCGACCAACCAAAAAACGAAAACGGTCATAAACATGCATTGGACATAACTAACACTGAATAATGCACCATAAGCAGGATGTAACTTCGTTGCATAACTATAGACTATAAGTGCATGCTTCGGGAATCACAAACCTTAACAACAATATTCTTACTAAACCACAATCATTCACTAGTACCTCCCACATATTACTATCTCTATGTCACAAAATTATTGCAAGGAATCAAACACATCATATTCAATGATCTACAAGTTTTATGTAGGATTTTATGACTAACCATGTGAATGGCCAATTCCTGTTGACTCTCTAAACAGATATAAGTGAAGCATGAGAGTTTAATTCTTTCTACAAAATATTTGCCCACGCTATAACAAATATAAGTGAAGCAAAAGAGCATTCTACAAATAATGGTTTTCCTATGTGTAGAGAAACAGGCATCCAAACTTCAAATGATATAAGTGAAGCACATGAAGCATTCTATAAAGCCATACTCAAAAGATATAAGTGAAGTGCAAAGAGCATTCTATAAATCAACCAAGGACTATCTCATACCAGCATGGTGCACTACTAAAAGAAAAATAAAAAGCACACGACGCTCCAAGAATTTACGCATATCATGTGAACAAAACAAAAACCGAAACATACCGATAATTGTTGAAGAAAGATGGGATGCCTTCCGGGGCATCCCCAAGCTTAGATGCTTGAGTCTCCTTGAATATTTACTTGGGGTGCCTTGCGCATCCCGAAGCTTGAACTCTTGCCTCTCCTTATTCCCCTCATATCGATACCTCCTCGATCTTCGAATACTTCATCCACACAAAACTTAACCGAACTTTTTATTAGCGGGGTTAGTACATATAACATCAAATCCCATCTTGTCCTGCTGCAACATTATTGTATAATTATAATCAAACATTACCCACTGTATACTATCACAATTCTATGGCTCCCAAGTCAATGGGGCTCAACAAGATTTCAAACATAAGCAAATAACGAAACTATAACAGCAATCTGCGAAAACAGGACAGTCTGTAAAGATGCAGATGGTACATATACTTCTATAACTCAAAAAATTCTGAAAAAATAGGACAAAATAAATAATTTTCATAGTAGTACCGTGTAAAAATTGAGAATTTTTGCATGTTCTAGTAAAAAATGTAAATTCACGTACTACAGCAAAAGTTTCTGTTTTTGCACTGCACAAACCAAACAAGCAATTTAAACATCCTAACGGTAAATCTTGGCACATTATTTTTATAATACAATGGATTTGTACAAGGGGATAATTATTTTTGTTGAAAAGTTTCTGTAATTCAAGATTCACAAAGTTTCCATGGGCATGAACAAAGTTCAAGGCATGCTCCCGCTTCCACGGTGCTCGTCTTTCTTACTTTCACTTTTCTTTTTGTAAAGTTTTTAGGTTCCCCTCTATATTTTTTTTGTTTTTAAACATTTTAAAAGCACTCAACAGAAATAAATGACTCTCTAAAACTTCTGGGTTGTCTTCCAGGCAGCGCTTTCTTTAAAGCCATTAAGCTAGGCATAAAGTGCTCAAGTAATCGATCCACCCGGATCCCAAGGTATATCAAAGCCAATTTTAATTAACAATGATTTGTATTTTAGTAGTGAGCACAAAGCAACATATATCATGTAATGACGAAGTCTAACTCTCTTCTTATGCATCGGCATGTCATAAAAGAACAATTCATGCACATCAAGTAAAGGCCAATGCATAGTATAAACAGTTTCTTGCAATTTTATCGTATTGGAAACATAGAGAGGCGGATATGTAGTTCCTCTTTCATAATAATTGCAATTAGGAGTAGCAAGCACATGCATATTATATCCATCAAAATCATCATATGCAATGGTAAAACCCAACCCATCAATATAATCCTTAATAAGAGCAAACTTCTCCGATATAGTGTAGTTGGGAGAATTCAAAAAGACAATAGGACTATCATGTGTGGGTGCAATAGCAACAATTTCATTCTTAACATAAGGAACTATAGCAAGTTCATCTCCATAAGCATAATTCAAATTGCATCATGGCCACAAGCATAGCAAGCATCAATTTCATCAAAAGGGGATATTTCAAACCAATCCAATGGATCATAGCAATTATCATAGCATTCATCCTTCGGTAAGCATGAAGGGAATTTAAACAATGTATGAGTTGAAGAGATACTCTCATTAGAAGGTGGGCACGGGTAGCTAATCCGCTCTTCCTTCTTTTTTTCTTCGCTCTCCTCCTCATCTTTTTCATCTAATGAGCTCACAATTTCAGTAATTTCTTCTTTCATAGTTTCCTGCAAAATATTAGTCTCCTCTTGGACAGCGGAGGAGTCCTCAATATATCCTTTAACATAAGAATTAGAAGCATAGTTTTCATAGCAATATTTAAGTATGGCAAAATTTTCAGATTTGTAAAGAGTAGCATCATACTTTTCAATCAAAAAGCAATTTCATAAGCACCCTTAAAAGCAACAAATTCTTCAATTTGTTCAATATCATAGTAATTATAAACACCTTTAGCATAATAAGATATGATTCCATTATCAATAAACTCACATTGGTAGGGAAGGTGTTTCTTAGGGTCTTCAGAACAACAAGTAAAATCATGTATTTCTGATAAATTCCAAGCATAGCAATGCATAGTATTAATATGATGCCATAAAAGTTTCCCTTTTTGAGATAAGCAGTGCCGCACAAAATGAGCATGCTCATCTAATGATTTTCCCTCAACTAAGCGTTGGGTTTTCAGCACGAGCACAAAGGGGTCGAAGATGATCCAAGTAGAAAGCTTCAGCAGTATGATAGATTTTGGGTGGTTCTTCAACCATTGGTTTAGCAAGTACAACTAATTTTTTAGGTATTTTACATTTCCTACCCATAACTAAAGATAGAAAACAAGAGCACAAAATAAAAACTACTTAGTGATAAAGCAAACAAGCACACACGAGAATATCAACCCCACGCTATTGCTCCCCGGCAACGGCGCCAGAAAAAGGTCTTGATAACCCACAAGTATAGGGGATCAATTGTAGCTTTTTCGATAAATAAGAGTATCGAACCCAAATAAGAGTGTCGAACCCAACGAGGAGCTAAAGGTAGAATTAATATTCCCTTAAAGTTCTATCGACCACCGATACAACTCTACGCACACTTTACGTTTGCTTTACCTAGAACAAGTATGAAACTAGAAGTACTTTGTAGGTGTAATACTAGAACTACTTTGCAAGAATAAAACTAGGAGTACTTTGCGAGAATAGAACTACGAGTAATTTGCAAGATAATAAAAGCTAGTTGTTTAGTAGAAAGCTTTTGTAACACAAGAGAATGATTTGTCCCTAGGCAATCGATAACTAGACCGGTAATCATTATTGCAATTTTATATGAGGGAGAGGCATGAGCTAACATACTTTCCGTACTTGGATCATATGCACTTATGATTGGAATTCTAGCAAGCATCCGCAACTACCAAAAATCATTAAGGTAAAACCCAACCATAGCATTAAGTAACAAGTCCCCTTTACTCCCATACGCAACAACCCCCTTACTCGGGTGTAAGCCTCAGTCACTCTAGCCGCCCACTATAAGAGAATTATGAACGTATTGCAAACCCTACAGCGGGAATCCCTCACGCTTGCGCGACACGGAGGGCACCATAGGACAGCACCAAAATAAAACATACAACTCAAACCAATCACGATCATCAATCATCCCATAGGACAAAACGAATCTACTCAAACATCATAGGATTGCCATACATCAATGGATAATAATATATGGAGTTAAACACCATGTTTAAGTAGAGATTACAGCGGGGAGAAGAGGTGTTACACCGCTGCATAGAGGGGGAGAGAGTTGGTGTTGACGGCGGCGAAGTTGTTGGTGTAGATCGTCGTCACGATGATTGCCCCGGCGGCGTTCCGGCGCCACCGGGAGAGAGGGGGAGAGAGCCCCCCTCCTTCTTCTTCCTTGGCCTCCCCCCTAGATGGGAGGAGAGTTCCCCCTCTGGTCCTTTGCCTCCATCGCACCCGGAGGGGCTCCCCTCCGAGATTGGATCTCTCTCTCTGTTCTCTTCTGTTTCGCATTTCTGGTTTCTGGCCTTTCACCGTTTCTTAAATATCCGGAGATCCGTAACTCTGATTCGCTGAAATTTTAACACGATTTTTTTCTCGATATAAGCTTCCTTGCGGTCGAAGAAGAGCCCCAACCGACTTACGGTGTGCCCACGAGGCACCACCGCGCGATCAGGGGGGGTGGCGCGCCAAGGTGGCTTGTGGAGGCTGTGGGCCTCCGTTTGCGTTGATTCCACCTCCCAAAAATCACATATATTCCAAAATAATTCTCCGTAAAATTTTATTGCATTTGGACTTCGTTTGATATGGATTATCTGTGAAACAAAAAACAAGCAGAAAACAGGAACTGGCACTCGGCACTGGATCAATATCTTAGTCCCAAAAATAATATAAAATGTTGCCAAAAATATGTGAAAATTGTAGAATATTGACATGAAACAATCAAAAATTATAGATATGATGGAGACGTATCAGGCAAACACCCCAGGAATGAAATGGTGACGCCATCAGTAAGGCTGAGAATATCGGATCGCTAAAATTAGGGCGAGTGTACGTAGTTTTAACGACATTTTTCTTCTCGGGGGCGCACAACGTTGCGCGAGCCGGAGAAGAATCCTTACAGCTAGCCTGCCCTTTTCAACTCCCATGCCGAGAAGGGTGTTTTGATGGTGTGGGTAACAAAGGTACTACCCATCGCGCCGTCCTACCTCCCTCCACGCTCAATGTTTTCGAAAAAGAGGGGGAGTACAAGATTTCAAGGCACGACGTTCTAAGACGAGTGAAATCATGCAAGACGGAAACCTTTTAGCGAACACTCGTCGAAATACAGAAAGTGGGACATGTCGAGTTAAACTAGAAGTAGAAAAAGCATCCGGTTGAAACGAGGATGCCCACAATGTACATCGCATGTCTCGAACCACGGATTAAGGTGGTATTTTGGAGAACCTTAAATACAGCCACCATACTAGTTCTTTGGAACCCGTAGTTTAACAAAACGGTCGCACTCCATATCCGGGAACGAGTGTTCTCGGCACATACTTGCATGAGACTACAGCTTAACGCTTACATAAATTGCTAACAGGAAGTACTTAGCTTATTCAATGCCCCGAGCGTCAGATCCTGACGCCGGAGGGGGGCCTTGGTGCTTGTCGATTAGGCATTGACCAGGTCAAGGTCCACCCTAACAGTATGAGACCCATCGTCGGCCCGCCCTATCTATATGACCAAGGAGTTCTTCCGTTCAGCCGGCCTCTCCAGCAGTCCTGGCCCCATGAACGTTGGTTGCAGCATGGTCCCAGGTCTCGAGACAGCAAACCGGCGTCCGCCAGGCCCCCAAAGGTTGCTAGCTTCCTCCGCCCGGGCGCACTCATGAGCAAGGCCGTAAAGCTCTGCCATAGTGTGCATCCAACGGGCCACCATGGCCTCGCGGACCTGGGCGCTGCGAATGTTCAGGTAGAAGGCTGTGATGATGGAAGCGGCGGGCAGTCCTTCAATCCGGTCATCCACTTGACGAAACGTCGGATGTACTCCCGAAGTGGCTCGCCTGGCATCTGCTTGAGGTACTGAGGCAAGATGTAGGTATGACGAGTCACCGCGAGGTCCTTCCCCCGGCGAGGGACTTTGGCGGCGGCCGCTCGCGGGTACCGCGGATGATGCCCCACCTCTCTGCCTTCGGGGGCGAACCGCACAGTCCGGGGCTTGCCAGACGTGGGGTCCTTTCGGAGGCGAGGCGGGGCGCCCTGCTTTCACGGGCAGGGACGAAGTTTTGGCAGATGCCCAAGGTGCGGAGCCATGACCTTAGGCAGCCGTACCATGGCCATCCTTGCCTGGCGATGTAGAGCTGACGACGATGATGGATCTGGCGTCGACAGAAACGCCGGCGGGCGTGTGCAGAACAAGCGTGTGACACCTTGGAAAGATGTCGTCCGTTTGCTAGTTCGGGGATGGGGCACGAAGGTGAGGACCTACATTACTAAAGTATAGGAAATGGACACGATCATTTACCCAGGTTCGGGCTGCATGGTTGCCTAATACCCTACTCCTGTGTTTTGGTGTGTTTATGTGGGTGAATTAAGAGCTACAAGTCCTTCCCGGGAACGGGGAAGCATTGTGTAACCCTACTGTTCTTCTAACAAGTGTCCAACCTCTCTCTCTAGGTTGTCATGCCTTTCCTACTTAGCCTAGCCCTCCTTTTATATCTCAAGGGGTACCACAATGGCTTCGATTCTAAGAAAGTGGTCTGGACCGACCAGGTAGGTGAACGCATTAAATGCGTGATGATGTGTCATCATCTTCTATCTTCTGGGAACGAACCCAGTCTTGTCAAAACTGACCTTGGTGACACCGGCGAGGGGCATGACACGTCCCTGCACACGTGTGTGCCATGCGGCAGCGTGGGTGAGTGATTCACCCCTTGCGTCTTGTCATGCCCCTGGGGCGCCTGCCCACCAGCCGCGTGGCGCGAGGGCTCTGCAGTTCTGCGCCACACGTTGGTGGGGTGATAGCTTGCCGTCGAAGGCTGGCTGAGTGCGCGCCGGCTAGGACAGCCGTTGTCGGGCGAGGTCGTTCTTAGGTCTTGACCGGTCGGATGTCTTGATCTGGTTCTTGTTGGTCTTGAGTGGACTCGCTTGATGGGAGTGGAGACCTTCGGGACAAAGATCTGCATGCCACCACCGAGCCCAAGCTTCATCTGGTGAGGTTGATTGTTGTTGTTCTTCACGAAGATCTGCATACCACCACTGGGGAAAGTAGTCGCAAGCAGCTCTCCTATCTTCTTGAGCATGATCCAGGGGCGACTGTGACGTGTGCACAGTTGGGTACGTGACGCAATTTATCACGGTACCAACATCCTGAGAGCTGCCTCCACAGGGCGCCCTAGCACGCGAACACAAGGCCCTAGCCGTCAGCCCTCAGTCACCGCGTGGTGGTGTTCCAGCCTTCCAGGACCAAGCTGGCGTCATGGGTCTTCATGATCTCTCACGCAGTCACGCGGCGTTGTCGGACGAGGCCAAGACGACCTAGACGTCACCAAGCTATAGGAAGTCGACGTCGCCAAGCTATAGGCACATGAGCCGCGTGGCGAACATTTTTTGCCAAGCTGCAACACGCACACCTCACACATGAGCAGGGCACACGATGCAGAGGTTGCCAAGCTGCAAGATTGGAGCGTGGCTTTCCCCTGGCATTTAGCTGAGGTGAACTGGCACATATCTGTGGTAATTTCTCCCTGCATATTTGATTTTTTTTCATTATCAGTCCAGTAGCTAGCTGGCTTGAACACGTGTATGTACAAAGGGTGAGGAGGAATTTCCTATTTGCCATGCAAATCTCTACTATGAAAGCAGACGTGGTGATGGTTCGACCTCCTTCCTTCCTAGCTCGACACGAAAGAAAACCAGCCACAAAATAGTCGCCGCAATTCAGGGTAGAAAAACCGAAGTCAGATGGAAACAAACCCACGTAAGCAGGCATTAGTCCGACCACAATCCCACGATCTCCTCCCTCCCATCAGCGCCACCCGGTCTCTGCAATCGCCCATATCCCTCTCGCACGAACGCCACCACCCCTTTCTCGCCGACGGGAGCATCTCTACTACTGCACCGGTGGCTTGCTACGCGAGGTTGCCGCCGGGGCCAGCGTCTTCTCCTTCCTGCTGGCTCTCGCGAGGACCCTTGCGGCTCCGCTGGACGAGATCGATGGGAAGAGAGAGAGAGCAAGTTGTGAGTTGGCCAAGGGGCGGGTGGTGGAGTTGCCGCGCGGGCTGACGCTGGGGTCATACATCATCTTGATAAATAGGTATGCCAGCACAGGTTGTTGGATGTCAACCGCTAATGACAACATCTCAGTATTTATTACAAACTCTACTTTTCTTTAACTTACTAGCATTTTGATGGAAAGGCAATACAGTATTTGTCTCCAATGGAATCAATTTGTATAAGTGTTGTTGTATTCCATCCTGACTAGAGATTATGCTAGAATGAGTGAACTGCTACCATCCGACAATGTGAAGGTGAGACTTGTTTCTTTGTTTTTTAGGAATTATGTAAAAATTATCATGACTTGCAAAATCTGAATCTGGACTATCTTTCATTCGTGCAACTGAAATATGTGTGTATGGTGCCTTTTTGAATTGCCATGAAACTTGTACTAAGCGTCTATAAAATAAAAAGCTTTTCTTCTGAGTAGTATCAACCAAATCCAAAAATAGTCAATGGAAATTATAAGTACTTCGCAAAGTCTGCAACAAATTGTATCGAGTAGGACCTCGATGCTTGATTGGCAAAATTATCAAGTTTGTGCCATAAATGTAGATTGTACTGAAGGTTTCATGTTTGTGGCTCAGATTTTTGAATTTTTCACAATTTCAGTAGCAAATATGCGTGGACAAAAGTGTTTAGATGGTTGTCTGGATCAGCGCATGACCATGTAGTTGTATCACTTAGCTTTGTGGTTTTAAATGCACTTGTAGAATGAGCTGGTTAGATATGAAGACCTATTTGTATTAACATGTTTAAGAAGTTCTCCTAGAGTTTGAGAAATCTAAGAATTTGTCTGACTATGTAATTAGAGACGCCATAATGAGCCGATGTTACATGCAAGATCTTGAGGTAGTAGGCATGGAAATTTTATTGTTACGTGTATAAAATGGTATCCTTAAAATGAAACTGTAAACTTGATGTTGGAGTATAATGTCCGACCCTCTCCCATAGATCGGTCTTTTGGTTGCATTGGCTAGAGCATGCACTTCTACATGGTATCAGAGCATGCCCAAACCTCTGTTAGTGGTCATAATTACTATGTCAGTTTCATTGATGCTTACAGTCGGTTCACTTGGCTTTATCTTCTTAAACGCAAGTCTAATGTGTTTAATGTTTTCTTGCAATTCCAAGCGCATGTTGAGCGTCTGCTCAGTCATAAAATCATTCATGTGCAATCTGATTGGGGGGTGAGTATCACAACCTCAATGCATTCTTTAATAAGCTTGGAATTACACATCGTGTGTCTTGTCCTCATACACATCAGCAAAACGGTGTAGCTGAGCGTAAGCATCGTCATATAGTTGAGACTGGTCTTGCTTTGCTTGCCCATGCCTCCGTTCCTTTCCGGTTTTGGAGTGATGCGTTTTCCACTGCATGCTTTCTTATTAACAGACTCCCTACACGACTCCGTCAGATGAAAACACCACTTGAGCTCTTGCTGAATGAAGTTCCTGATTATACGTTTCTCAAGGTCTTTGGGTGCGCATGTTGGCCACATCTTCGTCCATATAACCAACGCAAGTTGGAGTTTCGGTCTAAACAGTGCGTATTTCTTGGTTATAGTTCTCTTCATAAAGGGTACAAGTGTCTTCATGTTTCCTCTAACCGCGTCTACATCTCACGTGATGTGGTGTTTGATGAGAATGTTTTTCCTTTTTCCGCACTTCTGGTCACCTCCACCACTCCCACTGCACCTGAGAAATCTGTTTTACCTTTGCCTGGTCAATTTGTTGATGCTGCATATACCCCCTTGTTGCTACCTAACCATGGTGCAGGTACTGGGCACGGAGCACGCCTCAAGCTTCTGGATGAGCAGCCGCCCGCGTCCCCTCGGATGTCTGTCGAGCCCGCTCGCGATGCCCCTCCGTCACCTGGCTTGCTGACGAGGCTGGCCGAGCCGGGCCCCGCCACCTCGGGGCTTACTGACGCGTTGGCCGAGCCGGCCGAGTCAGTCGAGTTGGCCAAGCCAGCTTCGCCCGAGCCAGCCTCTGCCGCGGGGGCTGAGCCGGTGTCCTCGCCCGAGCCGGCGTCCCCACCCGCGTTGTCCGAGCGGGCATCCACACCTTCCTCGCCAGGCCGGTCGCCTGGTGTGACTGGCTCTGCGTCTGGGGAGCGGTCTGCGTCGTCATCGCCATCTTCATCGACCCCGTCTCCGCCCCCACCTCCGCCGCCTACCGCTATTCTGCGTCCTCGTATGCGCAGTCAGAGTGGTATTGTTTGGCCGAAGGAGCGCACTGACGGCATAGTTGCGTGGATTGCGGCGTGTATGGCACAGACAGATGCTGACCCCACTGCTGAGCCTCAGCATTTTCAGGCGGCTCTTCGCATTCCTCATTGGCGCAGTGCCATGGAGCAGGAGTTTCAGGCACTACAGAGGAACGATACTTGGTGCTTGGTTCCTCCTGTGTCTGGTGTCAACATCATTGACTCCAAGTGGGTGTTTAAGGTAAAGAAGCATCCTGATAGATCTATTGAGCGATACAAGGCACGGTTGGTGGCCAAAGGGTTTAAACAACGGTATGGTCTTGATTATGAGGATACCTTCAGTCCAGTTGTCAAACCTACCACCATTCATCTGCTTCTGTCCTTGGCTGTTGCCAAAGGGTGGTCTCTGCGTTAGCTTGATGTTCAGAATGCTTTTCTCCATGGGGTCTTGGAGGAAGAGGTTTACATGCGGCAACCTTCAGGTTTTGTTGATCCTGCTCGTCCACATCATTTGTGTCGTCTTGTTAAGGCGCTTTATGGAATTAAGCAGGCTCCTCGTGCATGGCATGCCCGACTTGGCTCGGTTCTTCGACGTCTTGGATTTGCTCCGTCCACTGCTGACACGTCTCTCTTCATGTTCCATCATCCTGAGGTTACTGTGTACCTGCTGGTTTATGTTGATGACATTATTCTTATCAGCTCCTCGGTGACTGTCTGCTCTGAGTGGTCATTTTGCTGTCAAGGATCTGGGTGCTCTCCATTACTTCCTTGGTCTGGACGTTTCACGGTCCCCTTTTGGCCTGACTCTCACTCAGCATAAGTATTCCTTGGACTTGCTGCGACGTGCTGGTATGTTGCAGTGCAAGCATGCTACCACTCCTATGTCTGGGACTGATCGGTTATCGGCCTTGGATGGTGCTTTGCTTCCTTCAGATGATGCTACTGAGTACCGCAGTATTGTTGGTGGCTTGCAGTACTTGACTATCACACGGCCGGACATCTCCTATGCGGTAAATCGCGTGTGCCAGTATCTTCATGCTCCTTGGACTTCACACTGGTCAGCTGTGAAGCGTATCCTGCGCTATATCTCTCATACTGTCTCGTATGGCTTGCATCTTCGGTCTACCTCTTCGAGTGCTCTCTCGGCGTTCTCTGATGCAGATTGGGCTGGGAGTCTGGATGACCGGCGATCAACGGGGGGCTATGATGTCTTCTTTGGTCGCAACTTGATCGCCTGGAGTGCGCGCAAGCAGGCCACAGTGTCTCGGAGTATCACTGAAGCAGAGTATAAGGCGGTTGCCAATGCCACAGCTGAGCTCATTTGGGTACAGTCTCTGTTGAGAGAGTTGGGAGTCTCTCCAGAGCAGCCACCGGTTCTTTGGTGTGATAATGTTGGTGCGACGTATCTTTCGTCTAATCCAGTTTCCATGCTCGTACCAAGCACATCGAAGTTGACTATCACTTTGTGAAGGAACGTGTTGCACAGAAGCTTTTTCATATCAAATTTATCTCCTCCAAAGATCAACTTGCTGACATCTTCACGAAGCCACTTCGACAACCTCAGTTTGAAGGTTGTAGGCGCAATCTTAACTTGCTTTGTACTTCAGGCCACAGTTAAGATTGAGGGAGGGTGTTAGACAATATTACGTAGCTTCTGTATATAGTATGTAATCTTGTATTTGTACGCTTGCCGTATGTCTATATATATGAGATAGCCACACCCGTATTGGGTGTCGAGCAGTTTCCCAAAAAAAATTAGGGTTCAAAACCTAGTAAACGCAATAAATAATTGCGGCCTGCCCCCCGCTTCCGCTGCCCACGTCATAAACTCCAAAGGAGCATAGACGTGAGGGGGAGTGTTGGTGTATAATGTCCGACCCTCTCTCATAGATCGGTCTGATGGGTGAACTGGTTAGGTGCATAAACTTACAACCAAGAGGTTCAGGGTTCAAAACCCAGTAAACGCAATAAATAATTGCGGCCTGCCCCCGCTTCCTCTGCCCACGTCATAAACTCCAAAGGAGCATAGACGTGAGGGGGAGTGTTGGAGTATAATGTCCGATCCTCTCCCATAGATCGGTCTTTTGGTTGCATTGGCTAGAGCATGCACTTCTACACTTGAAAGCACTGATATGTTACAAAATGCTATGTTCAGCCGTGCTCTTCATCTTGAGGAAGTTATGTATCAAGCATACTTAGAGGTTGAGTTTGCAGTTGTGTTTTGGATTATCTGCATTTTTTTTTTGTTCTGAAAGTGTGGAAATATATTACTATTTGATAAAAAAAACAGGGCATAGTTTAATAGGCTAAACGCAACTTGCTGATTGCAAAAGTAATCAATGATATTGTGCAAGATTTGAAGTACAAACTTGGGCCATTGGACATAGGAGGGGTTAATTCTTATTCATTTGATTGAATGTCGTGTGAGCTGATTTGACTTTCTGATCACTATGTCAACTTATGCCTGCCACATTCCTTGTGTTGTAGATCTTATTTATGCTTCTTACTTGTCTCTCGCTTCAATCTTGGTTCCTCTGCTCAAACTAACATCGCTAGTGTTGGAGCCGTTGAGATGCACAATGCTTTGTCGCACCTGCACAAATGGTCACACATTCTATTTTCCTTGATGTTGACATAACAAAGGCGTACAGGAAAGGTTGCTAGAATTAACAAAGACAGAAACAGACGAACGGTCACATTGAGGGAAGGTGTTGCAGGTTTCAAAACTCATTGAGAAGTGTAGAGGAGCTAACAAGAATTAGGCATGCGGAGAAAGCCGGAGGAAGGTAGAGTCGAAGGGCACAGCGGGACTAATGGAGGAACAAGTTGGATGACGAGTACAACAAAGAGGAATGGAGCTGAAGGTGGCATGACGGCCAGATCGTAAGACCGTGGAGGTCGTATGATGCGTCTCCATGCGAGACAACCGGGGCGATCGTAGACCCCCTGGGCTTGCCTTTGTTTATCATACATGCGCTTGACGAGGCGTGAAGGCGAGATGTCAAGGAACTGCCCAGATCCATCAGCGACCAGCTCGAAAGAGCTGAACGTGAGGCAATGGCCTGGCGAGAGATCGCCGGCCTCTTTCGTTTCTCCGTGCCGGGTTCGTTCTCCGATCGACGTCGCCTTTGCCTGGTGCGCCAACTGATGGAGCAAAATACCGTCAGATCCCTCGATAGGGTTCATGACGAGATCGGAAGTACAGGGACAAAGTCTGCACACACAGTTTACTCAGGTTCGGGCCTCCGAAGAGTAATACCCTACCATCCTGCTTCTTCTGGTTATTCATGGTGAGGGGATACCTCGTGCAGAGGATTACAATGGTGAACAGGATGTCTACCGAGAGTTGGATCTAAGATTGGATGATGAATGAAGACCTAGACCTCCCTTTATATAGGCAGGAGAGGTCGAGGGTTTACACCGTGGGGGGGGGGGGGGGGGGGGGGGTTGGTAAGATTGATCCTGCCGCCGTCCTTCAACTTGGAGAGCACGTATATCGTCTTCGCCTCCCTAGGGTTTCATGGTGCCTCTTGGGCCTAGTGGGCCCCGTTCGAGGCTGAGGCCGGGCTCCCCTACGTCAGGTACCCCGGGTACGGGACCCCGTCAGTATGACACTAGTCAAAATACCAGTGGCGTGCCTATTGCACATGGTCGTGGTATATCATTATGAAACCCCATGTATGGTTTCATAATTTTACCCCTCTGATATCACAGACTCACAATTGAACCCTTTTTTGTTCGATAAAAGGTTATTTTTATAAACAGGTGCCAAACGACGTCTAAATGAGTCAAAAGTTTGTGTGCAGTCTTGCTAAAGTACATCAATGCCCCACATCAAATTTTGTCCAATTCCGGGTTCATTTCATACTTCAATGATCGAAAGAATATGAGGCAGTAATAGACGGTTAAATAATAAAACGAATTTCAGAAATAAAACTGTCGTGAGTCTTTTCCCTCTCTTCTAAACCACCAAGAAGCCACCTAGCCCATGGAAACCACCCTAGCCTAGGCGAACACAGTACCAAAACACCTACCTTATTTGGACAGGTCCACCTTCCAATTAGGGTTTTCTAACCCTACCCGTCATCCCCAGCATCTCTCTCTCTCTCTCTAGCCAACACTAATCCCATGACTTAAAGTGTCGAACGCTACCCCGTCCATTCCTTGTAGACATGGCCCCTGAGATCGAATAGTGGCACAACTCTCAAGAGTCTAATGCAGCTTCGGGCCAACTGCTACCTTGAAGCCATCTTTGCGAACCGTCCTCCGTATGTGCCAAGTCAACATTTGTGCACTGTGGCAAAAACTTATTTATTTTGAAGTTTCTAGTCTAGCCCTTCATGATGCTGACTGTGCCAAACAAGTCATTTGAAGAGTTCCTCAGAGAGCTATGCCTCCTCGATGTCTCGATCAATGTGGCTTCCGATCCTTGCAACACATTGTCGGGGCTAGGTAAAAAAAGTGGTAAGTACATTTTTTGACAAAAGCGTTAGGTACCAAAATTTGACACAGTAAAAAATGGTATGTAGACATAATTAAATTGCAAAATAAAATGGTAAGAAAACATAAAAGCGAGTAGCATGCCATCTGAAAAACACTGATGTTACAAGATAAAACAAAGTACAAACCATAGTTATGATGTTTAATGAGTACTTTCTCGGAGCTTGATTCTTTGGATATGAATAAATCCCGTGGCTCGTTGATTCTATAAATACCCGCGCATATGTTTTAATCCGAGCAACTGACATCCCGAAAAAAATTAATACCCATAACTTTCAGTCTCTGAATTTTTTCGCTTTTGTTCTTCGCAAATGAGCAAGAGAGCAACACAAGTATTTATGGTTGGTAGGTTCCGTCCTTCTCATGACATTTCTGGCCCGCGCAAAGCTCATTTGGCTAATGATATTTTCATTTTTCCTTCAGTATCCTTCGGGAAGAAAAGCAATTGTTAAAAGGACATGGGACAACCTAGAGGCCCAGGAATCGCGGGACGAATCCGGCCCGACCAAGCAACCCACTAAGCTACCTCATCATAGCTTTTTCAGCTAATGCTAGATTGTCAACCCCTCTGAGGCCATCCTATTATCATCTTGGGCCTCCCAGAGATGGCGCACATCACTTTGGTCTTCCGGCGATGAGTGTATCCCTTAGCCAGAGATCCCTGCTTGACAACCTCCTCACGAATACTACCGTGACCGTGTGGATCAACAATGGTGTGGGCCATTAGCTTTTTCTCCCAACACCACAAGCAGCCTCGCCACCTCCCTCCGAGAGAACACCTAGTACATGGCGACACACTTCTCCACTTCGAGCCAATATGATCTCCGGGGTATTTTCAGCCACCGTGTTGACACACGAACGCGTACCCTCGACGCCGGGGGTGATGCACCGCAGCTCACGTCGAGGGAGGTCCTACCGGCAGCGCGATACGCAAGACAACCGGAGGACGCTTTTGAAGACCCGAAACCCCACACTCCCGGGAGGGACCCCGTCAGGAAGCACGGCGGCAATGGGCTGCCCTAGGTCGATTCGCTCGCCCCTAGGGCCTCGGAGTTCGCAGCTCTCCAACACGAAGAACGACGAAGAACGAGGAAGAAGATACGAGGGTAGGAGACAAAACGTAGGTGAAAAAGCAGTATAGATTGATTGTTCGATTGTGTGTTGTTTCAATCGGCCATCACCCCCAACATATATAAGAGGCGGCTGGACTTCCCGTACAAGCAAAGGATTCACCTAGGCTTTCCTTACAAGAAAATTACATCAATTCACGTCCTAGAGTCCTAGTTCTGGTCCCACTCGGATTCAGCCCGAATCTGGTCCAATCTTCTGCCTTGCTCCTTGCGTGGGCCGTGGAATCTGCATATGACTTCCGATGGAGACGGTTCAAATACCAATTTTGTGCGCTTTGACGAGGCCAACAATCCGTATGTTGATCACTTTTCCAAATAAGGCCATCTTGAATACCCCACGGGGTCATCCTTAATTTCGAGTCGGACTCGTTCATATAGCTGACTGGACCGTCCGACTCTTGTATCGTCTCTGCAGGTCATATACTACGTCGGATGACGATGAATCCAAAGCAAAGTTGACCGTTTCGACGAGACGAACAACTTTCATGTTGAACACTTTTTCATCCGAGGCCATCTAGATAAGTATTTGAGCCCATCTTCAGCATCTGGTCGGATTGGCCTTGACAGTTTTACTGTTCACGACGGCAAGCTTTCCCCCGGCAAGGTTATTGTTTCACGCGGCAAGGTACTGTTCATCGGGGGGGGGGGGGGGGGGGGGGGGGGGGGGCAAGGTACTGTTCACTGCGGCAAGCTTTTCCCCGACAAGGTTACTGTTCACCGCGGCAAGGTTACTGTTCACACGGCAAGCTTTTCCCCCGGCAAGGTTACTGTTCACGGCGGCAAGCCTTTCCCCCGGCAAGGATACTGTTCACCGCGGCAAGCCTTTTCCCCCGGCAAGGTTACTGTTCACCGCGGCAAGCCTTCCCCCGGCAGGTTACTGTTCACCGCGGCAAGCCTTTCACCGGCAAGGTTACTGTTCACCGCGGCAAGCCTTTCCCCGGCAAGGTTACTGTTCACCGCGGCAAGCCTTTCCCCCGGCAAGGTTACTGTTCACCGCGGCAAGCCTTTCCCCCGGCAAGGTTACTGTTCACGCATTGCATCAGACACCCATCAGACATGTGTCTGATGGGGCGCGCCGTATTTTGCCTCTTGACAGGGCTGCATTCAAATAGCTCTAACTTTTGCATACGAACCCGGTTTAAGACGACTTTTATATGAAAATCAACTGATTCGACGAGACGAAGATAATTCATGTAGAGCATTCCTTCATCCGAGATTGTCTTGAAGGCGTAATCGACCAAAAAGCACTCAGAACACCTAAATATGACAATCCGAGTGTAGTTTTGGTCTTTGATATGATGCCGAATGATTATGGTCCAAACATCAAAGTTGTTCCACTCGGCAATGTGAAGTTTCTCATGTAGAATATCTTGTCATTTGAGGTCATCTCTATTGCATTTTGTATTGTGCCAAAATCAGGCGTCAACACACCGCAGCAATGCTCTTGCCAGTTTGAGCTTGCAAAATCTTAAGCTTGGGGAGGCATGCACATCTTTAGAACGTGACCGTACTTTTTGTATTGGTGTCTTGTCCGTTCACGTGCACGCCACTATTAAGCACAAATGCACTGAAAAATATAGCACATTTCAAAAAATTCCTAGGAGTACACAGCTCGCACGAAGACATAGACAGGCATCCTCCACGGCTCGCACGACATCCTAGGAGTACACCATGGAGACGGAGATCCACATGGGCGTGTCTGCAACCGCAGCACCCGTTCCACGATTAGTGACACGGGAGGTCAACAAGCCTCTCTCCAGGAAAAGAACTTGGAGGACGAAGTGCAAACCCTTATGGGTAGGTAGAAGAACCTCGAGGCTGAAATGTCCGGCCTAAAGCACATTGTGGACAAAGACAGGACCAAAGGACGATACGTGCAGACTGAGCTCGATAGAGCCACCGTGACAATGGAGAGTAAGTGTCTATTGCACGATGCGATCTTGTTGTCTTATGAACCCATCCAACCTTGGTTTGTTTCCAGGTTTAGTTAGAGAAGTTTGAAGTTCTGTTTATGACGCAATATTTAAGCAAGGCCCACTAGATCTCTTTGTTACCAGGTATTGCTTCGTATATGGTATAGATTATCATGTGAAGGTGTGAGAAAGTGTCTGTTACACTTGTTAGTTGCGTGCTTTCATGGTTTCTGAAGCATGGCAGGCCCATATAAAACACAGTAGAATTTGTGGTTGCCAAATGAAAATATAGCAGGCATTGCATTGCGGGCGCTACCATCTACTATAGATTAATATATGCAAGTTTCCTCGCAAAAAAAGATATATGCAAGTAGAGGTGTGTAATCATTGCATCAATGAAAAAATAGTGCGCTATTTCCATGCTATAGCGTCGCTATAGTGTATCTGGAAAGGCCACGCTACTTTAGGCATATTCACTCGCTATGGCACTATTCACGCTATAGCGCCGCTAAACCTCGCTATAACCTTATCTATAAGGTTATAGCGTTATAATGTTTTGTTCCGTGCACACAACAACAAAGCAGCCCATCGGCCCAAGCCCAACTCACTCTCACTCTCTCTTAGACAGAACATGCAAGCAACACAGCCTAACCTACCCCACACGGAGTTCCTCGATCCTCAGTTCCCCACCCCTGTTCGCTAGTTCTTGAGCAACGGCGGCGGCAGAGTTGTCTCTTCAGCGGCAGCGGCGGCGTCTCCTCGTAGGCAGCGCCCAAACCTCCCACTCCAGCTCGACTCAAGTCAGCAGCAGGAACCATGCCTCCCACTCCAGCGGCGAGGGCGTCTCGGGCTCAAAGTCAGCGCCCATGTCACCCACATCGCCAGCAAGTCGGCCACCAGGTAAGAGCAACCTCTCTTCATCCTCTTCATACTTGTGCGCGATGAGCAGCAGATTCAGCTAGGAGGAGGAATGGCGCCATGGTGATGGCAGGCGGCGACAGCGTTGGTGGGGAATTGGTAGATAATTTTATCAATCCCCTGTTTCCATGGACTGCTTCATCTTCCTCTAACCCCATGGATCTCATTTAGCTAATTTCATTTTCACCCCCTGCATGCATTTGTTGTTTGAGTCGTTTGAACCCATGGATTTGCATGTGTGTGGTTAATTAGTAGAGTTTTTCGTTATTGAATTAGCTTGTTGTAGACCTTACCGAATTAGCTTGATGTAGACCTTGTTGAATTAGCTTAACATGAAATATGTTGTTTATTGTTTGAGTCATTTGACCCCATGGATCTGCATGCATCTGCTTGGTCCATGTCCTAATTCTCTGTATAGTCACATATCCATGTCCTACTTTTCTGTACAATAACATATCTATGTCCTTTTTGGGTAGTTTGTATCCATGTAATCAAATTTTGACACTTCACCAACAGACTATCTTAAAACTGTTTATCTTTGTGTGTTTATGCCATGGATTTTGGCCATTGTAGACAATTGGAGACTACTTTTGTATGTGGTTAACTGCTTACCATTTTGCTCTGGACAATTTTTTTAGTTGATGAAATCCTTCAATTCTGTGATATAATTGATATTTTATTCAAAATGCTATTTGTAAATATAGCATGCTATTAGCACGCTATAACTTGTATAGCATCTGGAGAAGGGCGGCGCTAAATCTTGTAGCGCGCTATTTTTTCGTTGCACTGCATACATTTAAGATTTGTGAACTTAATAGCTACTAAAGGTTAGAGAGTTGCTTATAAGACGATAAAACAGCTAAAAAATATCTGGCATGGTCCATGATGTTTATTCCATGACTTAAACCGCTAACTGTTTCCCCATCCATTCTTCATAGGCATGCTCCATGATGTTTAATTGTGGAACAACTCTCGAGTGTTTGACGCAGCTGCAGACCAACTGCTACTTCAAAGCCATCTTGGCGAAGCGTCCTCCTTATGTGTCGCGCCAATATTTGTGTGTCGCACCAATAACTTGTTGCTTTTGAAGTTCTGGTGCGGCCATCACCGGTGGTCACTTGTCATGCAAGTCACTTAAAGAGTTCCTGATGAAACTATGTGTCCTCGATGTCATGATCAACATGGCTTCCAATCCTCACAATGCTTTGTCGGGGCAAGGTAAAAAAAGTGACAAGTACATTTCTTAACAGAAGTGGTGAGTACAGATATTTAACATTGTGAAAAAATGGTATTTACACAAAATTAGCTCGATAAAGAAAATGGTAACTAAACATAAATGAGAGTAGCAAGCCATCTGGAAACACTTATGTTACAAGACAAAAAGGTACAAACCACAATTATGATTTTGACAGGCGATTTCCAATGCATGGTGGTAGCTACGCACGCATGGTGGCAGCTACACACCCTTTGGCACAAGTGCCTTTTTTTTATACATGAGGTGTCGGGTTTTTTATGACATTGGCTCAAGTGCATTTTTTATGTATAGAAATGACTTTTTTCACTTCTCTTTGTCGTTTTATTACCTTTTTGACACAAGTGCCTTTTCGTTGTGTAGAAAGGGCCTTTTTTCACTTCCCTCAGTCTTTTTGCTTGTCTTTTTTGGCATAATTGCCTGTTTGCTTGCCTGGCTGGTCCAAAGTCACGATATTTTCGTTATGGAGTTATTTTTCATAGTTCAAAATAATTTACCAAAAAAATTAGAGATAAAAATTTGGGCCGTGCGTAGCTACCACCATGGGTAGCAAATTATTTCCGTATGATGTTTAATCAGTACTGTCATGGTTGTTAATTCTTTGGATGTGAATAAATGACAATTTATTCGGATAAGTATGAATTTATTTCGTTCTTTGAATATCTGGGCTCGCTGATTCTATAAATACCCATGCACATGTTATAATCAAAGCATATAACATCCCAAACAAATTTAATCTTGACAACTTACAGTCTTTGAAAATTTTCGCTTACGTTCTCCCGCAAATGAGCAAGTGAGCATGACATGTATTTTCGGTTGGTAGGTTCCACCGTTCTCGTGACATTTTTGGCCCATATGCAAAGCTCATATAGCCTTTATTAGCCTTCGGGAAGAAAGCAGCCGCAATGAGGACATGGGACAACCTTGATTCCACCAAACGAGGGAGGCATTAGGGAAAATCAGGAACACCAAGCAACATGCAATAGCCCTGAGTAACCATACTTATTATATTGCTTATTATAATTGTTTTTCATCATGTGCATCCCATAAGCATAGCATTGGCAGCACATTGCCTTTGTACCGGATTATCTAGGTGTTTTAGTAAACCACTAGCTTATTATCTCACTGTTCTTCTAGAAATGGTGAATAAGTAAACCGCCGGCCCTTCTGGTCCTAAAGCCCTCGCCTTCGCCCCCGACACTTGCACATGGTCGTGATATATCATTAAGAAGTCCTACGCATAGTTTCACAATTATACACCTCTGATATCAGCGACTCACAATTCTACCTCTTTTTGTTCGATAAAGGGTTATTAACTTAAAGCACCGAATGTTTCCCCATCCGTTCTTCGTAGGCATGGTCCATGACATTGAATTGTGGCACAACTCTCGAGTGCTTGACGCAGCTTATGGCCCACTGCTACCTTGAAGCCATGTTGGTGAAGCGTCCTCCATATGTGTCGCGCCAATATTTCGGTGTCGTGCCAAAAACTTGTTTTTTTCAAGTTTCTGGTGCAAACCTCGATGGTGGTGGTTGTGTCGGACAAGCCCTTTGAAGAGTTCCTCATCAAGCTATGTGTCCTTGATGTCTCAATCAACATGGCTTTCGATCCTCGCAACAATTTGTCGGGGATAGGTGAAGAAGGTGGTAAGTACATTTTTTTAACAAAAGGTGTAGGTACAGAAATTTTAACACGGTAAAAAATGGTATGTATGGTATGTACACATAATTAACTAGGTAAAGCCTAAAATGTTATGAGGAAAAATAATAATAGCTATAACCTAAACTGTTTGTTGTTAGAAGTTAACGTGTTTGTCTTGTATGAGTTCAAAAAACCTGGTAAGAGAAGTCAACTCCTCATTCATAGGCTCAAAAAAAAAACATTGACATCGGTTTTTTGCATTTTTAAAAACTGCTCATAAACATTGACATGAAATTTTTGCTCCTATTCAAAAGTTTTCCAATGGTATATCGTACGCTTTATTTCGATGCTGCATATTAGAGGGCAAAACAATGGTAAAAGAGTTTGGAAAAGTAGATGCGTTCGAGACGTATGAGTGGGTTTGGTAGACAATGTTAAAATATATTGCCGGTCTCTCTCCATCAGTTTAGACTTTTGTACCAACTGGATAGAGCATGAATTCAATATGGTATCAGAGCCAAGAGGTCTTGGGTTCAAGACCCTGCCAACACAGTATTAAAAAAGATTCTACGATCTACATCGATCCCACGTCGAAGGAATTAAAAAGCCTAGACGTGAGGGGGGTGTTGAAATATATTGCCCGCCTCTCTCCATCAGTTCGGACTTTTGAAGCAACTGGCTGGAGTATGAATTTAATAGACATAAGAGAAAGTTATGCCCTTATTGGAGAAATTTCGTATCGGTTCTTGCAAATTGGGCCATATGCCTTCGGGACTTTGTCCCATGCAAAGGCTTTGAAGAAGCTAGAAATATGGAACGTCAAGCATCTCAACTCCCAATAGTTAGCTCGACTTTCATGGCATTCCCGGAATGGCCAAAATCTCCAATCTTCCAAAATTACAAAAGCTTACAATAGTGTACTGCCCAAAGCTCGAGATGTTGCAGGACATGGCCGCACTCCGGGGACTCCAACTAATGGTTTTCATCCCGGAATATCAATTTCCACTCTATCTGCAGACTGTAAAGCCTAGTCATTGCTGATGTCATGCAGCCTTGCACTACTAGGGAAAACCCTAGCAGTAGCGCGGGTAAAAGGCCTAGCAGTAGCGCTGGGTCCCGCACTACTGCTATGGCGCTACAGCTAAGTCTTAGCAGTAGCGTGTGTTTTCCAGCGCTACTGCTACTGATAACTACCTGTAGCGCGGCTATTTAGCCAGCGCTGCTGATAAGCCCGCCCTGCTGCTAGTAGTTAACCCACGCTACTGCTAAAATTTTCTTTTTTTTCTACGTATTTACGCCGTATTTGTACAGGTTTTATACACTAGTCTCATCATATCATACACAAATTTTTATACAGTGGCAATGAAGAGGTTGTGGAAGAAACACGAATTAGATTAAAGTGGATGGATCCAAGTGACCAAGTTGAATATGTAGGAATATATGATGGTGGGACGGCACACAAGTGTCGACATATTCAACTTGGTCACTTGGACACATCCACTTTAATCTAATATGTGTTTCTTCCACCCCAATGATATACAACTCATATCATCATCATAATAATATATATAACAACTCATCATCATGGTAGTCATACAACTCATCTTGATCATAGTGATATAACAATCTCACCATTATGATCATCCTAAGTTAACCACTACTAGGTAAGTGCTAGTGATATAACAATCTCACCATTATGATCATCATAAGTTAACGACTACTAGGTAAGTGTTATCATCCTACATGACAAGTACTAGCAGGACCTACTACTCTCTCTCGGGTAGCATAGCATAAAACAGAAAAACCCCTCCTTCTCCGTTATGGAGCATAGAGATCCAACTGTCTCCATTTTGTGGCCTTCGCTCAGCCACTATTTTTCTCCAAGCCTTGATTTTGAGGCCTCCATCTGTTTTAGAAGTCGAGTATGCATATTTGACACCCTCCGACCATGGTCGTACGCAAACAACTGTCATCTCACCTTCGACAACCATAAACGGAGGCACAACCACATCCGGGAGCTTCTGTTGAAGAACATAATAGTAACATATATAGTTAGCAATGTAGTTTATTTCAGAAGAATGTATGAAAAAGATGGACTAAGTAGTGACACAATAGTAAAAATCTTACCATGATACTTGCACGAATGTTAGCATCGCACAACTCGTGGACTAGTGGCATGTATCTACTATAATTTTTGCCAACTCCAAGGAGGATCTTAAATTTCAGAACATCATTAACAAAGGAGATAAGATAATTCTTCTCCTCCCAAGTTAGCTCTGAGCCATGACTGTAGTAGGTGTTGTCTATTATCTTTTGTGTTTCTTTGGAAGAGAGAAAATAAGCTGTCAATTATTAAAAAAAACAAGTTCAGCAGGTATGAATAACAAGTATTTTAGATAAGAAATATAGATCATTTAACAAATTTGTTTGAAATAAACAATATAAATTACTTAACAAATTTATTTGACAAACTCACAAAGAGGTAGAACTGGAAGCGTCTCGACATCCACCCAAATGTCGATATTATCATCAATTTCATCTTCGGGCCGAAGATCGAAGATGATTTGCATATCCTCCTTAAATTCATAGGCCTTGCAAAATCCTCTCCAAGTTGAGCAACCGAAATGCGAGCTATTTGGTGCATTAAATAGCTTAACCAAAAAAGTGAAACCATGCTCCATCTTAAGGTGAGCACTCTTCGTCTCTGTTCTCTCCCTATCTTCAAAACCGAGCTTTTCCAAGACATACGGTCTTGCATGACATGGGATGAACTATTTCAATTGAAAAAAATGGAAAATTACACGTTGAAGCCAAAATCCACAAGTCATGCATAATTACGGAAAAATACTTGTCGTCGTTACGTACCGTAAAAACGTCGAAAGTCTCCTTCAACACGATGGTGAAGTACCTACCATTTTGCAGATAAGGCATCATGTCGCACATACCCCGGTCGTCTTCGCAGTAGTCGCACTCAGGAATCATATCGTCGTCAGACATTTCCTGTGTTCATAAGTCAAAGATTAAAAATCGACGGCAAATAACAGGAACTCAACACACAGATCATTATTACTCATCACGGGTTGACTTTCAGTCTGTCGAATCTTTCCTTGAAAACTCTCATCTCACGTGGTGTTCGCAGAGATTCGACCGACGGTGATGGTCGCTACTCCTCCTCCCCCTAGTGCATAACAAAGGTCTAGCACAAGGAGAAGAAGGAGAAGCGACCCCCACGACAACAGTCGGCATTCTTGTTCTCTCATATATGGTGGACACTCCCCCTCACTAATTTTCTGACTGTCATGTATTGAGCCCCGACAGAGTTAAAGTCAACCCGAAATGTCGTTTAATTCTCTTTTCGGCAAATCCAAGGCACTCGATATTTCCTACATACTAGCACAAGTCATGCTAAAATTCACGGAAAAATCCGGCATGACCTTTGCTAAAATAGGACATATCGAGCGCCTGAAATTTACCGGGACGGAAATGAATCAACATTCCGGCAAAACATAGGCCACTCGGATTTTCCATGCGATACAAAGATGTTCATACACATACAATGGTTCAATATTGACAAAAACATTTCAATATATCTTATAACCCGAACATTTCATTTGGTTAAGAAGCATAACTAAATACCCTAGTTCTACTATATTCAACACCGAGGAGTAGAGAAGGAGGAGGTGGACTTTTAGCTCACCGACTCGGGTGTAGAGGAAGTAGAGGTAGCTCCGACGACGATCACTCCAGGGAGACGCGACACTACAAAGCCTGCATATTCCACCGAGTAAAAAATTTAGATCATCAAATCTCATATAGCATACCGATACCTAAAAATTTCCATATTGAAAAAGAAAATTACTAAAAATTTCCTTACCTAAATTTTCTTACTAAAAATTTCTATTACTAAATTTCTCATATGGCATTCCGATACAGTTCTATATTGAAAATTTTCTATACCTAAAAAATTTCTATTACTAAATTGTTTTACTAAAAATTTCTATTACTAAACTTTCTAATCAAAAGACCTAAAATTTCCTATTGTATTCAAAACACCTAAAATAGTCAAAAAAAACCTCATTTACTCAAATGGCCTAAAAAATTACTCTATTAAAAAACCTACATTCTACAATGTCTGCATTCTAAAACCTACATTCAAATTACCTACATTCTACAAGAACAGAGAGAGAAGGGAGGGAGGGAGGAGGGGGAGTAAGGAGGGAGGGAGGAAGGGGAAGGGAGGAGGGAGGGATCGAGGAGGAAGGAGGGAGGAGGGGGGAGGAGGGAGGGACGAGAGGAGGAGGGAGGTAGGAGGAGCTACCTCGGTGGCGGTGGCGCGCGGGCGACGGCGGCGAGCGACAGTGGCGGGCGGCAGCGGCTGGCGACGGCGACCGAGCGCTGCGCGAGAGAGATGGAGTGAGAGTGAGTGTGGTGAGGGAGAGGAAACCGACGGGTCGGGCGGGGAAGGATAAGGTGGGCTTAGCAGTAGCGCGGGCCAGGTGACCCACGCTACGGCTAAGGTCAGTACCAGTAGCGCGCGTCCGGAGCCCTGCGCTACTAATAATTTGGGCCCACCACCTGCCCACGTGCAATTTTAGTAGCAGCGTGGGCCGTGCACCTGGCGCTACAGCTAACATATTAGTTGTAGCGCGGGTTACCCAGCCCACGCTGCTACTAAGGCTAGACCGGGGGCAGCCTTCTGGCCCACTTAGCAGCAGCGCTTGGGCCGTGGGCCCGCGCTACTACTAAGTATTACCTGTAGCGTTGGATTTAGTCCCGCGCTGCTGCTAGTTAACAGCAGCATGGGGCTTCTACCCCACGCTACTGTTAAGCTGCTACCTATAAGGTATTTCCTAGTAGTGTTGAAGTACTCAATTGGATGGGTGTGGGAGAATCTAGCTCCGAGTGGGACAAGTTCAGTCATATCAAGAAAGTCGAGGCATATGCAAGCGATGGAGAAGATGATAAGAAATGGCACATACTCTACACATGCGAACCATACAACATGGAGACAAATATTCATCAGAAACAGCTGCGTTTTTCATTTTCTTTTTTGAGGGCGTGTTGCATTGGTTGTCTGAATAACTATGTTTGTTTTTTATTTGGAAATATCAATCAGTAGTACACTGGTATTTCAGGTGCCTTATCGCAGCAACACAAATGTCTGTCAATAAAGTGGAGTTATTCAGGCTCCAGGCTGCTGAAGTGTTACGGTTTCATAGGAATTCAGAGTGATGCAGTATGCAGGATCAATCAAATGATGGTGAGGTGTTGGTTGAGATGGTCAATTCGCTGCCCATGATGACCTGCTGGCTGCATGGTTTAGCTCTCTGTTTTTTCTTCACCGGAGTGGAATCAAATTAAAAGTGGAGGTTGCTGTGTTGTGGATGGAAGCAATTAACTTGTTCTGTTGCTCTTAATTTCTCTTGCTCATTTATTGTCCGGAAGAAAGGTAGCAAGAAGCTAGTCAAGTCGGGTATTCCAGGTTTGAGGTTCTCAAACCCAACAACTGAATTTCAAATCTCGGTTAGCCAGATGGTTGTTCTTTTTTATACTAAGAAACAGATAAAAACGAGTAAGAAACAGAGCCCATGAATAAAACCCAATACCTTCTTTCTGGATCTTACGTAAATTCTTCAGTTGCAGCCAGCACTGGATCTGCCTATGTCATGTCATGTTAATATTACAGCATGATGTATCATTTTGATCCTTGGAGGAGAGTGGTCCTTCAAAAAAAATGTAATTCAGTCTGGAATAATAGCGAGTTTTCCTGACGACCAAAAAAAAATGAAAAAAAAAGTTAAAGAGGGGCGTTGCGAGAATCGAACTCGCGACCTCTCGCACCCAAAGCGAGAATCATACCACTAGACCAAACGCCCTCATGACTGATTAAACTCACAACGAACTCTATTAATCACTTGATTAAGTTCCAAAAGAGTCGAGAGCCCCTTTCTTCCTCGGCCGGTGAACAGAAGAGTAGATCGACCGACCTTCCTTTCCAGAACATTCTCTCCCCAACTTCTCTTCCAATGCCGGCACCGGCGGCGATATCGCCCTCTCCGGGGGCCTCCACCACCCGACGGCTTCTCCTCCATCGCCCCGCAACCGTCACGGCGACCGCTGCTCGGAGGCGCCGTCGCAGCCTCCGCAAGTGGGCGCCGCGTGGCCCCCTGCAAGGCCTCCAACGCCAGCGACCCCTCTGCCGCCGATCACGGTACATACGCTCCCTCGATCTTCTTCACCAGGATCACGCAAATTTGGGTCCCTATGGTAGGTGTTGACAATATCAATGCTGCCTGATTGATCAGGTTTAGTCTCTGGTATGTGGCTATGTGCCAGTGCCACCAGCTAGCCAGTGCTGCTACATGCTGGCCGATTGATAGGAATAGGAACAGCTTACTGACGAATCAACCAGCTTAATTATGAACAACTTTTTTCATCTTGTTCAGCAACACCGAAATTTCACTCATATAAATCTGAAAGAAACCATATACTAACTAGTGCAGGTGTGCTCTTGTTGATCTGGCCATCCAGCAATTAGCAGTGGCATACCGCATTTCCTCCGAATACTAAGTAATCGGAGCACACTTGTGTGTGGCCAGAGATCAAATTTCACTGCATCCTGCTCCTATCCACACCAGGTCTCTGCTTTTCGGTTAAGTTGCTGCTCTAGTGCAGTTCAATGCATTTTAACGAGGTCTCAGTTTTGGAGTTGCATGACCACATGATGGGTTCGGTTGTTGCCCATGGGCGAGCAAGCGACCCGTTTATTGGTTCAGGCTTGTGATTGCCACTGATCGGCCCCAAAGAATGAAAATCCCTCAAAAAGTCGTGCACTTGCGAAGGATTAAACCCGTGACCTCCAGCTGGTGAACACGCATTGCTAGCCGTTGGAGCTAATGTGCATTGGCGATTTATAGGCAACATGAAACATTAAGAAAAATGGCATCGGCAGAACCTAACAAATTTTCAAATTTCCAACATGGTTTTGTTTTATGAAAAAGTGCATACTTTTAAAACGTGAACAATTTTCCAATTCGTTAATAGGTTTTTAAAAAACTCAAACTTTTTTTGAAACCACAAACTTTTTTTCGACACCCCAAACAGTTTTTGAAAACAGGAACATTTTTTGAAATTCCCATCAAAAATTGAAAACGCGAACGTTTTCTTAAAATGGGAACATTTTTTTAAACTCTGAAGAAAGTTTGAAAATGTGATCATTTTTCAAATTTGCGAACATTTTTTATTAAATCACGAACATTTTTTAAAAATGTGAAGATTTTGGAAATAAAAACAAAAAAGAAAAGAAAAGGGGGGAAAGAAGCAGAAAAAAATGGAAAACCAATAAATGAAAACAAAGTGAAGAAACAATTCAGTGAACCTTCTAGAAGCTGGTTTCTATAAAACAGAAAACCAACCCAAAAAAGAATAGGAACCAAACTGGATAGTGATTGGTAACCGACAAAAGAAACTCGCCAGGCCCATGAAGCGAGGCTCCAACTGCTTGCAATTTGACGCAGTTAGCGTCATATAAGGATTTCAATGAAATCGGACCTGTATGTCACATCATACTGTTGGTGAGGTCGCTGTCAAACGTCTGGTCTTGATGCTCGACCACTTCATGTCATATTTTATTTCAGGCGACTGTATAGCTGGTGGGCTAGAGCACGTCAGAATATGCAGACTAGACAACATCTCCATCCAGGTCGCCTGGTGTTACAGTAATCGAATTGGCCGGTAAGACTCAAATCTAGAGCCTATAGGATATTATCGCGCGTCCTGCAACATACTGTCCACACGACACCCTCCTCGATCATATCGGCAATGTAGCGCCGAGGATGAATGTGCTTGTCCAAACTACCATTTGGCATCATCTCGTACACCTGCAGTGGGCGATACATCTCTCTGATGGTGGTGCCACCAACCTGCATATATACTTGCAATGATAATTAAAACATTTGTGAATATGACAAATCATTCATGCAAACTACACAATCTATTTGCATACCTATGTGCATGTACTGGTTCGTTGATTCATACGTAGGCAACTGATCATGGAGAGGCCGAAGTAGGCCTCATTGCGTAGGATGGTCATGGAGAAGTACACGGACAATAATGCAAGCATGTCGTGTTGTACAATGAAAAAAAAATAGCGTGCTATAAGATTTAGCGCCACCCTTCATCAAATGATATACAAGTTATAGCGTGTTATATTTAAAAATAACGTTTCGCATAAAAATGTCAAATATATCACAAAATTTAAGGCTTCCATAATTTGCAAGGAAAGGGACACTCCAAATTAAACAGAGAAGCATACAAGAGCTAGGCTCAGGGTATGTGCACTCCTAATTAGTAAGGAAAAGGGAACACTCCTAATTAAACAGAGAAGCATTGGTGGCTGACTTGCCGGCGCCGGTGACGTGGTTGACACCGGCGCTGTCTTGCTGGAATTGGAGGCGTGACCGACGCCGCTGCTTGGAGGGGGGATGGAGAGAAGCTGTTACCACTCATGAACTGCCGCCGGCGCCTTCGCTCACGAGTCACAAACGCCGCCGTCGTCACCGCCCTCGGTCACGAGCTGGTGGGAAATTATGCGGAATTTCCTAGATAATTAACTCAATTATGTAGAATTAATTAATTGGACATGGCATTGTCGTCCTGCATTTTCTTTCTATTCTTGTGTTTCTTAAATCCAGCAAATCAAAGACACCCTAAAGTTTTGTGGCTCCGGGTTTTTTTTAACACAGTACAGACGCAAGCGCTCATATATACGCGCATACACTCAACCCTATGAACACACACACGCACACCCTACTCCTATGAGCACCTTCGAGAGACTGAGCCGGCATATCATCTTGAGATTTTACATAGTCACCGTAGGCGCCTCGTAGTCGACAGGAATGTCTCCTCCCACTGAACGCGCATTGCCGGAAATCCTGAAATAAATCCAGAATAAATGCGAGCACCAGGACTTGAACCCTAGTGGGTTGGGGATACCACTGTCCTCCTAACCATACAACCACAGATTGAGTTGTAGGGATTAGATGGACTGCTACTAGTACTATTGTAACTTACATATGGGCCATACCTCTACTATAGTGATGCTAGGGAGAGAGACGAACGGCTCCTGGGGAACAGTACATTTGTAAGAACTACTTAAAATGTTGAACATTTATAGAATATTATTGGAATATGAATGTTCTGCGTGCTGGAAAGCAAATTTTTTTGTGATGGGGCGATTGATTCTCTAAAATAGTACTCCCCTCGTATCAAAATATAAGACGTTTTTTGAGGGAGTGAATTTCAAGCACAATTTTTTTTCACACAAGACAAAAAAAATTCCATGAAATTTACATGCATATGAAGGTCCGGGACATATACATGTCTAATTTCTTCCCTCATTGCACCTCTGAATTTCCTCGCCCCATGGCCTCAACATAATCATATATTTCATGGTACAATTAACAATCAAATAAACTTTGGGTCAGTGTACCAACCGACTAATCGCTAAGAGCATCTCTAGCAGACCCCTTAAAATGGGGCGGCCCGTAAAATTCCGGCGACTCTACGGGTTTGGCCTGTTTTTTGGGCCAGACCAGAGCCCGTATAGTCTCCTGGCCCGTAAATATTTTTACAGTGGCCCGCAAACACCCCCCCCCCCCCACTCGCAGTATATCTAAGGGTTTGCGGCCGCGATACGGGTCGAAACCCTATCCCTCCGCCGCCGCGATTCCCCCATTCCCCCACTCATTTCTCGCATCCGGCGACTTCGATGTCGCCCGGAATTTGGTCGGCGGGCCGCGGTGCCGGCGGTGGCGATGACCCCGAGCGGAGGCGGTGCGTCGCCGCCGACGCCGCGAGGAAAAGGAGCGCCCGTAGGTACACCAACAACGGCCTCGAGCAGCCGCCGTCGCTCCTTCGCCGCGAGACGGAGGAGTACAACTGCCGGCAGGCGCTCCTCCGCCGCGGGCAGCTCCTCCGCCGGTGTCTCGAGCTGGCGGACGCCGCTCACACCAGTAAAAAGAGAGCCGGAGGAGCTCCCGCCGCTCCACGCGGTGAAGAGGGAGCCGGAGCGGCGGGGCGTCACACCAGTCTTGGAGGCCGCCATCGTCGTGCGCTCTGCGCGGGAGCAGGAGGAGGAGGAGCAGCGCCGTCGACGGGACGCCGACATCAAGTGAATCTTCCTCGAGCAGGGGCTCGCGGCAGCGCAGCAGTTCGCGGCCAACATGGAAGAGTGGCGCCTCGTAGCCAAGAAGCAGGACGAGGTCTACGTCGACCTCGTCTCCGACTACGAGGACTGAGCTCCTCCGTCGCCGCAGCGTCGCCGCCGCAATCCCCCTGGCTCCGGTGAGCCCAATTTTGTAATTAGGGTTAGGTGGCACCTGCTCCTCCAAATATTACATGTAAAAATTCTACTTTGTATGACTGTTTAAGATGATCAAGTGCTAGAGTTCTACTGAACTAAGTTCAATTTCTCGCGCGAATGTGTGATTTCAAATTTTGCGGGTTCATATTCGGTTTCTGTTCTGCCGCGGCTGTTTTCGACCCGTATCCGAAGACAGCCGCGAACTGTAAACGCGCTATAAGGGTCCGCGCTATAAGGGGTCTGCTAGAGATGCTCTAATAGAATTGCACGGGATAATGGAAGGATGCATCGACGCATGCCTTCTCCCCCCATGTGCCAAGCGAGCGTGGATCACCATACCAGTGGCCGCACGAGCCGGCCCTAAACTATGACGGTGGCGTCGCGATGTTTGGGTAGTATGGTGCCGACTGATGGGGATATGTACCTAGGGTAGGGTCATAGGCCTGACCTACGTGCCCTACCTAAGGACACTGCCCCAGAAAGCTTAAGAGCTACAAGGAAGTCTCCGACTGAAATCGCCAAGACATACAAGTCACTCGACAAGATACACTCGGAGATACCTTTCACTCGACGCTTACCTTTCACTCGGAAGGACCAGAAGACAGTCGACCGCAGAAGCCCAAAAGTCACCCCAGGGAGGCTAACGGGCAGGCATTCATCAAGACCATTGATAGCATTTATGTTGTACGTTACCAGTAACGTATGTCTTTATAGCCACGATCTGACCCTTAGATGCCGGACACTGATGAGGGGCAGCGCACTCTATATAAGCCACCCCTCCCCTCTGGCATAAGGGTTGGTTCGCACCCCCTGTAACGATACTCCTATTACACTCGACAAAGAGCTCCCGAGCACCTGAGACGTAGGGCTATTATCTCCACGAGAGGGGCCTGAACTCATACATCTGTGTGTACACCCTCGCCGTAGCTAGGACTCTGCCCTCTCCTTACGTACCCCTACCTTCTACTGTCAGACTCGTTCCCACGACAGTTGCCTCCCACCGTGGGGCAGGCGTCTAAGCGACTTCCGGCGAGGTTGCATTTTTTTTCTCCTTTGTCATGTCTTCCGGCGGTGATTTGTTCCTGGGCCACGAGATCCGTCTTGGAGTGCTCACCTTCATCGCCGACGATTCGGCATGGCTCCGGGAGGCGCCTCTGGACGTTGAGGCGCTCCCGAGTCACGGGGCGACGCACTTCTGCGCAAGCTCCTGCGGTGTTCTTCTCCTTCAGCCGTCGACTCCGTACGTGTCGGCCCTCCATGCTGTTCATCGCCGCAAGCGATCCGGTCGTTCGCGGCTACAGCGTTGGGTGCGACATGCGGCGGCCCGCCAGGCTTCGTCCCCGCAGATTGCGGCCATCGAGCCCGCCGAGTCACTTTATGGCGTGTTCGACTCGGCGTCAGATCGGTTTGACGTTCCCTCTGAGTGCGAGAGCTGCGATCCTGCGGCTGAAGTTCTTATGGCTGGCTCTCATCAGAGTCCGCCGCCTGGCTTCAACCACGCCAGGCACGAGATTGGTGGAACGTCGAATGAACAGCATCGCCGGGATGAGGATGTTCTCCAAACTCCCATCCTCGGCACGACTGCTGAGGCCCAGGCCATGGAGGCGACTCGCCTTCGACTCAAAGAGATGCAGAAGGCACTCGACGAGCGTGCTCGAAAGCGTCCGCCGCGTCCCAATCGACATCAGCGACAGTTGTTTCCGAGTGGATCGCGGAATAACGTCGAGGTATTCTGTACTCCAGTGTTAAATGTTGCAGCCGCTGCTAGGATTGCAGATTCTATACAGCCATCACGGTCAGAAGCTGGTAAAGGTTTGCAACAGATCAGAACGTTGCTCGAGGCAGCGCAGCAGCAGAATGCGGCTGTTTCTCAGTCGCAGAACAGGTTACATAGCAATTCACCCAGGGCAGAAACAGTTCAGTCGGCCCACAGTCCTGGGTCACCCCTGCGCGACAGAGGCGGAGACTTCCGTGAAGTCCGGTACAGAGATCAAGGGCGAGATCAGTTTGCTCCCCATTATCACCGCGATGACCGCCGTCGAGTGCTTTCTCCTCCGCGGAGTGGTTCATATGTGCCCCGGCACAATGATGATAGGCGCCCGTTCGGTGATGAGCGGAATCCTGGATTTGACGCAAGGGATGTCCTCGCTCAAAGACGGGTCGATAGAGGCAGAGCCCACAGAGATGGTTATAACGGAGACTATCCGAGTGGAAGTGGAGCTGTTGTGTCTGGTCCCGAGTGTTTTAGCAGAGCCATTCGCTCTGTAGAGATTCCCCCCAACTTCAGGTTGGCGGCTGGAATTGGCAAGTTTGCTGGCGAGTCGAAGCCCGAGACATGGTTAGATGATTACCGAGTGGCTGTGCAGATTGGTGGAGGAAACGACAACATGGCCATGAAGCATTTGTCCCTGATGTTAGATGGTTCGGCCAGAGCTTGGTTGAATCGTTTGGCTCCCTCTAGCATCTATTGCTGGGAGGATTTGGCCCGAGTGTTTATCAGAACCTTTGAAGGCACCTGTAAACGTCCGGCTGGTTTGATTGATTTGCAGCATTGTGTTCAGAAGCCCAATGAGACCTTGCGAGACTACATTCAGCGCTGGTCCACCCTGCATCACACGGTGGAGAATGTTTCCCAACACCAGGCTGTTTGTGCTTTCAAGGCTGGTGTTAGATACAGAGAGCTCTATCTGAAATTTGGTCGCACTGGTGATATTTCTCTGAGCAAGATGATGGAGATTGCCACTCGGTACGCCAATGGTGAAGAAGAGGACCGCCTCCGAAGCGGTAAAGGAAAAGCAGTCGACAATGATGCAGGCGGAAATTCCAATCGGAAGCAGAAGCGCAAGGCTGATCCCCCTGCTCCGGTAGAAGTGGCCGCTCTGGCGGCACAGGCCAAAAATAAAGGAAAATCCAAAGCTAAGTTCACCCCCAAGAAGTCAAAGAATCAGTCGGGTACAGATGTTATGGATTTACCGTGTGCAATCCACACGAGGAAAGATGAAGAGGGCAATTTAATATTGCCAAAGCATACCACTCGACAGTGCCGTTTGCTGATCCAACAATTCAAAGAGAGCCAGTCGAGTGAAAAAGACCCTGAAAAGGAGGATGAAGAAGATAAAGAAGAGTTTCCTGAGGTCAATGCCACTCTGTTGATTTTTGCTGATGTTGAGAGCAAGAGTCGACTGAAAGTTATCAACACGGAGGTTAACATGGCGGTTCCCTCTACCCCCACATATCTCAAGTGGTCTCAGACTGCTATCACGTTTGATCAGTCAGATCACCCTGCGCATATCGCTACCCCCGGGCGGCAAGCGCTGGTGGTGGACCCAGTTGTGGGGGGCACTCGACTCCGCAAGATTTTGATGGACGGTGGGAGCGGTCTGAACATCCTATATGCAGATACCCTCAAGGGGATGGGCATTCCGATGTCCCGACTCAGTGAAAGCAACATGCAGTTCCATGGCGTCATCCCTGGGAAAAAGGCCCGTTCACTCGGTCAAATAGCGTTGGATGTTGTGTTTGGTGACGTTAAACATTTTCGCAAGGAAAAATTGACATTTGAAGTGGTGGACTTCCAGAGCGCATACCACGCCATCCTTGGTCGTCCGGCTTATGCCCGTTTCATGGCCCGTCCATGTTACGTGTATCTCAAGCTGAAGATGCCCGGGCCCAAGGGTGTGATCACAGTAACTGTCAATCGACAGAGGGCTGAGGAGTGCCTTCAGCAGAGCTCCAAGATCGCCGATCATCAGATGGCTATGGTTGAATTGGAAGAATACAAGAAAAACGCTGATCCTTCCGACCTGTTGCGCGCTAAGAAGCCCGCTTCTGAGTTAGCTTTTCAGTCGGCAGGAGAAGTGAAGAAAGTGAACATTCACCCGACAGATCCAACTGCTGCCCCGATCAACATCTCGACGACACTCGACAGCAAATAGGAAGCCGAGCTCATCCAGTTCCTCCGTGAGAACTGGGACATCTTCGCATGGAAGCCTGCTGACATGCCTGGTGTACCCAGGGAACTGGCTGAGCACCGGTTGAGAGTTGACCCGAAGGCCAAGCCTGTGAAGGAGCATTTGCGTCGGTCGGCAACGGAGAAGCGAAAAGCAATCGGCGAGGAGGTGGCTCGTCTCTTGGCGGCTAAGTTCATACGTGAGATTTACCACTCCGAGTGGTTATCGAACGTCGTTATGGTCCCTAAGAAGGACAAGTCACTCCGCATGTGTATTGATTTCAAACATATCAATCGGGTCTGCCCGAAAGATCATTTTCCACTCCCCCGCATTGATCAGATTGTCGACTCAACTGCGGGGTATGAGCGTCTATCTTTTCTGAATGCTTACTCTGGCTACCATCAGATCCATCTGTTTGGTCCGGATGAAATAAAGACAGCCTTCATCACCCCTTTCGGGTGTTTCTGTTATATCACCATGCCTTTTGGTTTGAAGAACGCTGGCGCTACTTTCATGCGCATGATTCAAAAATGTTTACTCGATCAGATCCCTCGGAATGTTGAAGCGTACATGGATGACATTGTCGTCAAGTCTCGCAAAGGTTCCGACCTGTTGTCTGACTTAGCTGAAACATTCGCCAATCTGAGGAGATATGATATCAAGCTAAATCCGACTAAGTGCACTTTCGGTGTTCCTGGCGGCAAATTACTCGGTTTTCTCGTTTCCGAAAAGGGAATCGACGTTAATCCTGAAAAGATCGGTGCCATCACCCGAATGAAAAGCCCTGAGCGTGTGCACGATGTCCAGAAGCTCACAGGTTGCTTGGCAGCATTGAGTCGATTCATTTCTCGTCTCGGTGAAAAGGCTTTGCCTTTATACCGACTGATGAAGAAGTCTGATACATTCGAGTGGACTCCAGAAGCTGAAGCAGCATTTGTCGAGCTCAAAGCTCTGCTTTCCACCCAACCGGTGCTTGCTGATCCGCACAGTAAAGAGCCATTGCTATTGTACATAGCGGCTACTAATCAGGTCGTCAGTACAGTTCTCACTGTCAAGAGGGAAGAGGAAGGTAAAGCTTACAAAGTCCAGCGTCCTGTTTATTACATCTCTGAAGTGTTGACTCCTTCAAAGCAAAGATATCCACATTACCAGAAGCTCGTGTACGGTATATATCTGTCAGCTAAGAAGGTGGCACATTATTTTCAAGATCACTCAATTTCAGTCGTCAGTGAGGCTCCATTGTCTGAAATTCTCCACAATCGAGATGCGTCTGGTCGAGTGGCCAAATGGGCTATTGAGCTCCTCTATTTTGACATCAAGTTTGAAGCAAAGAAAGCAATCAAGTCTCAAGCCCTCGCTGATTTCCTGGCCGAGTGGACTGAACAGCAGCAGCCGGTCCAAGTTTACTCGGCACACTGGACCATGTTCTTTGATGGCTCGAAAATGCTGAATGGGTCTGGTGCTGGCGTAGTACTGGTGTCCCCAAAAGGCGACAAACTCAGTTACGTCTTGCAGATTCACTTTGATTCCTCCAACAACGAAATTGAATATGAAGCACTCTTGTATGGGTTGCGTATGGCCATTTCACTCGGCGTCCGGCGCCTGATGGTATATGGCGACTCTGATTTGGTGGTCAATCAAGTGATGAAAGAGTGGGATGTCAGGAACCCCGCTATGACTAGATACTGCAATGCAGTAAGGAAACTCGAGAAGAAATTCGAAGGTTTGGAACTCCATCATGTTCCCCGAGTGAAGAATCAAGTAGCTGATGAGCTGGCAAAGATTGGATCCACTCGGAAGCCTGTCCCCAGCAATGTATTTCTCGAGCACCTTCATTCTCCTTCGGTGCAGGAAGATCCCTTCACTGAAGAGCCCCCGCAGGCAAAAAGCGCCTCTGATCCGACTGAAGTCGATGTCCCAGCTGTCATTGATCTGGTCATGGAGATTTTAGTGATCACGCCCGACTGGATTGTATCCTATATTGCGTACATTCTTAGGAGAGAACTCCCAGATGATGAAGATGAAGCTCGACAGGTAGTCCGCAGATCCAAGGCTTTTACTGTTATGGATGGACAACTCTACAGAGAAAGTGTGACTGGCGTGATTCAGCGGTGTATTTCTCCTGAAGAAGGTCGACTGATTTTGGAGGAGATTCACTCGGGAACTTGTGGTCATCATGCGTCCTCTAGGACAATTGTTGCCAAATCTTACCGAGCGGGTTTCTTTTGGCCACGCACCAATGAGATGGCTAAAGATATAGTTGATCACTGCGAAGGATGCCAGTTCTATTCGAACCTGTCACACAAACCTGCGTCTGCCTTGAAGACTATTCCACTCATCTGGCCGTTTGTTGTATGGGGCTTGGATATGCTTGGACCCCTTAGAACAGGCCAGAGTGGATTCACTCACTTACTGGTTGCAGTCGACAAGTTCACTAAGTGGATTGAAGCTAAACCCATCAAGAAGCTGAACGCCCGCACTGCTATCAAATTCATGAAAGAGATAATATGCCGGTATGGACTCCCCCACAGTATCATTACAGACAACGGCTCTAATTTTGACTCGGAAGAGTTCAGACACTTTTGCTCCTCTCAAGGCACTCGGGTGGACTACGCGTCCGTTGCACACCCCCAGTCTAACGGTCAAGCTGAGCGAGCGAACGGCCTTATCCTCCAAGGACTGAAGCCTCGGCTCATGCGAGATCTTGGTCATGCTGCTGGAGCTTGGGTCACTGAATTGCCATCTGTTCTGTGGGGCTTGAGGACGACTCCAAACCGGTCGACTGGACGCACTCCTTTCTTCCTTGTGTATGGAGCTGAAGCCATTTTGCCAAGTGACATCCTTCACAATTCCTCCCGAGTGGATCTATACTCTGAAGACGAAGCTGAGCAAGCTAGACAAGATGGTGTGGATCTCCTAGAGGAAGAACGAGAGATGGCCCTGATCCGGTCGACTGTATATCAACAAGACCTTCGCCGCTTCCATGCGAGACACGTCAAGAGCCGTTCATTCCACGAAGGTGATCTGGTGCTCCGAGTGGATCAGCAGCAACCCCACAAGTTGGCCCCAGCGTGGGAAGGCCCATTCGTCGTCACCAAGGTGCTGAACAACGGAGCATACCATCTTTTCAACTTGAAGAAGAATATTGATGAGCCACGCGCCTGGAACGCGGATTTGCTTCGACGCTTTTATGCTTGACGACTGAGTTGTTTTGATGTAATAAGAGTACTCCAGACGATGTCGTTTGTTAAGTTATGACTTCCGCAGTCTATTGTTGATTCCGATCGCACAATTTCGCATTCAAAGACTTCTCCGAGTGAAGAGCAACCCTCTTACTCGGGGGCTTAGCTGCGAACCCGTTTCGCCTAAGTTAAAAACCCTTCCGAGTGTATAACATTCAATACACTCGGAGACTTAGCCGCGAACCAGTCTTCGCCTAAGTTCAGAAAACTTCTCCGAGTGAAGAGCAACCCTCTTGCTCGGGGGCTTAGCTGCGAACCCGTTTCGCCTAAGTTAAAAACCCTTCCGAGTGTATAACATTCAATACACTCGGAGACTTAGCCGCGAACCAGTCTTCGCCTAAGTTCAGAAAACTTCTCCGAGTGAAGAGCAACCCTCTTGCTCGGAGGCTTAGCTGCGAACCCGTTTCGCCTAAGTTAAAAACCCTTCCGAGTGTATAACATTCAATACACTCGGAGACTTAGCCGCGAACCAGTCTTCGCCTAAGTTCAGAAAACTTCTCCGAGTGAAGAGCAACCCTCTTGCTCGGGGGCTTAGCTGCGAACCCGTTTCGCCTAAGTTAAAAACCCTTCCGAGTGTATAACATTCAATACACTCGGAGACTTAGCCGCGAACCAGTCTTCGCCTAAGTTCAGAAAACTTCTCCGAGTGAAGAGCAACCCTCTTGCTCGGGGGCTCAGCTGCGAACCCGTTTCGCCTAAGTTAAAAACCCTTCCGAGTGTATAACATTCAATACACTTGGAGACTTAGCCGCGAACCAGTCTTCGCCTAAGTTCAGAAAACTTCTCCGAGTGAAGAGCAACCCTCTTGCTCGGGGGCTTAGCTGCGAACCCATTTTGCCTAAGTTAAAAACCCTTCCGAGTGTATAACATTCAATACACTCGGAGACTTAGCCGCGAACCAGTCTTCGCCTAAGTTCAGAAAACTTCTCCGAGTGAAGAGCAACCCTCTTGCTCGGGGGCTTAGCTGCGAACCCGTTTTGCCTAAGTTAAAAACCCTTCTGAGTGTATAATATTCAATACACTCGGAGACTTAGCCGCGAACCAGTCTTCGCCTAAGTTCAGAAAACTTCTCCGAGTGAAGAGCAACCCTCTTGCTCGGGGGCTTAGCTGCGAACCCGTTTTCGCCTAAGCTAAAAACCCTTCCGAGTGTATAACATTCAATACACTCGGAGACTTAGCCGCGAACCAGTCTTCGCCCAAGTTCAGAGAACTTCTCCGAGTAAAGAGCAATCCTCTTGCTCGGGGGCTTAGCTGCGAACCCGTTTCGCCTAAGTTAAAAACCTTTCCGGGTGTATAACATTCAATACACTCAGAAACTTAGCCGCGAACCAGTCTTCGCCTAAGTTCAAAAACTTCTCCGAGTAAAGAGCAACCCTCTTGCTCAGAGGCTTAGCTGTGAACCAGTTTTCACCTAAGTTAGAAAATCCTTCCGAGTGTAAGGTATTCCTAACACTCGGAACTTAGCTGCGAACCACTCTTCGCCTAAGTCCTAAATTCAGCCAAGCAAAATGTCGGAAAGCAAAATGCGAGTAAGACTAGAATCTCTAGCGCAGCAAAAACTTGTCCGCACAAAGGGAAGTTCTCAGGCTTAAGGCCTGAACGAAGTTTTAATCGGTTACACCATCACTCGGCATACCGAGGCAAATAAAGTTTTAACTGAAAGCAACATACTTCTTCAAGCTCCGGTAGGGCTTGAAGGCTCGACAAAGGTATCCAGGTCAATTCCGTCGGCGATCCGAGTAGCTGCTTTGATGAAAGTCTCCATGAAATCTTCAAATTGAAGTTTCTTTGTGTTGATCACTCGGAGGGCCTTTAGTTTGTCCTCCCTGGCCTCCTTGCAATGGACCCTGACGAGTGAAAGTGCCACATCGGCACCACAACGGGCAGCAGACTTCTTCCACGCCTGCACTCGACTTGGAATTTCATTGAGGCGAGTCATCATATACTCGAGGTCAGTCTGGAGGGGGTCTTCAGGCCACAGTTCCTTGTCGACTTTCTCGAATGCAGCCCTCAGCCGAGAAACATATCCCTGGACATTCTTAAGACGAGCTTCGAGTCAAAACATATCCATGGCCACGGCGTCTCCGACGAGTGACTTCGTGGGGTCCAGATTGGGCTCGATTTCTTCGGTTTCCTTCTCAAAGTCTTGACAGAATTCTGCGTGAAGAGAAAGGGAAAAGGTGATCACAATGCCGTTCTGAGGAAATCAAAGAAATTCATTCGACAGAAGAAAGTCACCTTCAAGCATGCTGAACATTTTCTTCGCAAAGTCTCCTAAGTGTTTTTCCAGAGCACTCTTTCCCTTGGTCTGCACTTCAAGTTTTTTGATCCAGTCGGATCGTTCCTGCTTGAGTTTGGCGTTCTCTTCTTCCAGTTTACTGGCTGCAGCAAGTTTCTTCTCAGCAGCTTCAGTTTTCTCCTTCGCTTCCTTCTGAGCATCAGCAAGTGATTTGTCCTTGTCCTCGAGCGCCTTCTTCATGGTATCTAAAGAAATAACATTGTTGAGTCGCGCTCGGAGACGACGGTTCTCATCACGTACGTCTGTTCGAGTGGATTCACTCGGTTCAAAGGACGGAAGATGAAAGTGATAATGCAATTGGTTGACAAGGACTACCTCCCAAAGTCTTCAATTCGGTCTGTGCACGGTCCAGGTTGTTGTTCGTCAGCTCCAGATCCAGCAGAAGTCGATTCTTTTCCTTCTCCAGCTCGACGTACTTGGTCCCGAGCCCACAGGCTTTCTGAAATCAGCAAAGAAGGGGTTCAGTCGACATTAATATTTCTCTACTCCCGAGTGGAAAAGTACAAGTGCAGTCAACTGAAAGGCGGCCCGCCGCCCCACCCCACAACCCTATACAGCGTCATATCATGGTTGATGAAAATGATGTCCATGAAACCTACAGAATGGTTCTTAAGACTACTGCCCATCGTCAACGATCGATAGTAGTCTCGGGGACTACACCCAGTGGGTGCACTCAGCGTGCCCCCACTGGATACAAAAATACTCGACCAGGTCTGGCCTGTCAGAGTATAAAAGAAGAAAGCAAGCAAGCGAACATTGTTTCTATCAGACCCCCGCCGATGCACGCACTCGACGGCGGTCTCGGGGACTACACCCAGTGGGTGCACTCAGCGTGCCCCCACTGGACCAGAGACTACCTGATCTACTTGCGAAGAAAACACCCAGTGGGTGTAAAATCAAGACGGACAGGAATTCAATTGGAGATGAACTTACAATAGCACTTACTCGGACGTTGGCTTGAAGCGCTGAGCTGGCATCATAGGCTAACTTGCTGGCTTCATACGCCTCCGTTGTTCGCAGCATCATCTGCCCAGCCTGAATCATGGCTTCCTTGGCAGCTCCAGTTTGGTCCTCCGGGACGTGATACAAAGGGTATGCGGGCGTCGAATGAGTCGGTGCTGTAACTAAGGCAGCAGGAGGTGCTTCAGATCGTCCAATAGGTGCTGAAGCCACCAGAATTGAAGTGGTTGGCGGAGCACTCGACAGCGGGGCCACAAGGGCTGGAGGTGTCGCAGCAGTCGACCCACGGGGCGTCTGTCCTGACGATGTTCTCCGAGTGCGTACGTGTGGAGCCTCCAGAGGCACAGCTTCATCTTGCGTTCCTCGCTGCAGCTCCTCGTCATCTTCCAGTTCGATGACTTCGTCAGCTATCAATCGGCAATTTTAATCAAGTCACTTGACGATTATTCTTCAAAAAACAGAGTTGAGTGTGGGTTTGTTATACCTCGTTGGGAGGTGGCCGCATCAGGGGTGTCCACTTCCATACGGTCCCCATCATTTTCCTGGGGCGATGTCACTAAGGTAGCAGCTCTGGCGGATAAACTCCACTCGGTCAGTAGAGACATGAAGTGCCACAATCACAATTGCGGGAAAGTAAACACTCACGTTGAGGCAACAGGCACAGCAATCTTGATACGAGGCAGGGCCTTCCGAGGCTTTGGCACGTCCGGCTTGAGTTGTTTCGCAGCTTTTTCAGTCGACCCCGATGTTGCGGCAAGGTCACGCTTTGGGTTCCTTGTGCTCGACGCCACAGTTTTGCTCGGGGCGACCTCTGGGTCTTCATGCTGCTTGGTGCGACGCCCGGTGCGCAGAGGGACCTGAGCTTCCACCTCGCCTTCCTCCAGGTCGTCATCGCTGCTCTCGCTGTCGTCGGTGTAATCTCCGTCGGCGCTGCCATCTACGCTCCCTTCTTCTTCGTCAGGCTGTTCTCCGTTTGGCACGGGTGAGTACATGTTTGTAAATTCCTGCAAGATACAAGCTTCAAAGTCAGTCAACTGAAGATCCAGTTACTCGACAAATGTTAAAACAATCGACAGAGGTATAACTCACCAGGTTCTTTGGTGGGTTCAAAGCAGAAAAGGGCGGAATTCGCTTGGCTCCCTCGGGATTATCACAGGCTCCGGTGATGCTCCTGAGCCACTGAGAAACGGTCTCGTCGGAAACTTCTTCAGGATGAGTCCGAGTGGTATCCTCAGGGCCCGAGTAATGCCACATGGTGTGATCCCGGGCTTGGAGAGGCTGGATCCGTCGACTGAGAAACGTTTCAAGGAGATCCAAGCCAGTCACTCCGCCGCGGATCAGATCAGATACAGCGTTCACTAGGATCCCTACCTGGATTTTCTCTGCCTTTGTCACGTACAGTGGTTTGGGGGTGGTAGGTCGATCCAAGGTGAAAGGAGGAAGTCCAGTCGACATATTTGGTGATGCAACATCCTTGCAATAGAACCATGTCGACTGCCAACCCCGGACAGAATCAGGAAAGGTCATAGAGGGGAATGCACTCCTACCTCTCTTTTGGATCCCTAAGCCACCACACAGTTGGATTACGTGGGTTTTGCTATCACTGGGATTGGCTTTCTTGACGGATTGAGATCTAACAGAGAATATGTGTTTAAACAAACTCCAATGCGGAGAGCAGCCCAAGAAGCATTCGCACAGGGTTATGAAACAGGAAAGATAGGCAATTGCATTCGGAGGGAAATGGTGGAGCTGCGCCCCGAAATAGTTCAGGAAGCTACGGATGAATGGGTGGGGTGGCATGGAGAAACCTCGTTCGACGTGGGTGAGAAGCAGAACTCGCTCGCCATCCCGTGGCTCTGGTTCGGTCTCCCCCTTCGGCAATCTCCAGGACTCCGCAGCTATCAACCCGTCGTCGACGAGATTTTGCACATCCTCCGCCGTGACCGTCGATTGGAGGAAATCCCCCTGGATCCACCCCGGCGGCACCGTCGACTGGGCGCCCGACGGCTTCTTTGCTTTGGCTCCTCCCTTCTTGGCGCGCTCGAGCTTCTCCGTCTTGCCCTTCGTCATGGCGGCGGCGGTCGTTGGAGCGGAGCTGAGCAGAAGAGGAGGAGGAGAAGAGCAGATTTGGGGGAGGAATATTGTACCAGCACCGGCGTCGTCGCCCCTTATATCCGCCCGTGTGGGTCACTGACCTGCGGGCCCGCCAGATCTCTGAGTATCCCGAATTCAGAGGAGGCACATCACGTGCCGATTCCGGCGGCGCGATAATCGAGGCGTCGTGTCCCCGCTTGCCTTTGCGGTTGCGTCATCCCCGCTCGGCGCGCGTTTATCCAATTTTCGAATACCGTAAAATCCGGACCCGATGGAGCGAACCGTCACATCAGAAGACTCTGCAGACCACTCGAACCTGATTTCGAGCTCAGTTTCACTCGGACCTGATTTCGAGCTCAGTTTCAATCGGATATACTTCAAGACAGAATCGATCAGGGCGAACGATAAAGGTTCCAATCGACGCAGATTTCTAAGAAGCCTCAAAATGCACTCGGAATTTTTGTGTCTTGTCAGAACTTGTATTGACACCTTTTACACTCGAACCCCGATCCATTCGGGGGCTAATGATGGGGATATGTACCTAGGGTAGGGTCATAGGCCTGACCTACGTGCCCTACCTAAGGACACTGCCCCAGAAAGCTTAAGAGCTACAAGGAAGTCTCCGACTGAAATCGCCAAGACATACAAGTCACTCGACAAGATACACTCGGAGATACCTTTCACTCGACGCTTACCTTTCACTCGGAAGGACCAGAAGACAGTCGACCACAGAAGCCCAGAAGTCACCCCGGGGAGGCTAACGGGCAGGCGTTCATCAAGACCATTGATAGCATTTATGTTGTACGTTACCAGTAACGTACGTCTTTATAGCCACGATCTGACCCTTAGATGCCGGACACTGATGAGGGGCAGCGCACTCTATATAAGCCACCCCTCCCCTCTGGCATAAGGGTTGGTTCGCACCCCCTATAACGATACTCCTATTACACTCGACAAAGAGCTCCCGAGCACCTGAGACGTAGGGCTATTACCTCCACGAGAGGGGCCTGAACTCATACATCTGTGTGTACACCCTCGCCGTAGCTAGGACTCTGCCCTCTCCTTACGTACCCCTACCTTCTACTGTCAGACTCGTTCCCACGACACCGACTACAACGACTATGATGGTGTGGGCATCAATGGCGTGCCTACTACCAATGTTGGGCGCCGGTGTTTCACTCAAATACGGATCATGTCGTGACAGCGAGCAAGTTATGACATATATGGTTGTTCTTTTACATGGTGGTGCTCCTCGGCTCTATTCTCCTCCGAGGTGAATATATACTAGAAGGGTTGGTCACACTATGATGTTGGTGTTGTTGGGTTTTTATAAAAAAAAATTACTCCCTCTGTTTCACAATATCAGGAGTATAGTTTGTTGAAAAGTCAAACCTCTTTAACTTTGACCAAAATTGTAGAGAAATATATCAATATCCAAAATATCAAATATGTATGAATTTTCAAATTTTATATATTTAGTATTATGGATCTAAACTTGGTCAAAGTTAAAGAATTTTGTCTTTTCAAAAGACTAATACACCTTATATTTTGGAACTGAGAGAGTATTTGATTTGCCGAGTGGAGGAGATGATAGAGTGTTATTTTATTTATATTGTGGTGTTTTGGTGGGCCTTTCACGGTGTGATTATGTGTTGTCTACTAATCAACCCATACTTATGTGGGAAAAAAATTCCGCATCGGTGGCTGCATGTACTATATTGGTGCTTTTTTTTTTCTAGGTGATGAGAGGGTGCGAGAGATTGATATGTTTTAATAAACCGGCTGCAGCTGTTTGATTGAAAAATTGTTGACCAAGTCAAAATCATGAAGCAAATCCAAAATTGAATACCCCAATCGAATAGGAGAGCTCCAAAATTAGAGAGCTTGGTGAATTAAAAGAATTGAATGAGGGAGCACCTTCAGAGATTTTTTACCCGGTCAAAATCGAATGACCCATTCTCAAATTGAAGACCTCAATTGATTGTGAGGCCTTAAAAGTTAGAGAGCATAGTGTACGTAATGGATGCTCGCCGTTTTCAAAATATAAGACATGTTTTTTAAGACAGACTTTCACAAAGCAACACACCACTGATATGTGATTTATACGATAAATCACAATATCCATAGAGTAAATACTTCTCATCAAATATGAATCTTGTGAGAACGATTCCATGTCACGTAACCTCGTACCAGCAATGAAATTACTACTAATAGCCAAGGTCTTGCCTTAAACGAACAAAATACACCATAAATTTTGAAATGAAGGGGAGTATACGATTTTATTGCAAAATAAATATAGATTTTCTTCCTTTATTAAAAAGAGAAAAGGAGGTTGTTTTCCTCCAGCAGAAACGGAAAGTAGCTAGGCAGCCCCGAGAGAGAAACCCCAAATCCTCCGATCCACCACCATGGCATCGCCGGTGCCGCCCAGCAGCCCCGATGCCGACGCCCCGGCCCCGCCGGCGCCGGCCATGGAGTCGCAGGCGGACCTACCGGACCACCTCGTCGAGGATATCCTCCTCCGCCTCCCCACGGCCGAGGACGTCGACCACGCATCCATGGCCGGCGCCTCCTTCCGCCGCATCATCGCCGCCCGCTCCTTCCTCCGCCGCTTCCGCGCCCTCCACCGCCCGTCTCTCCTGGGAATACTCGTGTACGAATCGTCCCAAAGGGCCAACCTTTCGGTCGCCTTCCTCCCGGCCCAGCCGCCCCACCCCTCGGCGGCGGCCGCCTCCCGCACCCTCGCCAAGGCCGACTTCTCCTGCTCCTTCCTCCCCTCCCCGGAGCTCTGGAGTAACTGTGACTTCCGCGACGGCCGCGCCCTCCTCTCCAAGCAGGGGGATTTCCTGGCCAACCTCGCCGTATGTGACCCACTGCACCGGCGCTACCTCCTGCTACCTGCGCTCCCCGACGACCTAGCTGCTCTAGCCAAGCAGCTGGATGTCATGGATTGTGACCCCTTCCTTGCCCCTGCCGGCGAGAACGAGGGCGATAGTGTCGACGCGCCCTCGGGCTTCAGAGTCATGTGCTTGCGCAGGTACTATAACAAGCTGGTCCTCTTCATCTTCTCTTCGAGGGGTGCCCATGCCGGCCAATGGCGCACTGTTACATTTCATGGTTGGGGTGCCTTGATGCCAGGACACGTCGGTGTGGGTTACTTCCCGGCCAATGACTCCACGTCTCGCCATTATGCTCATGGATGCTTCTATTGGGAGATGGCTTATACCCACAAGTATCTCGTGTTCGACACGCGCACGGAAGAGTTCTCTACTCTCAGCGTGCCACGCAGTCGTGATCAGATAGTCTTTGTGGAGGCAAGGGAAGGAAGGCTTGGCATGTTTAGTCAGGGCTTTGAAGGTTTTGAAAATCGCTATGATGGAGATAAACTCTTGTATGACATTTTGCGAGATAATGGAGATGGCACAAAGCAGTGGCAAACGGAGGACATTATCCCGGAGCCCCACAATTATCACTATTCCATCATCGGTGTTGCTGGGGGATACTTACTGCTACATGGGAATCTATGCGACCCGGAGTCACCTGATACTGAGTCACCTGATAACGACTTCAACTATTATTCAGTAAATCTCCAGACTTTGAAGCTCGAGTTGTTCTGTGGGTCTGCGCCTGTGTACATCTCCTCGGATACCCATCTGTATACGGGTTTCCCGCCATCCTTGTCTCCACCAACTATTTGAAGGGGTAAGCTTGCTCCTAGTTTTTGCTTGTATTGTTCATGCCATATATAGGTCCGATTGATATTGCGATATGATGGCAAGTATTAGCTAATTCAGTAGTACCATGCTTTGTCATGCTACTAATTTTAGCAAGAAATTTTCAGTTCCTCACTACGGAGGGGGGTGTCCAAGTTTATCTCCTGCCCATTATTACCTTTGGCACCTTTCCGTGTTTAGATGATATTCTAGTGATTTAATTTATATAGACTATGCAATTAATTGGAAAGATATGAAACTCAAGAAAGCGAGAAATACATTTTTCTCATCTTATTTATATGCATGTTATCATTTTAAGGCTGTCATATAAATAAAATATAAAAGATATCACCAAAACAGCATCATACTACCCATAAAAAAAAGCTTTAACAAGCTGGAGAGGCAAGATCGAGGAAGAGAGGACTTGGAAGGGCATCAGATCTGAGTGGCGCTGAGAAGGGGTCGCTTCCACGTGTCTGTGCACTTGCACAGGCAGGGCCCCAATGCAACGCTGCAGAGGCCTGCTCGCCGCCACGAACACTAGAGGGACTGCCGTCAGGGCCGGCATGCGAACAACAGATAAACTAGGGGAGACGGGTAGGAGGTGCCCACAAGCGCTGTGGGATGGCCCTGCCTGCGCCAACGCCGCGTGAGGGAAGGGTTGTGGGCAGGGACGGAGCCAGGAATCTTACTAAAGGGGGGCCAATGGAAGAGAGAAAATGTTGAGGGGGGCCAAACATACAAATTTAAAGGGTTTTGAACTAACAATATATGGTTGTTTTCAGGAAAAAGTTTGCCATGGGGGGAGCCATGGCCCCAGCTCGCCCCCCACTGGCTCCGTCCCTGGTTGTGGGTGGCAGCGGAGTCTGGGAGGGGTTAGGGTTTCGCCGGTGCTGCTAGGGTGGAGTTGCATTTATAATGTTCTTTTAAGTTGGATTTGGGCATGCAGTGTTTTGTTTTGGTTGAGTTATGTGTCCTGAACATTGATAACGCTATCTAGCTCTGGCTTTAGTTGATTATATTGTTAACCCCTTGCAGTGACAGAGCTTGACTGGATGTTAAGGGGGGTCCAGTGTGTAAATTTATTGGTTCCTGAACATGTTCAGTTGCTCATGCCGTTCCCGATTGATTGCACTAACTACTATCATTATAATAAGATTAAATTGTGCAAAGGCAGGGTATCATGGCATTCGTTGCAGCAAGCACCACCTTTTATGATGAACACTAACACTTTGCACCATCTATTGTGAGTACTGTTGTGTTTTGCTGCATGCGCCAGGCATGTCTAATGGATTCCCATTGGGCTGGTGAGAGCGTGGGACACCGTTCAGTTTTCCTAAAAATGTGGTCCTCGCCATTTAGTAGCAGTTTATGTAACGATGTGCTCATGTATTGCTTGCCATCATTCATCTATAAGAGTATGCCATTCTGCTTATATATAGCGATAATTAAGTTCCTATGTACTAGTAGTTTTTTTTCCTTGTGCGTAGTTTTATATCGCATCACACTTCCGCGACGGCCGCGCCCTCCTCCAGAGGTCTAAAGCCGGGTGCTTAATTATCCTTGCATTGCTGAGTGCTGACTAATTGCGGCATCTTGGTAAATATGGGAAGAAGAATTAGTTCCATCGAGTACAGCCATTTTTGCCTGCATCCAGATTGATAGGTGACTAGCTGCGAAGTAAAGTTGCATTTGGGATGCCATGCTGGCTGCTGCTATCATATATGGCCAGTACAAATGTTTGCACTTACAGTTACATGGCTATTTAGCTTACAGCCACTTACAGTTACTTTGTCCAAACAAGTTTTGAAAACAAAACATGTTCCTCAGAAAGTAGGTGCTTCAATTTGCCGCATCTAACGAGAGTGGTTCCCTGTCCACATTCTATTGTTGCAGACTCAATCTGGCTGCTGGCGCTGGTCATTGCAAACAAGGAAGGAAGGATGACACATCCATACATCAAGCAATTGTGTTTGGCTAATTGGCTTGTCTGATCTCCAGTCCATGTCTGATGACTAGCTGGTTGGCAACGCATAGTCAGTCGGTCGGCCTAGTTTTTCAAGCTAGTGTTCATTGCAATATGCATGTTTCCTTCCAGTTACAAGTTACAACATTTATTTGGACCTGATGGAGTATGTATGCATGTTTGTATGTTTGTATCCTGCATATCATGTTGATTTTATATATCTAGTATGGATGATACAAGCTTACGTAGCGTGCCCTGTGCTTAATTTGAATATTCCATTTCAATCTAACAACACACACCGGAGACAGCAATAAGTAGTAATCTACACATCTACCACACAAAGTACATCCATTTCTGTGTCCGTACCATCCAGATTGATACTGTAGGTGAGTAGATGTAAAATGCAAATTATGCATTTCTGATGTAAAATGTCTGTTCTGTACTGCGGTTACATGGTTAATTACTTGATTAGGCATGTTTGCACATATTTGCCTATTTGGTCAGTTGATTTTAATTGGGTCGTCAATATTTTAGTTCACTCAACTGACTGACATGAATGGATGTAGGTACTTTGGGATTCTAACTTGATTCCCCTTCCAAAGATCAACCTAAAACTGAAAATACTTGCATAGGCAATAGGAACCAATTTACTACTTTAGAAGTCACAGATTTCAGTCTTTATGTACATTCATTGTTTTAAATCGCAATGATCATTATGTGAAAATAATTCCTTTGCACGACTAGAACTTTACATCAAACATAAAATCCAAATTAAATGACTCTTAGATGACTAAATCATTACACGCATTAAAGACATTGCACACGCACTTGCAAGGGCAGTTAATCTAGTTTTCGTAGAAAGAGAACATTCTTTTGTGCCTGAGAGAAAAAGAAAACAAATTTTGGTTTTCTGAAAAAATAAAAAATAAAAAATAGCACTGAATTTGTTGTGTTTCACACAAGACACAAAAGTTATCACTGTTTTCATCAAATTTGCATGCACACAAAGCACTGGGACATTTACATGCCTAATGTCTTCTTGGATTTTGCGACAAGCAGAAAAATATTATTATTTCACGCCATAGAACACGTACTCTCGGTGCACCTTTGAATTTCCATGCTCCGCGTCGTTGACATATATTCATAATCACACATTTCACATGCCAATTAACAATCAAACAAACTTTGGCTAACTTCTAACAGAATTGCACATGATTATGGATAGTGGATCCACACATGCCTTCCTCCTGTGCCAAATGTGTAGCATCATAGTAGTTGCTTCCTGGACGTGAACAATGGTGGTGATGTTTCGATGTTTGGGTATTATGGTGGCAACTACTACATATATAATGGCGTTGACATCAATGGTGCCAAAGGCATGGACTAAGGGCGTCGGTGTTCCACTCGAATGTCGAGTGCTTGCTGGGAGGCATCGCACCGGTGATGAGCCACATGGGCGGCGAGGGGTGGAAGGATGCCACCAATTCTACCGCCATTGGCATCGGCATGACGACGACAGAGGCGGGCGGTGAGTAGGTTGCGGTAGATAAGGGTGTTTCTTTCCATAATGGCACTATTTCTTCTCCTACGAGGCTAGCACCATATGCTCAAATTATAAGGCATAGTTTGGTAGGTCTTTTCAGACTTTGACAAATGATCACTCGGCTAATATGTGATTTGGATGATATATATCACCAAACTCATAAAGTAAATACTTTCTGAAAACAAATCTAGTGACAATAATTTCATGCCATGTAAACTCATAACGCTGAAGAAATTATAAGTAGAAATGTTTTCTCGAGAAAACATTTTGCCTTGTATCTCAATTCTCAAAATGTAGGGAGTATATGTTTTCATATGAAAATCCCTGAAGTTCCAATGGGTACCTCTTCGCTAGGGTTCGGCGACTCTGGGGCGATCGCTCCCCCGATGGTGCCATCTGTCATTCGTCCGGACACCCGGTAGGCTGGCCTAATTTCCACATGTGATCTTGCATATATCGCATGGTGGACCTGATGTGGCTCTGTCCGCATGTGTCTCGGAGAAACACAAAAACGGATTTCGTGAGAAGGTTTCCTCCATGTCTAGATCAAACCAATCTGGGAAGGATGATGGCATGTTATATCAGGAATCCAAGTACATTGGTGACATGAAATCAGGAACCGACCTGGAGGTCGGTGCTTCGTGGGCATATAGTAAGGACCTAGGGTTTATATGGCAACACAATTTGAGATGAGATTTAAAGAGTTGCACGACAATGGCTTGCCGCACACCCCTGAGGGCCATCTATAGGCAGGAAACTTGACAATGTCAAAGCCAGCTAGATCTGATGCTTCGCTTCCGATGACTCATGTGGTGATCTCGACGGCCGGTGGGGCCTATCAAGGGGCACCCGATGAGGGAGCTTCCCGAAGACGGCAATCGAGGAATCCCTAGACTGTGTGGCGACGAATACGGATATGCAGGCGATGGCAATCCCAAGTCCAAAAACCTAATGGGGCACTTCTGGCGCAGGACATGGAGATCACGAGCACGCAAGAGAGGTTGGGGCGCGCGACCTCTACATGGAAGAAAGGCAGGAGCACCTGGTGCCCCGTCAGAAGCAATTAATTGTCTCACTTGGAATTGTCGTGGTGCGGGGACTACGACAGTTCAATAATTGGTTCCCTAGTTAGAGTCCATAATTGTTTTATTGTATTTCTCTGTGAAACGTGCCAAAAAAAGAAAAAAATATGTTATATTTAAGAAATAGATTAGGCCTTAGTATTTTCCAAGGTGTTAGTAGTGTAGGTCTTAGTGGAGGTCTTGTTTTGTAATGGTATGAGAGTCTTATTATCAAAATTAAGTCATTCTCAAGTCGGTACCACGATGCTTTTTTCATGATGGTACGGATAAACCCTCATGGCGGCACGCTTGTGTCTATGTTACCGAGAACAGAAAATCGCCATTTCCTGTGAGAGACTCTGCAACAACTACCGGCAAAATCCGACTTGCCATGGTTATTGATCGGAGACTTCAACGAGGCACTTTGGCAATTGGACCACTTCTTGGTTACTCCATGGCTTGAAGGTCAAATGGCTGCCTTCCGGGAAGTTCTCTCGGTATGACCTCGGCTTCTTAGGTATACCATACACATATGATAATTCAAGGCAAGCCGGGGCGAATGTGCGAGTACGGTTTGACCGCACCGTCATCGATGATAGATGGCGGGATATTTCTTATTAAGCTCCAGGAAAATCTCCAGGCGGACGCGCCATGGCCGCACTGTCGACACTATGAGATTTTCTAGGAGCGTACGTCTGATTTCTCAGAAATCATAGCCACTGCATGGGCCTCAACTAGTATGAAAGCAGACTTGAGTGCTATTAAGGCTCTGTTCCTCTTTCTCTTTGTTGTTGATGGTTTGTACGCGCTGCTTCAGAAGGAGGTCCAAACAAAGCACATTGAACCCCTTTAGGTGTGCCGCTGAGGCCCTGGGATTTCACACTTCCTCTTTGTGAATGAAAGTCTCCTATTCTTTAAAGATGAGGCCAAGCACGCAGAACTGATTAACCAGGTGCTTACGGTGCACAGTCAAGCTACGCCGCAGTTAATCAATCCCGCCAAATGCTCTATTATGTTTGGCAGCTCATGTCCAGATGCGTCACAAGACGAGATCAAGCAAGTGCTCAATGTGGGTGGTGACTCCTTTGAGGCCAAATACCTTGGGTTGCCAACACCCAAAGGTCGTCGGCACAAAGGAAAATTCCAAAACCTCCAATCCCGTCTAGCTAAGAGAATCCTTTTGTGGGGAAATACATCCCAAGGTGGCAGGGAAGTATTGAAAAAAACTGGTAGACCAAGCGCCACCCACTTAAATCATGGGCAGCTTTAATCTTCCCTTTGGGTTGTGTGATGATCTCACTCGTATAATAGGAACTCTTGGTGTGGATCAGCGAATGGGAAGAGGAAAACACATTGGGTGGCGTGGAAGAACATGCTCAAACCCAAAAAAAACAAGGCAGCATGGGATTCAAAGACATGAGTTTGTTTAACCAAGCCCTCCTCCTCCGCCAAACTTAGAGGATCTTACAGTTCCTGATTTGTTGTGTACGTAGGTACTTGAGGCAAAATACTACCCCCAACAGAGTCTTCACCGACAGTGGGTCATCTACGTGGCATGCAATTGAGTACGTGCTCGAGCTACTCAAAAAGGGCCTCATAAGGCATTCCGACAACGGGGCAAGCATCTGGGCATGGTGAGATCCATGGATACCGAGGAACCATCAGCTTAGGTCCATCATCCCTAAAGGACAGTGCCGCCTTCGTTGGGTGGCAAACTTGATTGGCAAGGATGGTACTTGGAACAAGCAGCTCTTGCAGTAGCACTTTCTTACACCTGACATGAAATAATTAATCAAGATCAAGCCATTATTGAGAAACGAAGGGGACTTTAGTGCATGGAATCCAGAGAAGCGAGGGGCATTCACTGTGCCGAGCGCGCATGGGCTATCCTTGGATGAACAGATGCGCATGTGGGGGAGCGGCGCATCCAGTAGCAGACCGAGCGGCGAGTGGTCATCCTGGAAACTCGCATCAAACGCCCTAGCTACCCAGGAAATTATGTGTAGAAGAGGAATGGAAGAGGACCGGACTTGTAACATTTGTGGGTGCGGCCGGAGGATGCCTTCCATGCCATGCTTCACTGCCTGCATGCATGTGAACTCTGGATGTCCATGCGTCGGGAATGGAACCTTCCTGCCGAGCAGCTCTTTGTACCCACCGATCCTGAGTGGATCCTCGAAGATGAGCACGAAATGACGGCGCAATAGCGTGCTATGACCTTATGGCGAATGTAGCATGCTCACAATGAGGTCATGCATAGCAAACCCCTGCCAACAATTCAAGGTTTCAAGAACTTTCTTCTCAGCTACCTCAATTTCCTGATGCCCATCAAGCAGCACCTCAGCATAGATGTGGAGAAAGGTACGCAAGTGGTTGACTACATCCAAAGTTGTGGCCAAATTAAGCATGCTTCGGGTGGCTGCCAGAAGATACATCGTAAATGGTTGCCACTGCCGGCCAACGGAGCTAAACTTAATGTGGGCGGCTCCTTCAAGCTTGATGGATCCGCGGGTACTGGAATGGCCCTTCGCGATACACGGGCTCCTCTATTTTTGCTACCTATAGGTATCTTTTCGGCTACGCTGACACGGTTGATGCCGAGTTAGCGGCAATGGAGGAAGGTCTCGCCCTCACATTGCATTGGTCGTAGCTCCCTCTGACTGTGGAGACAGACTATGTGGAAGCCATCTCCTTCTGAATCCGGCAACCCCGAACACGCCGTGACACTCATCGCGTGCCAAGACTATTCGTGAACTTATTCAGAGAAGAGATGTATTTATTGTTAAGATCAATGCGCCTGCTACAGATCAACCGACTGATTTCCAGAGAAATCAGTCGGGTCATGGGCCGTCCGATCTGGCGCTTGTCACTCTTTGGATTCGGTCAACGGAATCTCGCGGGGTCGTCCTCTCCTCTCATCGTAGCCGCAACGGGAGCAACCGAAGCGCGTTGCCGTTGGAAGCAACGCCGCGCCGGCTTGCAGCAGGAGCCGCACCATCTCGCCGCAGAGCAGCCATGCTCCACCGCCAGCGACGCTTCACTGCAGTCCAAACACCGGCGTGGGCGGCGCTCCATCGCAGCACCCGCCGCCGCCGGAGATGCTTCACTGCAGCGCCGACGACGGCGCGGCCGTGCTCCATCGCAGCACCCGACGACAGGTGCAGCGATGCAGCACAGCGGCGATAAAATTGCTGCGTGGTGGCTGATGCCATGGCCTGCAGCAGCGGTGGGATCGTGGCGTGGTGGCTGATGCCATGGCCTGCAGCAGCGGTGGTTGTGTCCCATGTCGAGAGAGTGAGGAGAAGGGAAACCGACAGGAGGAAATGCGAGCGGATGGAGGAGATAAGGCTGGGGATGAAAAAGCGGTGGGTAGACCCCGCATGCCACGTGTCGCATGGGAGAGGAGGTTTACGCGAGTGGAAAATCATCCGGATGATTTTAAACGTTTTCCTAACATCAATCGTGAAGCCAAGTCTATGAGTCACGGCTTAGCGCGGCTAGGTAGGGAGCAAATGAAAACGACAGCCTGGCTTAGAAATTTTCCTCCAAAAATTGCTGATGCCATGAACATGGATTGTATTTCTATCTCTAGCTAAAATATATTCACTCTTTCCCGCAAAAAAAAAGGAAGTAAATGTGTTTTTACAACAGAGAGTCAGAGACGTGAGGATGAGCAGAAAGGGAAAGGCGGATTTCACCTTCAAGAACACGACGTACGTTTTCCTAGAGCAGAAACGGGAGACCAAACCCCTCCCCTCGCCCGTTCCACTCCACTTCACCCCAATGGCGTCGCCGGCGCCGCCCTTCCCCGATGCCGCTCCGACGCCGCCCTTCCCCGATGCCCCGGCGGCGCCGCCCTGCTTCCCCGACGCCCTGCCGACCATGGGGGCGCAGGCGACCCTCCCGGACCACCTGACGGAGGAGATCCTCCTCCGCGTCCCCACGGCCGCCGACCTGGCCCGCGCCTCCATGGCGGCCCGTCCCTCCGCCGCATCATCGCCGACCACTCCTTCCTCCGTCGCTTCCGCACCCTCCACCTGCCGCCTCTCCTTGGTATACTCTCGGACCCCTTCCTCCCAGCCCAGCCGCCCCACCCCTCCGCCGCCGCCGCCCGAACCCTCGCCGGCACCGACTTCTCCTGCTCCTTCCTCCCCTCCCGCGAGCAGCCCTGGCGTCGCTGCGACTTCCGCGACGGCCGCGCCCTCCTCTGCGTCGCCCCCAACGCCTGCGACCTGGTGAGGGACGTCGCCGTGTGCGACCCGCTGCACCGGCGCTACCTCCTGCTACCTCCCGTCCCCCAGAACCTGTCCGGTCTAGTCTATCACTGGGAGCTCTTTCTTGCTCCTGCCGGCGGAGACGAGGGCGCCTGACATTGCTGCGGACGCTCCCTTCAGATTCAGAGCCATGTGCTTGGCCAAGTACCAGACCCAGCTGGTCCTATTCGTCTTCTCTTCGTCAGGTCCCCATGCCGGACAATGGCACACCGTCACATTTGATGGCTGGAGCGCTCTGATTGCAGGAATTGGTGACGGTGACAACGACGCACGATCCTCCACTGCGTTCGGAAAGCGCTACTACGCGCACGGATGCTTCTGTTGGGCGATACCTGGGATCGACAAGTTGCTCATGCTCAACACTGGTACGATGGAATTCTCCTCCCTCAACCTCGCTTCTGGTCTCCGGGATAGTCAGGTGGCCTTCGTCGAGGCTAGGGAAGAGAGGCTTGGGATGTTTACTCTCAGCTTCAGTCCTGAAGACTATGCATATCACCTCTGGTATGCCATTTTGGTTAGCACTGGGGATGGCCCAAGGCAGTGGCTATGGGAGGACGTAGTCCCATTGCCCCATGGTTACTTCTATTACATCCTTGGTGTAGCTGGGGGATACTTACTCCTACATGGGTTTCCAGACCGCAACCCGGGGTCGTCCCCTTCCTTTGAAATGCCAGAGCCCAACTGATTTTCACTGAATCTCCAGACTATGAATGTTGAGCGGTTCTGTGGGAGTGGGCTCATGATGCCATTGCAGGGCCCACTGTATGCAGGTTTTACGCCATCCTTGTCTCCACCAACCATTTGAAGGGGGTAAGATTGCTCTTATTTCTTTTCCATGTATTGTCCATGCCATATATAGGATTGACACTGCAATATGATGCAAGTATTAGCTAGTAATAGCATCCAAAATGCCTAGGTGATTAGCTTTAAATTAAAATCCATGTGCTTCCGATGTCATGCTGACGCTTATGCCCAGTAAAATTTCTGTCCTTGAACTGCAACTACGTGGTTAGTTAACTTGATTAGAGAAGTTTGAAGACACATTTGGTGCACAGGGCACCGGGTACGTTTGGGTTTTCCTCAAGTGTAGTGTGTGTGGAATGAAGAAACTTAATGATGAACATTTGTGTCTACTGAAGTATCTGAAACTAGATGTTTTCGTTGCATCTAATTATACAAGAGAGGTTGGCGGCATCTATTTAACGAGAGGTTGGTTTCTCATCACATCACACACTATTATTGCAGGCCTTAATCCGCTGCGTGTGGGACTCATTTCGTGCCAGGCTGGATGCTGGTACTGATCATTGCAAGCAAGGATGACACATACATCAAGCAATTGCCTGTGTTTGGCTTGTTGACTCGAGTCTCGCCTCCCCTTTTGAGTGCGTTCATATATATTAGATGGGGTCTGCAGACCGCAGTCTCTGTATCTACTGTTAATTTGCATGTTTTCTAGTAGTGGTAGTGGTAGTGGTGGCAGTAGTGGTAAGTTGCTGCGTTCATTTGGTGGACTGGATGGAACATGTATGTATGAACACCGTGTTAATCCTTGCATGGTGCGCATGGGTAAGTGCCCCGCAGTTAACTTGGATGTTTCATTTAATATTAACGCTTAGTAACCTACATGCACTCCCAGATCACATCAGAGTTCCTTCACCTGTGACTATTGTGTGTTGTCATTGTCATTGATAAAAAATGGAAGGTTTTGGTTAACACCAACATGGCAAATCTGCTTATATTATCTGAAATGGAGACACCACCACGGCCAGAATTTGAGCCGGACGGTCGTGGGGAGTCTGGAGAGACTGATTGATGAAGCTTTTGATTTTTAACAAGCAAGAGGCGCCATTCATTCAGTCTGCATACGGTTTACATGGATGATTACAGTTCCCTGTAATTGTAGTACATCTGTGATAATCTGAATCAAGGGACATAATGATCAGAATTATCGCAGCTAATTTCCTGATTCGATCACCAGCTGAGTTAAGTGTGAGCTTCAATGTTATAGACCATTGAGACATTGAAAACCTGGACTGAATCGGGATCTGATCGTACACAACACAAGTCTGTTAATAGGCCGGCCTCTGGTTTCCCAACTGAATCTGGTTTTGCTGTCAAAGTTACTAGAGGTAAGTTGTCTCTTGAGAATGGCTGTTCCCTGAAGGTGCCTTCTTTCACAGCAACGTAGCTGCAAGTTTTAGACCCCGAGATTCCGCTCAAAGAGCTGAAGTGACCTGGATGTAATGCAGCTATGATTTTGGCTTCCAACCTGTTATCACCTTATATGATCTGTATATGGCCCTGCTTTTGTGTTTCCATCACTGGTTGAGGGGTCTTGTTCCTTCCATGCAGCATCTGTGAATATCCGGTTTATTGTAGTCAGCTTGAATATGTCCATTGTTGATCCCTGCATGAGACAATGTGTGCCTTGCATTTCCTTTTTGACTTTCGGCGTCCCCTTGAGTTTGCTCCCTGATATTAGTTTTCTCCTCGAGAGAAAAGCAATTTGTGATTGCTTGTGCTGCATAAAAGACATGTATATGAGTTTTTTTTTTCCCATCCTTTGAAATAACTTGTCATTCCTGGATTTCCACATGAACGTAAAGATATTGCTTGTGACGGAATCAGAGTTTTGCAAAAGAATATATATGTTTTAATGTATTAGTGTACCAAGGATAAGCAAACCAGGCAGCTCTAGCAAAAGAAGGAATTCCTTACCAGCCTCCATGCAAAGGTTTGAATTGTAGGATTAGTAGAGAGGTGTGGGCTAGGGCTCTAGCTCTAGCTCTTCCTACATTACCCGCGAACATTTCACTTTTGGAGCTTACTTTTTCCTGTAGGTGTTAGTTTCCAGCAAAGAAGATCCCTCGCCGCAAGTTTGAATGAATAATAGGAGTCTGTTTCATAATGCTAGCAGCGTGAGCATCACAAGGAGTGTTAATGAGGTTGAAGTTTCCCATAGTTTTTGATTGGGAGCTCATCATGGCGGCCATCCGGTCTGGGCTATGGATGCCTCGCCACCATGGCGGCCCACGACTGCTGGATGAGAGCAGAGGATATGGACAGCACCAGACCTACCTTCGTCGTTGTCCTTGATCAACGACGACGGTAGGTACTCCGACATGCTCCGGCATGGCGCCAAGGCTCTGTACAAGTTGGGGACGCAGCAGCCCAAGCGATACAGCAGCTCTGACCCCTTGTACAATTCCAGCGGCTACCGGGGATGAGCTGCTGTGGGGAAGTGCCTGCATGTACATGGCGACAAGGAACACCTCCTACCTCCCCACCATTCTTCCTCCTGCAGGTGCTCCAAGTGCATTCTCCTGGGACAATAACTCCGAGGATCTCTGCTTTTTCTCAGCAGGCTGCGGCTCCTCCTCAGCCCGGGGTACCCCTACGAAGAAATGTTGAGCAGATTCCAGGCCCAAAATGACAATGCTATGTGCTCCTATCTGCCAGTATTCAAGCCATTCAACTTCACCAAAGGTTGCCACCTAGTTCTTCTCCTTGTACTCCGGCTCTCCAGCTCCACCTGCTCCCAAGTTGATACTGAGCAATGGAATGTTTTTGCAGGAGGACTGATACACCTCAACTATGGAGGGCCTTGGCCGCCTCAGAACGCTACGCTGTCAATGCGGCTTTCCTTGCTTCTTTGTATGCCCATATCTGGACGCCGCAGGCACATGCGGCACACCAGGGTGGAGTTGTGGACCTGATTTCTACACCACACAGGCCCTCCGAGACTTTGCGAGGTCACAGGTAAGGTTTAAGGGTTATTATGTTCTTCTCAGTAATCCTACATTACTTGGCATGAATATAAATAAATTGATGATGAATCAGTCTGCAGCTTGATTACATCTTAGGGAAGAACCCACTGCTACATTGTCGGTTTTGGAAACAAGTACCCCGAACGTGTTCATCACAGAGGGGCATCGATCCCTTATGACGGTGTTAAGTATGGTTGCAAAGGAGGTACATAATGGAAGCAGAGTAAGAAGGCAAACCCTAATATCATCCTCGGAGTAATGGTTGCTGGTCCTGACATGCATGATGGCTTCAAAGATGTCCGTGACAACTACAACTATACAGAGCCTTCTCTTGCAGCAAATGCTGGTCTGGTTGCAGCACTGATTTCCCTACCTGACATTGGCGCTGCAGGCAAAAACAGTTGAGTTGATAAGAACACAATCTTCTCAGCAATTCCCCCCATGCAGAGCAGAGGTCACAGACAGCAAGGAGACAACGTAAGCTTACATAGCTTCTAAATTCTGAACCTCTCGAAATTGCATGCATGATGAAATTGATGACCAGTATCAAAAAGAAAAAACCGCCAATCATAGACTGGAACTTGTGTGCAATTTCTTAAACTAATTCTGGGATCCTTGTTATTCATATGCAAAGCTCCTCTGCGAAGGTTCTTCCTTCCTGTTGAAATGCTAAGCCTTTAACTCAAATTGTACAGGAGCGACTTTCTCGTTGTAGTAAAGGATTTCTGTATCCTTCATACATACAGCTCGCTTCATCTTATTTCACTCATCTATGTCTTCAATCCTAATACAGCAGATGACTAATGGAATTCCCTATGCAAATTCACTGTAGCCATCGTCCATGGTAGTTAAGCTCTGATATGCACGACGACAGCGCTTCCCGTACCATCTTGTTGTTACCCTCTACGTACAGAACGTCTTCAAACAGACTCTTTGCCTGCTCCAGAAGCCTTATCTTCTCCTTGTTGTTCCGGGAGCGCAGTTGGGACCGCTGCTGCAGCGCGCTGCCCCATCTGTAGAGAGCTGCAACGCCACATTGCTTACACGTGAGCATCATACACAACCACATCCGAACAACCAGAAATGAAAAAAATGAAGTATCCAAGTTCAAACTTGTATGGGAATTCAGGCTAAAAAGCAGAGCGGTGTCGAACCTTCTGGAGCATAAGTGTTGCTTTTGGATAACATGGCATCAAACTTGTCGATTGCAGCCAAATACACCCGATCAGCATCAACTGCCGCTTCCTGCATCAGTTTTTTTTTTCCAACAAGTGTAACTAGAAAGCAAGTTTCAAATCAAGTGCACAAATAACAAAAAAAAAAACATAAACCATCCTAAAAACTTAGCAGCATGTTAGTTTCTCAGGACATGTTGTATGCCAAGTTTTTGAGCTTCTAGGCTGTTGATGCTGAGTTACATGATTGCAACAGAACTGGAATAGATGTTTATCATTTTCACTTTACCAACATGGCAGAGCAACTACGCAGAAGTGCTTATACCCCACAACACAAAGGCAGTAATACCGTATGTAAACTAAAATAGATCTTTATCCTTAGCATGTGTATAGGAAGGTCAATGTCCATACCGGTCCGATGTCGGCAAGCAGTTGGCCACGAAAGATAAGCGCCAGTCCCCAATTGTACAGCGCCTTGACGTCACCCGAATCAATTGACACAGCGGTCCTATAGCTTCTGCCAGCCTCAACAAGGAGGCTCTCACACTCCTCGCAAACGCCCACTAGCGCGGACGAAATGTTCTCTCTGTTAAGGATCCTTCTATCCAGCTTCCTGGACTGTGAGACACGCTCTCCTCCGTTAATATAAGCACCACTGTTGGCCAGCAGCGTCCTCAGCTCTCGACTAATCTTGAGCTTGAGCTCCCCATGGAGGAGGTAAGTGTTCCCTAGCTGACCGACCGCTACCAGGCTTGTCGGCCTCAAAGCCACGGCGGTGGACAGAAGCCTTGCTGACCTATACAGCAACGCGTCGGCGGTCTCTTCATCGTCCCTGGCCATCATGCACTCCCTCGCCTTCCTCAAGACCTCCGCAGCCTCCTTAACGTTGCGGCTGAATTCTTCAGCATCTGAACCCACGGCAGCACCACCCTCATCATCATCTGCAAGTGGTTGTTCCTCAACACTGGCGGCAGAGGTACCCACAAATTCATCAGTTGGCATCCCCCATGCTCCACTCGCTCTGCTCTCACCACCGTCGCGGCGCTCGATCTTCAACCTGTACGACCTGTCCCGGATCTCGAGCGTCCTCTCCAGCAAAGAGGACTCCGCGGATTCAGCGGCGGTGAACCTGCCGCCTTCTTCAAAGCGATTGTCGCTCCTCACCCTGCCGCCTTCTTCAAAGGGACCATCATTTCGCACTCTGCTGCCGTGGCCATACCTGTGCTTGGACACCAGCCTCTCCAGCCGATCGTCTTCCTGCTCACTCTCAGACCTGAACCCTGCATCCTCAAACCCATCGGCAGCATCATCCTTGCCATCGAACGGCAGCATGTCGAGCGGCCGGGCACTTCCGACAGCTGCTGAATCAACTGGCTTGTGTTCCCCATCCCCTTGCTGAGCATGAGCTACACCAGAGCCTGAATTACTCTTGGCATCGGCCGTAGCAGCGGCATCATCAGGGGCGACGACCTTGGCGACCTCCTTGGCGGGCTTTTTCCGCGGCGAGGCGAAGCTGAGCTCCCGCAGGGCTACCCGAGCCCAGCCGCCGATGTAGCCGGCGATCTCCCTGGCCACATCCTGCAGCGCCCCGTCGTCCGAAACGCCGCCTCCGGCGTTGCTGCTGCCCTGGCCCTGGCCGGCCACGGCGGCCGCGCACTCGAGAACCGCATCGTGCGCCCGGTCCACGGCCTCGATGTCGTCGTTGCCACCATCGGCGGGCGACGCGGCCACGAGGCGGTCCTTGAGGGAGAGGAGGCGGGAGTCGAGATCCGCGAGGAGGGCGGCGAGGCGCTGGCTGGAGGAGGCGCCGGGGGCGGGGGCGGGGGCGAGGTGCCTGGCGGTGGCGAATCCGGCGGCGAAGACAGCGGCGAGAAGCGGGATGGGCGGGAGGCGGGAGAGGGAGAGCGCGGCGACGGGGAGGAGGAGGATGGGGAGGCCGTAGGGCGAGCCGGCGAGGGATTGCTGCGTGATGCGGAGGAAGGGGAGGCCGAGGGGGTCGTCGGCGGCGGGGAGGTCGGCCCATCCGTTGAAGGACGCGGCGGATGAGGAGGAGGAGGAGCAGCAGGGGGTGGATGTGGATGTGGAGGTGGAGGGTCGATGCGGGCGGGATCGGACGGGGAGGAGGAGGTGCGAGTGGCGGAGGCGGAGCCGGGAGGGTCTCGGCGGCCGCGAGAGGAGGAGGAGGAAGAGGGGCTGCGAGGAGGAAGGAGAAGGGAAGGGAGAAATGGCGGCCGCGGAGGAGGAGCAAGCCAGCGAGGATGCCGCCATTATCCCACCACCGCTGCCTCCGTCTGTCGCCTCTTTTCCTCCCTGTGCATTTCGTACGGCACAAAATTCTTCCTCTTTTTTTTTTTTGAAAAACTTCTGATATATTCATCATCGTGGCAGTACAACAACGAACACCAGAAATAATAAAAATTATATTAAGATTCGTAGACTACAAGCACTAAAGCAAAACCGAAGGCGTGCCGCCGTCATCGCCCCTCCCTCGCCGGAGTGGGGCAAAACTTGTTGTAGTAGACAGTTGGGAAGTCATCGTGCTAAGACCCCGTAGGACCAGCGCACCAGAACAGCAACCGTCACCGATGAAGAGTGTCGTAGATCGAAAGGATCCAATCTGAAGGCACATGAACAAAGACGAATGACCAGACCCGAGCAGATCCACCAAAGACAGATCCACCAGAGACACACCTCCACATGCCTACCGACGATGCTTGACGCACCACTGGAACGGGGGCTAGGAGGGGAGATTCTTATTCCATCTTCAGGGAACCGTCGTCGTCTCGCCTTCCTGAGCAGGACATAAATCCTAACAAAACTCGAAGAAAAATCTAAAAATGGAGCCCTCCCACCGGCAAGGGCCGGGATCCACCGCGCCCCCATGGCCCTAAGATCACTGAAGACGAGGCAGACCGGCGGCAGCACCGGCGTGAGTGGAGGAACCCTAAGATTTTTAGGGAAGAGGAGCCAGAGGCGGCGGCGGCGGCTGCGTTTGTTGAATGGGCTGATTTTCCATACTCCCCTCTAATTCATAATATGATGCATATAGATTTTTTCTGGAAAACAAATCTACAAACTTTGTCCAAGCATGTAGAGAAAAATATGTACATGTATAGAATATCAAATACACATCATTAGATACATTGCGAAGTATGTTCATATTCTATATAATTGATATTGTAGATGAAAATATATTTTTTCCTATAAATTTAGCCTAAGTTTGCAAAGTTTGACTTTTCACAAAAAAAAATTATATGCACTACATTATGAAATGGATAGGGTCCAAAAAATCGCCCAAGCTCGCCCTAAAGTTACGGGGCTCGGCAGCCTGGCTTGCCTTTGTAAACCATTGGATAAGAAAAATACATGTTCCAGTCATGTGTTTCACATTATTGAACACATTGATATTATATAACTGAAATACAATACTACATCACTATTATATCTTCGTATATTTCACATTACTTACAACGAAACAATATTGGAAGTGAAATCATATAGTTGGAACTACATCTAGGCGTTCATTTAAAATCGGACGACGCACGGAGGGCTAAGCCAGCGACACCGTAGCTCGCTGACATAACAACTAAAAGTCATATTACACACACCAGAAAAAAGAAAAAGAAAAGTAGCTCGGCAACAGTTCTTCTTCCACGGGCTAAGACCGCCGCTCCGCTCCGTCTCCAACCAATAGCCCGGGGAAGGAGGGGTGGCCATGGGGAACGTCTTCATCTGCGTGTCTTGGCAACACAGGCAGTGAACTTTTGCCAAGCTACAAGGTTCAATTACCTTCAAAAAAATCAATTTATGTGAAACTATTGCATCATCCATCCGTGCAAATTTGAACAGGAACATTTCGCAGAGATAAGTTTTCAAAGAGTTCTGCTATATGTAGTATGGTTTTCATACGACCTGCATACGATACTCTGTGACAACACCAGCGGTTTTCATACGAGAAAGCATCTTACGCAGAGCAGCTTGGCAACCCACAATTGTGTTTTGGGCTAGGATAGCATCGTATGCAAATCGTATGCGCTTTTATCATGCGCATAGCAATTCCGATTTTGAAATGATTAAATGATGCTCCAATAAGACCATTTACACTGCAGTAGTGCCAACCACATCACATCATTCAACTTTATTTTCATTAGAAAAAATAGCCAAAATAACAATTGACTTGTGATGAAAAAACAAATGATATAATATACGCAACATCAATCAATCAAATCAAATGATAGCTGGTTGCTCGGGACGCAGCTGTTCTGCTTCCGAGCTCATGTGAGCTCGGATGAACAGTAAAATCGAAAAAAATAGTAAAAAAAATCAAAAAAATCTGATTTTTTTTTTGTTAGAAACATTGATGTTTTTTCCACATTCGTGCAAAATTTCATCACTAGATGACATTCGAAATTGGAGCATCGATTTTGTTTTTTTTGCCACATTTTCCACGAATGTCATCTAATGATGAAATTTTGCACGAATGTGGAAAAAACATCAATGTTTCTAACAAAAAAAAAATCAGATTTTTTTGATTTTTTTTACTATTTTTTTCGATTTTACTGTTCACCCGAGCTCACATGAGCTCGGGAGCAGAAGAGCACTTTGGTTGCTCGCCCTTTCTTTCACCCTTTTAATAATGGGTTTAATTTGCATAATGCCTTACTAGTACCATTTCATTTTGCCTACTTTTTATCACCGCCCATTTGTATAAGGATTCTTGTCAAACATTTCGCAGAAATCTATTTCAAAGGGATCAAGGTTGCCACATCACAGTATGCAACTTTACTTCCATCAGATAAAATAGCTAGCAGCAGCGCTATGATAATAAACAAAGGTACCACTTGACTTGAGATGAAAAACCAAATGATGCAACATCAACCAGAGACAGGTCTTTCCAAAAATCCAACACTTGATGATAAATATACAAACACATACAGCCTTACCTTATTCTTACCAGTCCCCCATCTTTCTCTCTACAAAATGCAATGACGATAACGAATAATAAAGTAACAATACCCTCCTCTTATCTTAGTAACAGACTCAAATCAATAATAACAGTACACTGCGTGTATCCCCGCCATGATTCAGCGTGATGAACTCAAAGACAGATTTCACCACCATGCATCGTATGTGGCCTTCACGCTCCTTCCCCATCCATCTCTCCTGGAACAATTCTACTGATACCCAAATATAACCCTATTGTGAAGGATTAGCGGCTGACCGAGGGCATCCTCGTTCAGGCAGCGGCGATGGGCTCAGCTGGTGGCGCCGGAGCGGCTGCTGCGGGGGCGCCAGCAGCGGCGGGTGCGGCCTTCTCCATCTCAGGGACAGTGCCATTGGCAGGGGCATCCTTGGCAGCAGGTGTCGCTGCCGCCTTTGCTCCGTCCTTTCCAGCAGCAGCCGGAGCTCCATCCTTCCCGGCGGGAGCTGCGGCAGGTGGTGGAGGTGGCTTCATGTGTGGCGGCGGTGTGTGCTTCAGTTTCGACAGGATCTGGCGCATCCGCGCCATGTCGGTGGCCTTCCCGGGCTTGGGGCCCTGGACCACGATGATCCCAGGCTTCTTGTCCTTGTCCTTCTTGCCCGTTCTCTTCTCGATGTGTGCAATCTCCTGTGGGATGAGCTCGGATATCGCCTTCCAGTACTGCTTGTCTGCACCCTTGTGGAACTTCTCCTGGTTGGACAGGAAAAGCTGATACCAAGCAGTAACACAGGGAGAGAACAAAAAGAGATGTCAGGTAACCATTCGTTGACGCAAGAGCCACAGAAGAATACACAGGGTCATGATGTTAAGAAATACTGTACCTTCTCCCTTTCCCGGTTGTGATCCTTGCTTGTCTCAAGGTTCAGCTTGCGCTTCTCGACGAAACCCTTCTTGAACTCTTCAGCTTCAAGGATGATTTGGCTCCTCAGCTCCTTCTCGTGCTTCTCCTTTTCCTCCAGAAGGAGTGCATTTTGACTGTTCAGAGCTGGTGTTAGCATTTAATTTGCACAACACATATGAAATCAAGCAGTAAAAATAGCAGTATTTATTCCCTGGCAGATATGGCCTCTGTTCAAGATGTTTAACGCAACACTACTGTTGTAGTTGATGATATAGAACAGGGCCTAAAACAATTTATATAAAGACATTCTATGGCCCGGAAGTCAGATCTGGAGTCATATGTTATATCTTTATCTGAAAGTTTATTTCGTAGTGTCTAGAGCAAACTGCATACTTTGGTGATGGAGTTTAAATAGACAAATAGTGCACTGGAGGAAACATAACAGAAACGCCAATAGAAGCAAACACTTCCTATTGGGGGAAATAACATTAACATAATCAAGAACCCTCATTTAGTTTTTGGAAAGATCTCATTTTGGACACAGCACTTTGACTACCTACATATATGTCAATATTTATATTGGATAACTGGAAGAGGAAGTCATGTGTAGATTTGTCTCAGCAAGTAGCCCAGTTTGAAAAACCAAAAAATAAACTTGAATCATACAAAAATACAGACTTATGTGCATGAGCATGAACCTGTATGTATTTGCCACTATGATCTAGAAATAAGAACAAGGGAAGTCAATTTCATTTTCAATTCCCTATAGATAAAAAACTAAAGAGGCAGCTACACACAGAGAGTCCTAGAGATTCAAACTTGCAGTTTCATCATGCAAACCCGATTGGACCTTCTTGATTTGATATCCTCAACTACAAAATCCCAGGTCTAAATTGTGCACCTAATGTGCCTCAAGATCACCTAACCCTGAGAAAGTGTTGCAGCAAGCTGAACCATCTTATCATATTAACAGGTCATGATGAAAAAAGTTATGGCAGTCAGACAAGTGTATTCCTACTGTGAAAACACAACTTCAGTGACCAATTTGTACGGCAATCGGGCCTATGCAGTTAAATTTCTACTGCAAAAGCTGCAAAGACATTAGATCACATCATCATATGGCAAATTCCAAGCGATCATTTGCTTTTATTCAGCTTAAATCTTTAGTGTACTGAAGCTGCAAAGGCACTGGGTCACACCATCATACAGCACACACAGCCGCACACTGAATTCCAAGCAATCATTTATTCTTATTCAGCTAATATCCAGTGTACTCAAGCTACGAAGACCGTGGATCACATCAACATATGTCAATTTCATTTCCCTATTGGTAAAACCTAATGCTACAGTTACACCCAGAGAGTGCCAGGCAGTAAATATTTGGGACCATGCTATTCTGACTGCGCTTTGTTGAGTTGACACCACCCACTACTAAATCCCAGATTTAAATTACCTACTTAGCGTGTCTCAAGCTTAGCTAACCGTGACAAGTTGCAGCAAGCTGAACCATTTTTATCTCATTAACAAGTAGTCATGGTGCAAATTGTTGCTTCGGTCACTACCAAACAGCTAAGCACGAGTACGGTGACCGATTTGCACGCGAATTGCTCTAATTCAGCTAAAATGGTAGTGTGCTGAAGCTGGGGGCACTGGATCACATCATCACATGGCACCTGCACCGAATTTCGAGCAGGTGCTCGCAGGAGAGACCGAATCTGCACCACAACGATGGAATCTCGCGCACACGGCAGCTCGGTGCCCCAGAAAATGGCAAGCGGCAGGCCAGATCGCCACCCATCTAAGCAGATCTACGCCACGATCGCGCGGCTAGATCTAGCAGCACCAACCGCCGTACCCGACCAGATCTGAGCAACGGTGGAGGGGAGGAGAGGGAGCGCACGTACCGGCGCCACTCGCGGAGGAGGAAGCCCTCGTCGGCCCCCATCTGGGCGGGGTCGGGGAGGACGGGGCCGGAGTCGGTGAAGAGGCCATCATCGTCCTCGTGGTGCATGGCGCCGTTGCCGTTGGAGTCGGGCATGCCGAAGGGGTGCGCGGCGGCGGAGTCGTGGCGGAAGGCGTAGGGGTCGGGGGAGGCCGGGAAGTCGTCGCCGCCACCGGAGACGTGGACGTCGGCCGCCGGGGCCCCGCCGTCGGCGAAGCTGAGGAAGGGGTCGTCGTGGAAGGGCGCGGCCGCCGGGGAGGAGGTCGGGGAGTCGAAGGCGGTCGCCATGGACGGTGGGCTCGGGATCTGGAGCTCGGGGGGGGGGGGGGGGGGGTGGGGGGGGGGGATGGGGAGGGTGGTGATCTGTGATGTCGCGTGGGGGGAGGGGGAGTGGAATGGTGGTGGCGATGCGGGTGGTATATGGTGGTGGGGAAAGAGAAGGGGATGGTACGGCGGGTCGTTGGCGCCCCAAATTACTGGACTGCCCTGCCCACCTCCCTGCAAATGGGCCAACCCGATTGTACTGTTACCAGCCCATGGTGGCCCTGTGGGCTTTAAGACAGGCCGGGGTAATGTTTTAACAGATTTTGTGCTGTCAAGCTGGACATGACGAAGGCCTATGATCGTGTGGAGTGCGAGTACCAGTAAGCTATTATGCTGGAGAAAAATCTGTAAGCTATTATGATCAAGTCGGGTTAGCTTGGGCATCTCCGATCATGAATTTTGTTACTTCGGTCAAATTCTCTGTCATGTTCAATGGAAGCAAGTTAGAAGAGTTCAAACCATCCTGGGGAATAAGACAGGGGGACCCTATCTCTGTGTACCTGTTCTTGTTAGCAGCAGAGGGCCTTTCGTACCTCTTAAAAAGTAAAAGTGGGTCATTGCACCTCAGTGGGATAAAGGTAGCTGAAACAGCCCCGCCGGTAAGCCACCTCTTTTTTGCGGACGACAGCTTGTTGTTTGTCAAGGCCGGTATTGATGGAGCTATGGAGTTTTCTGCACTGTTGAATTCTTATTGTATGGCCTGGGGTTAGCGAGTTAATTTGTCAAAGTCCTCAACCTTCTTCAGTAAGGGTTGTCATGAAACTCTCAGAAATGAAGTAAAGTTGGCGATGAATGTTCCAAATGAGTCTTTGTCGGATAAATACTTAGGTATGCCTACATATGTAGGGACATCAAAGAATGGTGTTTTCAAATACCTTAAGGATAGAGTGTCGAACAAGGTTAAAGGATGGATGGGGAAACTTCTCTCATTAGGGGATGGGGATGGGGAGGGTGGTGATCTGTGATGTCGCGTGGGGGGAGGGGGACTGGAATGGTGGTGGCGATGCGGGTGGTATATGGTGGGGGAAAGAGAAGGTCCATTGGGTCGTTGGCGCCCCAAATTATTGGACTGCCCTGCCACTCCCTGCAAATGGGCCACAGGTAAAAAAAAATTTATGGTACTGGAAGATGTGGGGTTTAACACAGGCCCTGGTAAAGTTTTTTTATGGTAAAGTCGAGAGCCACTAATCAAGGGTACTCCTTCGGGAGCCCCGCAAGGGTCACTTGGGATGGGCTTGGAGCGCGTCACTTGGCGCGCTCTCAGCCGCCGCCACGTGTCGCGCTCTGGGCGCTCCCTCCAGATTTTATTTATTTTTATTTTTCGGTACGCGTTTTTGGCTTTTAAATAAATAAAAATTTGGTTTTTTTGGCTTTTCAGTTTCCTCCGGTATTTCTTAGGATTTGGACCCAAAAAAATTCTATTTTTTTTTCGCAAAAAAACATGTTTTCTTTTTTTCCCTTCCACAAGAGGCATGGAGTTACTTCTCGTGGAGGCACTGATTTTAATGAAAAAATTTTAGTTTGATGAATAATTTTTTATGAGAAATTTAAATAACTATGAACATTTTTTTCCTCTTTGATGAACACATTTTGAATTCAATGAACATGTTTTAAACTTGATGAACAAAATTTGTATTCAAGAACAATTTTTTTTGAAAAATGGATGAACAAATTTTAAAAATGATGAACATTTTTTGAAATTGGTGAACAGATTTTGAATTTGATGAACATTTTTGTAATTCAATGAACAAATTTTGAATTTTGATGAACATTTTTTAATTCGATGAACAAAAAAATGTTCACGAATTTGAAAAGAAAATTTGCCAAAAAGTGAAAAAGTAAAGAAGATAAAAGAGAAAAGAAAAAGGAAAACAGAAAATAAAAAGAACAAATGATGAAAGAAAACGAAAGAAAAAACGAAAGGAAGAAAAAAACCGAAAAATGGGCCGGTCCATACGAATGCCCCAGCGCGCGAGGGGGTGCGCGCCAGGTCGCTCATGGGCGAACTGCGCGCCGTATAGGATTCCCCCATTTTCATCATGTTCCTAAAAAAGAACATCTTTTGTCCTGAAAAAAAAAAGAACAGTTTTTCAAATACACAGGCAAGATGCATCGGGTCGTTGGCGCCCGAAATTACTGGACTGACCTGCCCCTTCCCTACAAATGGGCCACCGGATCGTACTGTTAGCAGCCCATGGTGGTAACTCACGCCAACTCCAACGCGGCGACCCATTTCGTCTGCTCGCGTCCGTTTGGGTTGGCGCAGAAAAAACGCGGCCCAACGCGTCGACACAAGTGGAAGGATGTCTTTTTTTTATCTGTCGCGACCCATTTCCGGCCAAAATTTGGGCCAGGTTTGCGTCGGCGCGGACACGACACGGACGCGGGCAACACCCTCCCTTGCCTTCCCCCTGGCCCGCGCGTCGGTGGCACATCCACCCCATTTCCCCCCTCTCTCCCAAAACCCTCTTGCCCTCGCACCCTCACGCCAGGCCGCGAAGCGTCAGGTTTGATTCGAGAAGAAGCAAACGGAGATGCTCGAGATAGATGAATGAACTATGGGTGAGACGCGATCATTTTGTATGTCGACATGTGTGCCGGCATGAACGGTCGAGATGCATGAACTATGGTTGGTTGCCTCTCATAGCCGGACCTTTTCTTTCTGATCCATCAAGACAAGATTAGTGCTAACAATTGTGTCATCTACTATCTATCTATCTATCTACTATCTACTATCTACTATCTATCTATCTACTATCTACTACCACTATAAAAGCACGAAAGGGTGGAGAACCAATTCATCCTATCCATCAAATCCTATGATCTGATGGTCCACATCCCTCCAGCATACTAAACGCGTTTTATGCTTTAATTACCCACCATGCCATTACATAAATTAATTACCCACCGTGCCATTAGGTAATATACTCTCCTCTTCTTTTTTTAACGCTAATCCTCTCCTCTTTCATGCACGAACAAAACCAAAACCGCTGCCCCACGCCTCGCCCCACCTCTTCCCTACAGCCTCGCCGCCAGCCACCGCTCTGCCTCGATCTCCACGCGCCGCCGGACGGCCGAGCCCACGCGCCGCCGGACCGCCTCGACCTGTGCCGCGCCCACGCGCCGTTTGACCGTCGCTCTGCCTCGATCTCCACGCGGCGCCGGACCGCCGAGCCCACGCGCCGCCGGACCGCCTCGACCTGTGCCGCGCCCACGCGCTGTCTGACCGCCGCGGCCAGGCGCCGCCGGATCGCCGCGCCTACGCGCCGTCGGACCGCCCACGCTCCAGCCGCACGGCGGCGTCCACGCCCCGCCCGGACCGCCGCCTCCACGCTCCAGCCGCACGGCGGCGTCCACGCCCCGCCCGGACCGCCGCGTCCACGCTCCAGCCGCACGCCCGCGTCGTCCACGCGCCGCCTGGACTGCCGCGTCCCCGCTCGAGCCGCACGGCCGCGTCGTCCACGCGCCGCCCGGACCGCCGCGTCCACGCTGCAGGTGCCTTCCTCTCTGATTCATTCTGGTTGCAATGACAATTTGTGTTAGTCAACTTCGAAAAATAGCTATGCATTGATAGTCACGATGTCTGGGTTGAAGTGCTCCCTGAAAATCTAAACTAAACTGGAAAAAAAAAATCAAAGCCTTTATATTCCTGGATGATAGGAAACAATGTAGTTGTTGCTGAATTTCACTGGAAACCATGTACTTGTTGAAATTCACAGAACCATGCACTGAATTTAGCGTGGAGAGATTCAGAGAAGCATGACTGGAGGGGCCGAGTCTACCTTTTCCTATTATCACTTGGGATGTCTCTATTTTTCTGTTAGGGGTCAGGATGTGCTCAGGGTCTTGTTGTTCTAGAACATGATGACTATCTGACTTCCATGCTGCAAAATATAGGCATCTCCCAAATTATGTTTCAGCTCTTTCACTGTCTGAACATTGCATATGCTTCTTCAGTTCTTTCTGTTCTTTGTTGCTTGTTCTTTTACATTTGTGTTTTTACAAACAGATGAGGAAGATTGGTCCAGACAAAGTTCCAGAAACATCTACGCATCGTTCCCCATTTAAAGACATAACGAACTCATCTACAACTGAGAATGCAAATGTCACTACTAATAGTCGAGAAGCAAAAAAGAATAGTACTCAGTCATGGTATGCCCGATTGTCTGATGAGAAGAAAGCAGCATTCCTCGAAAAACGTCGTATGGCCCGACAACAAAAGAAGGCTCAGGCTCTCAATATTGTTAATGGTCAACAAACAGCTCAGGCACATGATTCGTTAGGATCGCAGGAATGTACCCCTTTGAGCAACATAACCAACACACACACAAATGGTATGGTCATACTCTGCGTATCATATATATTGAATGACCATTTACTCAATGCGTAGATGTTCATCTCCTGCGTTGTGTCAGATGCAAGATGTACAGGGGACTCCACGACTACTGTTCGACATCCCGAATATGTTAATGTTGACCGAAAACGGACTGGCCAGAGTTGGTATGCCCGACTATCAGACGAACAAAGAGCAGAGCACTTGCATAAGCTACGGATGGCTCGGCTACAGAAAAAAGATGTAGCTCACAATGTTACTGTCGAAATACCTCAGAGTTCTAGCTCGCTATGTTCACCTGGTAATAAAACCTTCAAATACTACTATATTAATGAGACTTCTTCATCTTGGTTTATGAGTTTGTCTGCTCTTCTTCTAAACAGGTTCAGCCTCTACGGTACCAATCTCTGAGAGTACTTCTCTTCCGGTGGCGCGGCACAATACGATAGCTGCAACCACCGGTGTGAGTGTCGAAGAGTGTCAACCATCTGCAGGAGATGCGTCACCTGGTGAGAGCACCAGCATTTGTTTTTCATTACTTGCAAGGGCACATATAAATTGTGGACTGAAACCGGAATGCCGGTGAACTTCCTTTCTAGCTACATCTTTGTGAAAGGGCTTATCATCCCACATGTTTCTACATCTACTGTAGGTATCACACAAAATGGATCAGCACAATCGGGCATAACCCGGGTGGGACACACGCTGGTTGGAGGGCCAAATATAGAGGAGGACTTTTCTGATGATTGGCTGCACAGGAATCCGACTTACGTGCGGCTAGCGAGGTCAGCTCAACACAATAGTACTGTCTTACAGACTGGAGGAGAGCATGGACAATGTGACTTCGTGCCCACAAGTTTTATCTTTGGACGCTCCATTGAACCACAAGGTATGCTGAAACTTACCAGTAATTATTCATTCTTTTATATTACAGCACAATGTCCTTTTCACTTGACATGGAGACTTCTACCTTGCGTTATATAGTTTCAGATGCCCGCTACGAGAAGGAGCGCATTCGTAAAAGAACGAAATACTCGGAAATGAGCACGGACCAGAAAGATGCCTTATTATATCGAGTTCGTGAGTACAAGAAAAGAAAGCGGACGACTTGTGCCTCATCCGACCAGTACGACCGTGCTGGTGCGACATCTGGATCCGTATACCAGTCACCATGCACACCTGCCACAGAAAACAACCATATAGGTGTTTTAACTGTCTGATTGTGCTGCATAGTATTGTTTGATGGTGATCTTAAATGCATAAGCTGCTTGATATTCACAATGAGAATGCTATTATACATTTGACAACTTTGACTACTCTCTTGGGTTGGTTTTGCTACATCTTCCAGGAGGCTACAACATTGACGAGGACTCTGATGTAGCCGGAGTTTTCGAGCCAATGGGACCGGATGTTGAAATTGAAGGTGTGTTGTCTTCCCTCGCATAATGGTACCCACATTCATTACATTTAGCTGATTCAATCATTGTGTTCTCATAGAAAACATGGAGACCTTCCAAGAGGGAGAAACTTTGTATGATGATGATGATGAGATTAGGCTATTCAGTGCACAAGGTTACTTATAACATGACATTATAATTCATTACTGTTGTGAGGCAATATACTTTGCGAGCACTAAGTTAACTCTTGCTCATGACTTTCCAGGTAATGAGTTCGAATCGTACAGAGTGACAGCTGATGGTTCGCATAGTTTCAAGACTCATGATCCTTATGACTATGTCTACAAAAATCTACCCACCAAGCATCATGTTTTGAAGCCAGTAAAAGACTATGTCCATTGTGGAGCAATGAGGTTCCAGTATGAAGGTCCAGCCTTCTGTTGCAGAAAAGGTAAGGTCAAGGTATTTATCCCAGAGGTTCCTCAAGAGCTCCAACAATTGTTTACAAGTCAGGTAGATAAGGATGCAAAGTACTTTAGACAGCACATTAGATATTTCAACTCCCACTTCTCCTTCACAAGTCTTGGAGTTACCCTTGATCAACGGGTCAACACAGCGGCAAGAACCGGTGTGTATACATTTCGTGCTCATGGTCAGTTGTACCATCGTCTGGACCATCTGGTACCAGGTAGTCACGGACCCAGGCATCTGCAGCTGTATATTTATGATACGGATGAAGCCTTGGAACATAGGGTGGAGCGCTCTCCGGATCTTGATATCAATCTCATACGGAAGATTCTACGTATATTGGAGAACAACCCGTATGTGGAGGTTTTTAGGAGCCTTGGTTCTGTTCCAGACCTAGCGGAATATAAGATTACGCTCAACACAAATATAAAATTGGACCAACGGAGGTACAATGCCCCTATAGCCTCTCAGGTGGCTGCAATGTGGGTTGAAGGGAGTGACCCGCAACACACTTTTGATAGAAGTGTTATCGTGCATGGAGAAGGGGGCCGTCCTATATACATCAGAGCCTACTATGGATGCTATGATCCTTTGGCATATCCATTATTTTTCCCGGCTGGGGAGACAGGATGGAACCGGTGGCTACCGTATGAGGGACCAGCTCCCACTCAGGCAGGCGATGAGGATGAGAACGACGACCAGGACGATGAACGAGAAGCAGGTAATTGTATGGCCGCTTCTCTGTATCATAACAATTGGTATCTGGTCCATGACTTCCTCCAATCTTCTGTAGTAGCATTATTGATATTTCATTTTTGCATACCATCTTCTAGATGACAACGACGACCAGGATGAGGACGAAGTTGCCGAGTCTAAAAAATATGTCAGTGCGAGGGATTATTACTGTTACAAGTTGCAAATCAGGGAAGGAATGTTTAACATCGTATTGTTCGGGGGGCGTCTTTTCCAACAGTGGATTGTTGACATGTACATCAAAATGGAGACTATGAGGCTTGATTTCTACTCCAAGCCTCAGAATCAAAAACTCATACGTGCTGAACTCTACCACGTAAACATAAACCTCTCCAGTCTCATTAACATACTATCATAACTTGTCAGACACTGGTATGTTACTCAATAAGTGGAATTAAGAAAGAACCAGTTATGAGCCTAATCTATAGTCTTGTTGGTTAACATCCTGCTTGTATTGTAAAAGCAAGAACCAATTATATGAGCCTAATGTATAGTCTTGTTTGTTATCATCCTGCTTCTATTGTAAAAGCAAGAACCAATTATGAGCCTCATTTGTTTCGTAGGGTGTTGTTGACACCATTTCTTCTGGTGAGACGCGTGCTGCTCAGATTGGAAAACGAATCGTGCTCCCTCGGACTTTTCCGGGAGGTGATCAAGACATGCAGCGAAGATTCCTTGATGCGATGGCCATCGTCCAGCGATACGGAAAGCCTGATTACTTGATCACTATGACTTGCAACCCGTACTGGGAGGAGATAACTTCCAGACTTGCACCCGGACAAACACCACAAGACCGTCCTGACCTGGTGGCCAGAGTATACAGGGCCAAGATGCGGAGTCTGAAAGATCTTATGATAAAAAGAGGTACTTTGGTGCGGTTGCAGCGTATGCTCATGTTACTGAGTTCCAAAAAAGGGGTCTGCCGCATGAGCACTTCCTGCTGGTCATGGCCTCAGATAGTAAGCTGACAAATCCAGACGCCTATGATAGGGTAATCTCGGCGGAGATCCCTAGCCGTGAGAAGTACCCTGTGTTGCATGGTCTGGTTATCAAACATATGCTCCACGACCCATGTGGTACTCTCCAGAAGAATTGTCCTTGCATGATAGATGGAAATTGTCGTTTTCGTTACCCTCGACAGTTTTGCCTTGCAACACAACAAGGAAAGGACTCATACCCTCTATATAGGAGAAGGGATGATGGCCGTCGAGTAAAAGTTAGGAATGCGGTGTTGGACAACAGATGGGTTGTCCCGTAAAACCCCGGACTACTTATGAGATATAATTGCCACATTAATGTTGAAGCTTGCTCGAGCATAAAAGCAGTCAAATATTTGTACAAATACATATACAAGGGGCATGATCGTGCTTCCTTCTCAGTTGACCCGGAGGAAAATGATGGCGGTGTCATAAATGAGATTCGGCAATACAGGGACGCATGGTTTGTAACACCACCAGAGTCTATGTACAGGGTATGTGCTTTCCGTATGTTTGGTGTCTCTCCTGCAGTGTTGCAACTTCAGCTGCATTTGCCCAACATGCATACTGTTGCATTCAAGGGTAGTGATAACCTAGAGGATGTCATGAACCGACCGTCCTCTTCTAAAACCATGCTCACAGAATACTTTAGGATGAATGAGGTGGACCCTTATGCACGAAACTTCTTGTATAAAGAGTTTCCAGAATTCTTTCGATGGCTTAAGGGTAAAAAAATGTGGCAGAGAAGAAGCCAGAGGGGCCGGGGACAAGTTGGAAGGATTGTTTATGCACACCCTGCTGATGGTGAGAGGTACTTCCTGAGAGTGCTTCTGAATCATAGAAGAGGTGCCACTTCATATGAGGATTTGAGAACTGTAAATGGAAGGCTTTGCTCGACCTTCAGGGAAGTGTGTGAGCTCATCGGCCTAATAGAGACTGACAAATCTCTTGACGACTGCTTGACTGAGTCTGCTACTTTCCAGATGCCCTGTGCTCTAAGAAGGCTTTTCGCAACTATTCTTGTGTTCTGCGAGCCGGCCAACATCCGCGCATTATGGGAGAAGCATTTGGAGTCAATGTCCGAGGATTACCGTCGTACCCAGTCCAACCAGGCCGCACTGGAACAGATGGTCCTTAGAGACATCCGGGATTTGGTGCATTCAATGGGGAAAGATATTAAAAGCTATGGCCTCCCAGAGGTGGTTGAGACAGGTGGTGATGGTTCCGACGACCTCCTGAGGGAGGTTCGAGAGGAGTTGTCGGTCGGTGTGGATCAAGAGCATCTCGATCTGTATACATCCCTGAACATTGAGCAGAGGGCTGGGTTTGAGGAAATCTTGGATCACGTGGTCAACAAGAAGAGACAAGTTTTCTTTGTTGATGGCCCTGGTGGCACGGGGAAGACTTATCTCTACAAGGCGCTTCTCGCTAAAGTGCGTTCATTGGGTAAAATAGCTATTGCAACTGCAACATCCGGAATAGCTGCATCAATCATGCCCGGTGGACGTACCGCCCACTCCAGGTTCAAAATTCCTATTAAGCTCATGGATAATAGCATTTGTAGCTTCACCAAGCAGAGTGGTACTGCAGAGTTGCTCCGGAGAGCATCTCTCATAATCTGGGATGAAGTTGCCATGACGAAGCGTCAAGCGGTTGAGGCACTAGATAGGTCACTACAGGATATCATGGGATGTGCAATGCCATTTGGGGGAAAGGTTGTGGTGTTTGGAGGGGATTTTAGACAAGTCCTTCCTGTGGTCACGCGTGGGACAAGAGCACAGATCACTGACGCCACGTTGCCAAGGTCATATCTATGGGAGAAAATTAGAAAAATACGCCTCACGCGTAATATGAGGGCACAAACTGACCCCTGGTTCTCCAAATACCTCTTGAGAATTGGCAATGGAACGGAGGAGACGATCGGTGATGATTATGTGCATCTGCCTGATGACATTGTGATAGGTTACACACCTGGTGACGCACCAGTCATGAAGCTTATCGAACATGTGTTCCCATCTCTTCATGAGAATGCATCATCCGGTGCCTACATGCGCACACATGCTATTCTTTCCACCAAGAATGAGCACGTGGACGACCTAAATGCAAAGATGATTGAGCGATTTCCTGGCCAAGAAAAGGTATACTATAGTTTTGATTCCGTCGATGATGATACACGCAATAACTACCCAATTGACTTTCTGAACAATCTCACTCCGAATGGCTTGCCCCCCCATATTCTAAAAGTTAAAGTCAATTGTCCTGTCATTCTCCTTCGAAATCTCGATCCTAATAACAGATTGTGCAATGGAACAAGATTGATGATTAGAGTGTTCCAAAATAATGCAATCGACGTCGAGATTGTTGGTGGACAACATGCTGGAAAGAGAGTGTTCATCCCTAGGATCCCGATGGCGCCCTCGGACGATAATTCACTTCCTTTCAAGTTGAAGAGGAAGCAATTCCCTATTCGTCTGAGTTTTGCAATGACCATAAACAAAGCCCAGGGGCAAACTATCCCAACTGTTGGTATTTACCTTCCGGAGCCTGTATTTTCGCACGGCCAGCTTTATGTTGCACTGTCAAGGGGTGTGTCAAGGCAGACAACTCGGGTTCTGGCAAAGCCAAATAAAGAAATAGATCCCACGGGTAAAAGCACCAAGAACATTGTGTATAGAGATGTCTTGGAGGGATAACACATGTTTGCTCTCCAAACCTTGGATTCCTTGTATGGTGCATGTACATATGATAACTTTTTTGGATTAACATTATATGTTTCTAATTGCAGCTTTTGGTGTGCTCCCACTTGTAGGCGGTACATAGGATCTATATTTGGTAAGCTCCACTGCGGATCATTACTTTCATGCTTCCACTACCTTTTTACCTAATTTTACACTATGCAATCGGTTTCCATTGTTGTGTTTTACATTTTGTACCTTTGTTGTGTATTTATATATATATTTTTCTATTGATGATCCAAATTGTTCAAGGAATCATGCTGAATTTGTTGCAGTGATGCAGAATGTGAGATCGTTGCTGGGCATGGCTGACAATTACTTATGAGGGTAACATACCAGGTGCTTTATTTTTATGACTGATGTATAACTATAGATTTATTATATTTATATTTGATGATTTTTGACAGATGAGTTGAATTAGTACAGAATTAGTACACACCACGTGATTTCATGCTTTCAGAATTAGTAATTATCAGTACTATTCATCTCATTGGTGTGCTCATCTCAGAACACTTGCCTGATTGGCCATTAGTCCACTGTTTAGTCTTTTGCTTGCAAGGTTGCCTTACGTCAACAGAGGACCGCTATGTTCAATTGATCACATGTCAAATTTTCATCTGTCTTATTATTCTATATACAACCATATTCTTTGAACCTTCTCTTAGTATAAGTTTTCTAAGGTGATATTTTTATGGCTACAGAGAGGTTCCCAGCATTGATCTACTCTATGAAGAAGATAATGGAGGTAACACGATGCGAGAAAACATTATACGTGTTGTGCTTCGCTTGCCCTTCAGTCAGCAAGATCTGTTTCAATAGCCACCTCCTACATGTAGTTCAACCTCTCAGGATTCAAAGACTACCGCAAGGATTGGTTACAAGAGTGTCTTTTCCTTCCTTTGATCTTGCGTATATCTTGTAGAGTTCTGCTAAATGTTGTGCTTGAAATATGTCATTGGATTGAGCTCATGTATGAGACTTATGGATTCTGAGCCTTTTGCTTTGTAATGTGTGATAATGATGTTTGAGACTTATATATTGTGAGACCAAAGTTATGTGTGACAATTCTGTAACGTGAGGCCTAACTGTCAATTTTTTGGGTTTTTGAACATATGGTATACCCATGGTGGTCTAACAATGCCTAAATGATAATTTTTTTTGTGTAATATACTGTTGATAATTTTGGGTAAGTTTAAGACATTTTTGGCAAACACATTTAAAAATACTGTTTCTCAGCCCCTATTTGGTCAAATTTGTGAAGTCTGAACACACTTTTGGGTGTGGTTCAATGTACCGAGTTGTTTTTGCTTTACATGTTGAACACACTTTTGAAGTTCCTTTACATGTAGGCCTTATTTTTTTCCAAATACACTCTCAGCAAATGCCATGGAGACCTAGCACGTAAGCAGGCTTGCTTGCCTAAAACATTAAAAGATAATGTATATATATATTTGTATATTATTAGTCTTTTTTTTGCTAGGAATATTTGTATATTAGTCGAGACGTGCTGCACGCTTACTAGTAACTCATTAGTAGTAGAGGAACCATTGACGACTGGACCTGTTTGAATTTTTCATGCATGCGTCCTAACTACACAGGTTCATTGTGGTGTCACATCAACCCTGCAACCACGAGGACATCTCTACCTAATAATAAAGTACGGATTGCTTCTTCCTGAAGTTTACAGAATTCCCACACGTCTATTGATCTGAATCATTGGTACAAATACAAGAGGAGGCTGCCCACGACTAACAGCACACGCAGGTGCGTGGGGCGCCAGAGTCGCTCTCGCTGAAGACTAGGGCTAACAGTTATACACACACACACGCACATACAACATGTATTCACACCCCCCCCCCCCCCCCCCCCCCCGCGCAGCTAGTCTGAAACTCCTGGAAGATGCTGGACGACGATCCTTTCGTGAAGATACCCGCGAACTGCGAGCTGGTGGGGACGTGGAGAACACGAGTGTCACCGAGAGCCACACGATCTCTGACGAAATGCAAGTCGATCTCCACATGTTTGGTGCGCTGATGCTGCACCGGATTCGACGACATGTACATGGCGCTTACGTTGTCACAGTGAACAACAGTGGCGCGCAGCACGGGCTGATGAAGCTTGGTAAGCAGCTGGCGGAGCCAGGTGGTCTCGGCGACGCAGTTGGCGACTGCGTTGTACTCGGCTTCGGCGCTGGACCGTGAGACAGTGGGCTAGCGTGGAGAGGACCACGAGACCAGGTTGTCGCCAAGGAAGACACAGAAACCGGAAGTCGAGCGTCGAGTGTCAGGACACCCGGCCCAATCAGCGTCGGAGTAGGCGGTGAGATCACTCGACGTGGATCGGTGTAGCTAAAGCCCAAGATGTGAAGTCCCGCGGACATAACAGAGGATCCGTTTAAGGAGCTGAAAATGAGCCTCGTGTGGGTTATGCATGAAGAGACACACCTATTGCACCGCGTATGAGAGGTCGGGGCGTGTGAGGGTGAGATACTGCAGAGCGCCGGCGAGGCTGCGGTAGTGTGTGGGATCACTAAAACGAGAGCCTGGGTGAGCGGACAATTTGGAGCGTGTGTCGATGGGAGTGGAGATCGGTGTGCAGTTCAGCATGTGGGCACGGTCGAGAATCTCGAGGGCATATTGTTGCTAGGAAAGAAACAACCCCTGGGTGGTACGATGCACATTGACGCCCAAGAAATGATGAATGTCGCCTAAGTCACTCATGGAGAACTCGTTTTTGAGAGAGTCGATGATGTGGCGGAGGAGAGCGGTGGTGTTGGCAGTGAGAATGATATCATCGACATAAAGTAATAGATAGGCGACGGAAGAGCCGTGGTGGAGAATGAAGAGTGATGAATCACTCTTGGAGGCCGCAAAACTGATGGAGTGAATGAATGTTTTAAAGCGATGAAACCATGTGCGGGGTGCTTGTTTGAGACCATAAAGAGATTTATGGAGGCGGCAAACGTGAGTGGGGCGATCGGGGTCAACGAACCCAGAAGGTTGTTGACAATAGACCGTCTCGCGAAGATCATCATGAAGAAAGGCATTTTTGACATCCATTTGATGAATGGGCCAGGAGCTAGCAGTGGCAATGCTGAGCAACACACGGATCGTCGCCGGCTTGACCATCGGGCCAAACGTCTCGTTGTAGTCCACACCGTGACGCTGAGAAAAGCCACGAACCACCCACCGAGCTTTGTACCGAGCAAGGGATCCATCCGGATTGAGCTTGTGACGGAAAATCCATTTGCCGGTCACCACGCTTGTACCTGCAGGAGGAGAAACTAAAGACCACATGTCATTCCGCATTAGGGCATTATATTCATCAAGCATAGCATTGTGCCAATGGGGGTCCTTAAGCGCAGAGCGGTACGTAGCAGGTATGGGAGAAATAGTGGTGGAAGATGTAATTACGGCGTGGTGTTGTTTAGGCATAAAATACCCTGATTTGGCGCGAGTGACCATTCGGTGTGGGTTGTTTGGTGGCCCTATGGGAATTGATCGCGACGGCAGGGGAGGCGGACGTGGCGTAGTGGCAGGAGCGGGCGAGGAGATCGCGGTGGGGCCGGTGAGATCGGGTGGAGATCCCGAAGGGGGTCCGGTTGGGGTGGGGCTGGACAGTTTTGTGCCCAGTATTTGATTTTACGTTTTTTACTGGAATGTCAGAAAAATCTGAAATTTTTACACAATATTGGGATAGAAATTGTTTACGCCGTCCTTATTTTTCAGAATTTTTTGAGATACAGAAGTATAGATAATATTCTGTCATTACGTACTGTTCTGTTTTAGATAGATTCTGTTTTTATTGCATAGTGTGCTTGTTTTAATGAAACTATGGATTATATCTGGGGGTATAAGTCATGGAAGAGTTAGAATACAGTAGGTATTATGCAAGAACAATTATGAATGAGTTTATAACAGTACCTAAAGTGGATGATTGATTTATTGTACTAACGGATCTCACGAAGTTTCTGTTGAGTTTTGTGTGCTGAACTTTTTCAAGTTTTGGGTGAGATTACGATGGATGAACGAATAAGGAGCGGCAAGACCCTAAGCTTGGGGATGACCAAGGCGCCCCAAGGTAATATTCAATGAAGACCCAAGCGCCTAAGCTTGGGGATGCCCCAGAAGACATCCCCACTTTCGTCTATAATCTATGTGTAACACACTTGGAGCTATATTTTTATTCATCACATGATATGAGTTTTACTTGGAGCGCCTTGTGGCATAGTTTTCTTTTATTTGTTTGCTTTTTAGTTTGCCACAATCATCTTTGTTGGGGAACGTTGCATTGGCAACAAAAATTTTCCTACGCTCACCAAGATCGATCTAGGAGATGAACATCTACGAGAGGAGAGATTGCATCTACATACCCTTGTAGATCGCTAAGCGGAAGCGTTAAGAAACGCGGTTGATGTAGTCGAACGTCTTCGCGATCCAATCACGATCCGTCCACGAACTCCCGATCAAGTGCCGAACGGACGACACCTCCGAGTTTAGCACACGTGCGGCTCGGCGGCGTCCTCTCCTTCTTGATCCAGCAAGCGAGAGAGAGAGAGGGGGTAGATGAGATCGGGACCAACACGACGGTATGGTGGTGGTGGTGGCAGCGGAATTCCGGCAGGGCTTCGCCAAGCGCGTACCGGTGAAACGTGGGAGGAGTTGGGAGAGGTAACGGGCAAGGGTCCAAGGGGTGGCTGCCCCCAACGCCTCCCCACCTTTATATAGGCGTGGAGGGGGCTGGTGGCTTGCCCTCCAAGGCCCTAGGGTCGTTGGCCAAAGGGGGAGGAAGGAAATCCCTCCTTTCCTTCCCCACCGATCACTATCCCCCCTTTTTAGGGATCCTGATCTTATCCCTTTGGGATATGATACTATTCCTTTTAAGGGAGGATCTTGGTGCGCCTAGACCAGGGTTGTGGGGACTTTCCCCACTACCCACGTTCATGTGGGTCCCCCCATGCAGGTGGGCCCCACTCCGGAACCTTCTAGAACCTTCCCGGTACAATACCGAAAAAACTCGAACTTTTTCCGAAACCCGATAACAACTTTCCATATATGAATCTTTACCTCTGGACTATCCCGGAGCTCCTCGTGATGCCCCGGATCCCATCCGGGACTCCGAACAACCTTCGGACTTTCCACTATTAATATCTCAATACTACCCTAGCGCTACCGAACGTTAAGCGTGCGACCCTACGGGTTCGGGAATATGCAGACATGACCGAGACTCCTCTCCGGTCAATAACCAATAGCGGGACCTGGATGCCCATATTGGTTCCTACATATTCAACGAAGATCTTTATCGGTTGAACCACGATGTCAAGGATTCAGTCAATCCCGTATGCAATTCCCTTTGTCCGGCGATATGTTACTTGCCCAAGATTCGATCGTCGGTATCTCCATACCTAGTTCAATCTCGTTACCGGCAAGTTTCTTTACTCGTTCCGTAATACAAGATCCCGTGGCTAACTCTTTAGTCACATTGCTTGCAAGCTCATTGTGATGCTGTATTACCGAGTGGGCCCTGAGATACCTCTCCGTCATACGGAGTGACAAATCCCAGTCTTGATCCATGCCAACTCAACAGACACCCTCGAAGATACCTCTAGAGCATCTTTATAATCACCCAGTTACGTTGCGACGTTTGATACACACAAGGTACTCCTCCGGTGTCAGTGAGTTGCATGATCTCATGGTCATAGGAACAGATACTTGACATGCGAAAACGATAGCAATAAACTTGACACGATCATATGCTACGTTCATAGTTTGGGTCTTGTCCATCACATCATTCTCCTAATGATGTGACCCCGTTATCAAATGACAACTCATGTCTATGACCAGGAAACCATGGCCATCTTTGATCAATGAGCTAGTCCGGTAGAGGCTCACTAGGGACATGTTGTTGTCTATGTATCCACACATGTATTTGTGTTTCCAACCAATACAATTATAGCATGGATAATAAACGATTATCATGAACAAGGAAATATAATAATAACCATTTTATTATTGCCTCTAGGGCATATTTCCAACAGTCTCCCACTTGCACTAGAGTCAATAATCTAGCATTACATGGTTATGAATCTAACACCCATAGAGTTCTGGTGTTGATCATGTTTTGCCCGTGGAAGAGGTTTAGTCAACGGATCTGCAACATTCAGATCCTTGTGCACTTTGCAAATGTTTATGTCCTCCTCCTTGATCGCATCGCGGATGGAATTGAAGCATCGCTTTATGTGTCTGGTCCTCTTGTGAAACCTTGGTTCCTTGGCTAGAGCAATGGCACCAGTGTTGTCACAGAACAGAGTCATCGGGTCCAGTGCACTGGGCACAACTCCAAGATCTGTCATGAACTGCTTCATCCAGACACCTTCCTTTGCCGCCTCCGAGGCAACTATGTACTCCGCTTCGCATGTAGAATCAGCTACCACGCTTTGCTTGGAACTGCACCAGCTTACCGCTCCCCCATTCAGAATATATACGTATCCGGTTTGAGACTTAGAGTCATCCGGATCAGTGTCAAAGCTTGCATCGAGGTAACCCTTTACGATGAGCTCTTGATCACCTCCATAAATGAGAAACATTTCCTTAGTCCTTTTCAGGTACTTAAGGATATTCTTGACCGCTGTCCAGTGTTCCACTCCTGGATCACTTTGAAACCTTCCGGCCATACTTATGGCAAGGCTGACATCTGGTCTTGTGCACAGCATCGCATACATGATAGAGCCTATGGCAGAAGCATAGGGGATGACACTCATCTTTTCTCTATCCTCTGTAGTCGCTGGGCATTGAGTCTTACTCAACTTCACACCTTGCAAAACAGGCAAGAACCCCTTCTTGGACTGATCCATTTTGAACTTCTTCAAAATCTTATCAAGGTATGTGCTTTGTGAAAGTCCTATTAAGCGTCTCGATCTATCTCTATAGATCTTGATGCCTAATATGAAAGCAGCTTCTCCTAGGTCCTTCATTGAAAAACTCTTGTTCAAATACTCCTTCACGCTTTCCAAAAGTTCTATATTGTTTCCAATCAGCAATATGTCATCCACATATAATATCAGAAACGCTATAGAGCTCCCACTCACTTTCTTGTAAATATAAGCTTCTCCGTAAATTTGTATAAACCCAAACGCTTTGATCACCTCATCAAAGCGAAGATTCCAACTCCGAGACGCTTGCACCAGTCCATAAATGGATCGCTGGAGTTTGCAAACTTTGTCAGCATTCTCTGGATCGACAAAACCTTCTGGTTGCATCATATACAACTCTTCCTTAAGAAAACCGTTAAGGAACGCTGTTTTGACATCCATCTGCCAAATTTCATAATCGAAAAATGCAGCTATTGCTAACATGATTCTGACGGACTTAAGCATCGCTACGGGTGAGAAAGTCTCATCGTAGTCAACTCCTTGAACTTGTGAAAAACCCTTTGCCACAAGTTGAGCTTTATAGACGGTGACATTACCGTCCGCGTCCGTTTTCTTCTTGAAGATCCATTTATTCTGAATGGCCTTTCGCCCTTCAGGTAATACTTCCAAAGTCCATACTTTGTTTTCATATATGGATCCCATCTCGGATTTCATGGCCTCTAACCATTTGTCGGAATCCGGGCCCACCATCGCTTCTCCATAGCTCGTAGGTTCATCGTTGTCCAACAACATGACCTTTAAGACAGGGTTACCGTACCACTCAGGAGCAGTACGTATCCTTGTCGACCTACGAGGTTCGATAGTAACTTGATCCGAAGCTTCATGATCACCATCATCAGCTTCCTCTTCAACTGACGTAGGTTCCACAGAAACATCTTTCTGCGCAGTGCTACTCTCTGGTTGAAGTATAGGTTCAACAACCTCATCAAGTTCTATCTTCCTCCCACTCAATTCTTTCGAGAGAAACTCTTTCTCGAGAAAGGACCCGTTCTTAGCGACAAACACTTTGCCTTCGGATCTGAGATAGAAGGTATACCCAACCGTCTCTTTTGGGTATCCTATGAAGACGCATTTGTCCGCTTTGGGTTCCAGCTTTTCTGGCTGAAGCTTTTTGACATAAGCATCGCATCCCCAAACTTTAAGAAACGACAACTTTGGTTTCTTGCCAAAACACAGTTCATACGGCGTCGTCTCAACGGACTTAGATGGTGCCCTATTTAAAGTGAATGCATCTGTCTCTAATGCATAACCCCAAAATGATAGTGGCAGATCGGCAAGAGACATCATAGAATGCACCATATCCAATAAGGTTCGATTACGACGTTCGGACACACCATTACGCTGTGGTGTTCCAGGTGGCGTCAACTGTGAAACAATTCCACATTGTCTTAAGTGACTGCCAAACTCATAACTCAGATATTCTCCCCCTCGACCAGATCGTAGGAATTTGATCTTCTTGTTACGATGATTCTCAACTTCACTCTGAAATTGCTTGAACTTTTCAAACGTTTCAGACTTGTGTTTCATTAAGTAAACATACCCATATCTACTCAAATCGTCGGTGAAGGTGAGAAAGTAACGATATCCACCGCGCGCCTCAATGCTCATCGGACCGCACACATCAGTATGTATGATTTCCAACAAGTCACTTGCCCGTTCCATTGTTCCGGAGAACGGGGTCTTAGTCATCTTGCCCATGAGGCATGGTTCGCATGTGTCAAGTGATTCAAAATCAAGTGACTCCAAAAGTCCATCAGCATGGAGTTTCTTCATGCGTTTTACACCAATATGACCTAAGCGGCAGTGCCACAAGAAAGTGGTAATATCATTATCAACTCTACATCTTTTGGCATCAATGTTATGAACATGTGTATCATCACTATCGAGATTCAACAAGAATAAACCCCTCACAATGGGTGCATGACCATAAAAGATATTACCCATATAAATAGAACAACCATTATTCTCTGATTTAAATGAGTAACCGTCTCGCATTAGACAAGATTCAGATATAATGTTCATGCTCAACGCAGGCACTAAATAACAATTATTCAGGTTCATCACTAATCCCGATGGTAATCGAAGAGTGAGCGTGCCGACGGCGATCACATCAACCTTGGAACCATTTCCCACGCGCATCGTCACTTCGTCCTTCACCAGCCTCCGTCTATTCCGTAGTTCCTGCTTTGAGTTGCAAATGTGAGCAACCGCACCAGTATCAAATACCCAGGCACTACAATGAGAGTTGGTAAGGTACACATCAATAACATGTATATCATATATACCTTGTTTGGCGTTGGCCCCCTTCTTGTCGGCCAGATACTTGGGACAATTCCGCTTCCAGTGGCCAGTTCCCTTGCAATAGAAGCACTTAGTTTCCGGCTTGGGCCCAGCCTTGGGTTTCTTCACAGGAGGGCCAACTAATTTGCCACTCTTCTTGGAGTTTCCCTTCTTGCCCTTGCCATTCTTCTTGAAACTAGTGGTTTTATTGACCATCAATACTTGATGCTCCTTCTGGATGTCTGACTCAGCGACTTTCAGCATCGCAAACAGCTCGGCGACTGACTTGTTCATCCCTTGCATGTTATAGTTCAACACAAAGCTCTTGTAGCTAGGTGGTAGCGATTGAAGAACTCTGTCAGTGATCGCCTCTAGCGGGAGCACAACTCCCAACTCAGCCAGACGGTTGTAATACCCAGACATTTTGAGTATGTGTTCACTGACAGACCCGTTCTCCTCCATCTTGCAAGCATAGAACTTATCGGAGGTCTCATACCTCTCGATCCGGGCATTTTTCTCAAAAATAAACTTCAACTCCTGGAACATCTCATATGCTCCATGACGTTCAAAACGCCTTTGAAGTCCCGGTTCTAAGCCATACAACATGGCGCACTAAACTATTGAGTAGTCATCAACACGCGCCTGCCAGGCGTTCATAACGTCCACAGACGCCGGAGGGGGTTGCTCACCAAGCGGTGCATCAAGGACATAAGCCTTTTGCGCAGCCGTGAGGATAATCCTCAGATTACGGGCCCAGTCTACAAAGTTACTTCCATCATCTTTCAGCTTAGCTTTCTCTAGGAACGCATTGAAATTCAGGGGAGCTACTGCGCGAGCCATTGATCTACAACATAATTTGCAAAGATAGTTTAGACTATTGTTCATGATAAAGAGTTCAATTAATCATATTACTTAAGAACTCCCACTCAAATCGACATCCCTCCGGTCGTCCGAGTGTAACATGATCCAAATTCACCAACACAAGTCCGATCATCACGTGAGATGAGGTGGTTTCAATGGTGAACATCTCCATGTTGATCATATCTACTATATGACTCATGTTCGACCTTTCAGTCTCTTGTGTTCCGAGGCCATGTTTGTACATGCTAGGCTCGTCAAGTTTAACCCAAGTGTTCCGCATGTGCAAAACTGTCTTGCACCCGTTGTATGTGAACGTAGAGTCTATCACACCCGATCATCACGTGGTGCTTCGAAACGACGAACTTTCGCAATGGTGCACACTTGGGGAGAACACAATTTTATCTTGAAATTTTAGTGAGGAATCACCTTATAATGCTACCGTCGTCCTAAGCAAAATAAGATGCATAAAAAGATTAACATCACATGCAAATCATAAGTGACATGATATGGCCATGAACTTGTGCTTTTGATCTCCATCTCCAAAGCACCGGCATGATCTCCATCGTCACCGGCATGACACCATGATCTCCATCATCGCGTCGCCATCGGGGTTGTCATGCCAACCATGCTTCTACTACTATTGCTACCGTTTAGCGATAAAGTAAAGCATTACATAGCGCTTAATGATTGACACGCAGGTCATACAATAATTAAAGACAACCCTATGGCTCCTGCCGGTTTCCGTACTCATCGACATGCAAGTCGAGAAAAACTATTACAAAACATGATCATCTCATACATCAAATATATTTCATCATGTCTTTGGCCATATCATATCACAACATACCCTGCAAAAACAAGTTAGACATCCTCTAATTTGTTGTTGCATGTTTTACGTGGCTGCTATGGGTATCTAGCAAGAACGATTCTTACCTACGCAAAACCACAACGGTGATATGCAAGTTGCTATTTAACCTTCTACAAGGACCTCCTTCGTCGAATCCGATTCAACCAAGGTGGGAGAGACAGACACCCGCCAGCCATCTTATGCAACAAAGTCGCATGTCAGTCGATGGAACCGGTCTCATGTACGTGGACATGTAAAGTTGGTCCGGGCCGCTTCATCCCACAATACCGCTGAATCAAGAAAAGACTAAGGAAGGAAGCAATCTGAATATCAACACCCACAAACTCCTTTGTGTTCTACTCGTGATGTCATCTACGCAAAGACCTAGCTCATGATGCCACTGTTGGGGAACGTTGCATGGGAAACAAAAATTTTCCTACGCTCACCAAGATCGATCTAGGAGATGAACATCTACGAGAGGAGAGATTGAATCTACATACCATTGTAGATCGCTAAGCGGAAGCGTTAAGAAATGCGGTTGATGTAGTCGAACGTCTTCGCGATCCAATCACGATCCGTCCACGAACTCCCGATCAAGTGCCGAACGGACGGCACCTCCGAGTTTAGCACACGTGAGGCTCCGCGGCGTCCTCTCCTTCTTGATCCAGCAAGAGAGAGAGAGAGAGGGGGTAGATGAGATCGGGACCAACACGATGGTATGGTGGTGGTGGTGGCAGCGGAATTCCGACAGGGCTTCGCCAAGCGCGTACCGGTGAAACGTGAAAGGAGTTGGGAGAGGTAACGGGCAAGGGTCCAGTGGGTGGCTGCCCCCAACGCCTCCCCACCTTTATATAGGCGTGGAGGGGGCTGGTGGCTTGCCCTCCAAGGCCATAGGGTCGTTGGCCAAAGGGGGAGGAAGGAAATCCCTCCTTTCCTTCCCCACCGATCACTATCCCCCCTTTTTAGGGATCCTGATCTTATCCCTTTGGGATATGATACTATTCCTTTTAAGGGAGGATCTAGGTGCGCCTAGACCAAGGTTGTGGGGACTTTCCCCACTACCCACGTTCATGTGGGTCCCCCATGCAGGTGGGCCCCACTCCGGAACCTTCTAGAACCTTCCCGGTACAATACCGAAAAAACTCGAACTTTTTCCGGAACCCGATAACAACTTTCCATATATGAATCTTTACCTCTAGACTATCCCGGAGCTCCTCGTGATGTCCCGGATCTCATCCGGGACTCCGAACAACTTTCGGACTTTCCACTATTAATATCTCAATACTACCCTAGCGCTACCGAACGTTAAGCGTGCGACCCTACGGGTTCGGGAATATGCAGACATGACCGAGACTCCTCTCCGGTCAATAACCAATAGTGGGACCTGGATGCCCATATTGGTTCCTACATATTCAACGAAGATCTTTATCGGTTGAACCACGATGTCAAGGATTCAGTCAATCCCGTATGCAATTCCCTTTGTCCGGCGATATGTTACTTGCCCGAGATTCGATCGTCGGTATCTCCATACCTAGTTCAATCTCGTTACCGGCAAGTCTCTTTACTCATTCCTTAATACAAGATCCCGTGGCTAACTCTTTAGTCACATTGCTTGCAAGCTCATTGTGATGCTGTATTACCGAGTGGGCCCCGAGATACTTCTCCGTCATACGGAGTGACAAATCCCAGTCTTGATCCATGCCAACTCAACAGACACCCTCGGAGATACCTGTAGAGCATCTTTATAATCACCCAGTTACGTTGCGACGTTTGATACACACAAGGTACTCCTCCGGTGTCAGTGAGTTGCATGATCTCATGGTCATAGGAACAAATACTTGACATGCGAAAACGATAGCAATAAACTTGACACGATCATATGCTACGTTCATAGTTTGGGTCTTGTCCATCACATCATTCTCCTAATGATGTGATCCCGTTATCAAATGACAACTCATGTCTATGACCAGGAAACCATGGCCATCTTTGATCAACGAGCTAGTCCGGTAGAGGCTCACTAGGGACATGTTGTTGTCTACGTATCCACACATGTATTTGTGTTTCCAACCAATACAATTATAGCATGGATAATAAACGATTATCATGAACAAGAAAATATAATAATAACCATTTTATTATTGCCTCTAGGGCATATTTCCAACAATCTTTTGCTGGACACACCTTTTGAGAGGGACACACAATTATCGCGATTTGTTAGAATACTCTATGTGCTTCATTTATATCTTTTGAGTTAGGCAGTTGCTCTAGTGCTTCACTTATATATTTTAGAGCACGACGGTGGTTATATTTAAAAAAAAGTTGCACTCTCATGCTTCACTTAAATCTTTTTGAGAGTCTTATAAATAGTAATGGCAATTTGCACGTGTTATAAGAATGGTCCTGATATGATAGGTATTCAAGGGGAATATAATAAAAACTTTCATGTAGATCACTAAATACGAAATGAATGTTTAATTTTATTGATAGTAATATGAAAGGATATAGGTTCATAATCATTGGTTAGTAGAAATATCGGTATTAAAGTTTGTTATTTACTTCTCATCTAAGTATTGGTCATGGCATGGTGGGAAGGTTCGAGCATTTATATGTCTGAAATTAAATCCTTGAGTGCTGTTACAATCGGGGGTGCGCGATGGTTAACTCCTACCAACCTCCTCCATAGGGGCATGCGAGTAGTACTTTGCTTCAAGGGCTAATAGACTTTCGCAATAAGTATGTGAGTTCTTTATGACTAATGTGAGTCCATGGATTATACACACTCCTATCTTTCCGCAATTTGCTAGCCTCTTCAGTACCGTGCATTGCCCTTTCTCACCTCGAGAGTCGTTGCAAACTTAGCCGGTGCATCCAAACCCCGTGATATGATACGCTCTTTCCCACATAAGTCTCATTTTACCTTCCTCAAAATAGCCACCATACCTACCTATTATGGCATTTCTATAGCCATTCCGAGATATATTGCCATGCAACTTCCACCGTTTCGTTTATATGACACACATCTTCATTGTCATATTGCTTTGCATGATCATATAGCTGACATAGTATTTGTGGCTCAGCCTCCGTTCATCATTTCTTATACATGTTACACTAGATCATTGCACATCCTCGTACACTGCCAGATGCATTCATATAGAGTCATATTGTTCTAGTATCGAGTTGTAATATCGAGTTGTAAGTAAATAAAAGTGTGATGATCATCATTATTAGAGCATTGTCCCAGTGAGGAAAGGATGATGGAGACCATGATTCCCCCACAAGTCGGGATGAGACTCCGGACAAAAAAAAAGAGGCCAAAAAGAGCCCACCAGAAAAAATGAGAGAAAAAGAGAGAAGGGGCAATGTTACTATCCTTTTCCACACTTGTGCTTTAGAGTAGCACTATGTTTTTCATATAGAGAGTCTCCTGAGTTGTCACTTTCATATACTAGTGGGAATTTAAAGTTATAGAACTTGGCTTGTATATTCCGATGACGAGTGCTACTTGTGAGCTGCGTTGGGATTTCTCTCGAAACAGGCTTTTGCCCTGCTTTATATATAAAGCAACACCCAAAGAAGTACACGGCCGAACGATACAAGATGGTGAGGTAGCCCTCTTACAAAGCCGATCCTGAGATAACCGGCACACGTAGAACGCACGCAACTATGCTACCAACAATGAGCACCGGAAGACCTAAACACCCCCACGCTACGACCTAGCACACCTAAGCTCCACGACAACGCCCCCAAGAGGGAAAACGGCATAAAGCGTCGCCGTTGCCGAGTCCACCCCGGACAAAGGTCTTCACCCGGAGCCCAGAAACGGAGAGAAGAACCACGACGACGTCTTCAAGAAGAACGCGGCACCCACGAGTGTCGCCGTCATCGGTGCCAAGGCACGGAGCTTTCGCCCGGCAACTCACTGATAACCCACAAGTATAGGGGATCGCAACAGTTTTCGAGGGTCGAGTATTCAACCCAAATTTATTGATTCGACACAAGGGGAGCCAAAGAATATTTGCAAGTATTAGCAGTTGAGTTGTCAATTCAACCCCACCTGAGACTAAATATCTACAGCAGAGTGATCAGTAGCACAGTAGTATGATAGTTTGATAGCAGTAGCAATAGTAGTAACAGTAACAGTAACGGTAGCAGCAATAGTAGTAGCAATTGTAACAATAGTAACAACAGTAGTAACTTAGCAAGAACAATATGTGAAAAACTCGTAGGCGTTGGATCGGTGATTATGTTGGATAACATTCATCATGTAACAGTCATAACCTAGGGCGACACAGAACTAGCTCCAATTCATCAATATAATGTAGGCATGTATTCCGTATATAGTCATACGTGCTTGCGATAAGAACTTGCATGACATCTTTTGTCCTACCCTCCCGTGGCAGCGGGGTCCATAAGGAAACTAAGGGATATTAAGGCCTCCTTTTAATAGAGAACCAGAACAAAGCATTATCACTTAGTGAATACATGAACTCCTCAAACTACGGCAATCACCGGAAAGAATCCCAATTATTGTCACCTTGGGGTATGCGGATCATAACACGTAGCAGGTGCATACAACTTGCAAGATCGGATCAAGAACACAAATATATTCATGAAAACATAAAGGGTTCAGATCTAAAATCCTGGCACTCGGGCCCTAGTGACAAGCATTAAGCATAGCAAAGTCATAGCAACATCAATCTCAGAACATAGTGGATACTAGGAATCAAGCCCTAACAAAACTAACTCGATTACATGATAAATCTCATCCAACTCATCACCGTCCAGCAAGCCTACGAAGGAATTACTCACTCCCGGCGGTGAGCATCATGAAATTGGTGATGAAGGATGGTTGATGATGACGATGCCGGAAGATCCCCCTCTCCGGAGCCCCAAACGGACTCCAGATCTAGACTCCCGATGAAGAACAGGAGGTGGCGGCGGCTCCGTATCGTGAAACGCAATAAAACTTCCTCTCTTATTTTTTTCTCTAGAATTGTGAATTTATAGCGTTGGAATTAGGTCAGACAGAGCCACGTGGGCCCCACGAGGTACCAGGGCACGCCTGGGGGGGGGGGGTGGCGCGCCCTGGTGCCTCGTGGGCAGCCAGTGGCCCCCCTCCAGTAGGTTTTGGCTCCAGTATTTTTTATATATTCCATAAAAAATCTCCAAAAAGTTTCATCCAATTCCAAGAACTTTTATTTCTGCACAAAAAACAACACCATGGTAGTTCTGCTGAAAACAGCGTCAGTCCGGGTTAGTTTCATTCAAATCAAGCAAATTAGAGTACAAAACAAGAGCAAAAGTGTTTGGAAAAGTAGATACGACGGAGACATATCAACTCCCCCAAGCTTAACTCATTGCTTGTCCTCAAGCAATTCAGTTGACAAACTGAAAGTGATAAAGAAAAACTTTTACAAACTCTTTTGTTCTTGTATCTATATATATGCTTAAATAGCACCCAAGTTTTTAGCAAAGATTATAACTAACCATGCAAATGATAACTCTTAGAAATTATATTCACTCATATCAATGGCATAATCAACTAGCGAGCAATAATAAGATATCTCAAATGCCAACACTTTGTCAAAACAATCATGATATAATATGACAACATGGTATCTCGCTAGCCCTTTCTGAGACCGCAAAACATAAATGCAGAGCACCTCCAAAGTTCAAGCAGTGACTAAACATTGTAATTCATGGTAGCAGAGATCCAGTCATGATGCACACAACATTAACTATACACAATGCATGAGAATGACAATAGTGCTCTCAGGTCTGGTGCTTATTTGAGAAGGTGATGACTCAACAATAAAAGTAAAATAACATAAAAGTAAATAGATATGCCGTTTGTAGAGGGAAGCATGGATTTGCAGAGGTCCCAGAGCTCAAAGCTTAAATCAGAGATAAATGAAATTTTGGGAGGTATGCCTTTCCTGTCAACGTCACGACCGAGAGTTTTCAATATCTTCCATGCTAAACACGTTAGCGGCGGTTCCCAAGCGGTAAAGTAAAGTTTACTCCCCCTCCACCAATAATCACAAGCCATGGCTAGCTGAATCCTCGGGTGCCCTCCATACCAACAACTTTCCGGGGGAGTTTGTTTTATTATTTGCAGTTTTAATAGTGGGACTGGGCATCCCGATTACCAGCCCCTCTCGTGCAAGGACAAGTGAATAAACATTCATCATGAGAATAACCCGCTTAGCATGGAAGATACTGACCGCCCCCTGTCGCTCCATGAGCGGTACGGGCACACAAAACAAGTATAGGGGATCGCAACAGTTTTCGAGGGTAGAGTATTCAACCCAAATTTATTGATTCGACACAAGGGGAGCCAAAGAATATTTGCAAGTATTAGCAGTTGAGTTGTCAATTCAACCACACCTGAGACTAAATATCTGCAGCAGAGTGATCAGTAGCACAGTAGTATGATAGTTTGATAACGGTAGCAATAGTAGTAACAGTAACAGTAACGGTAGCAGCAATAGTAGTAGCAATTGTAACAATAGTAGCAACAGTAGTAACTTAGCAAGAACAATATGTGAAAAACTCGTAGGCGTTGGATCGGTGATTATGTTGGATAACATTCATCATGTAACAGTCATAACTTAGGGCGACACAGAACTAGCTCCAATTCATCAATGTAATGTAGGCATGTATTCCGTATATAGTCATACGTGCTTGCGATAAGAACTTGCATGACATCTTTTGTCCTACCTTCCCGTGGCAGCGGGGTCCGTAAGGAAACTAAGGGATATTAAGGCCTCCTTTTAATAGAGAACCGGAACAAAGCATTAGCACTTAGTGAATACATGAACTCCTCAAACTACGGAAATCATCGGAAAGAATCCCAATTATTGTCACCTTGGGGTATGCGGATCATAACACGTAGCAGGTGCATACAACTTGCATGATCAGATCAAGAACACAAATATATTCATGAATACATAAAGGGTTCAGATCTGAAATCATGGCACTCAGGCCCTAGTGACAAGCATTAAGCATAGCAAAGTCATAGCAACATCAATCTCAGAACATAGTGGATACTAGGGATCAAGCCCTAACAAAACTAACTCGATTACATGATAAATCTCATCCAACTCATCACCGTCCAGCAAGCCTACGAAGGAATTACTCACTCCCGGCGGTGAGCATCATGAAATTGGTGATGAAGGATGGTTGATGATGACGATGCCGAAAGATCCCCCTCTCCGGAGCCCCAAACGGACTCCAGATCTGGCCTCCCGATGAAGAACAGGAGGTGGCGGTGGCTCCGTATCATGAAACGTGATACGTCTCCAACGTATCTATAATTTATGAAGTATTCATGCCATGTTTATTATAGTTTTGTATGATTTTGGTGCACTTTTATATGACTTTTATATGATTTTTATGGACTAACATATTGACCTAGTGCCCAGTGCCAGATGCTGTTTTCTGCTTGTTTTTGGTTTTTCAGAAAATCCATATCAAATGAAGTCCAAATGCAGCGAAACTTTTTGACAATTTTTCTGGAAGGAAATAGACCCAGGAAGCTTCGGAGGAGCAGCAGAAGAGCCACAGGGGCCCCACGAGCCACCTGGGCGCGCCTGCCCCCCAGGCGCGCCGTGGTGCCTCGTGGGCCCCCTGTGGCCCCTCTTCACGTGATTCCAACGCTGAAAAATCATATATATTCAAAAACCCTCGAAAGTTAACCTAGATGAGTTTTTATGCCGCCGCAAGCCTCTGTACCTCCACGATCTCATCTATAGCCCTTTTTCCGGCACCCTGTCGGAGGGGGGAATCATCACCGGAGGCCATATTCATCATCCCGGCGGTCTCCATGACGAGGAGGGAGTAGTTCACCCTCGGGGCTGAGGGTATGTACTAGTAGCTATGTGTTTGATCTCTCTCTCTCTCTCGTGTTCTTGATTTGGCACGATCTTGATGTACCGCGAGCTTTGTTAATATAGTTGGATCATATGGTGTTTCTTCCCTCTCTATCCTTGTTGTGATGAATTGAATCTTTTCCCTTTGAGGTTTCGTTATTGTTGGATTGAATATTTCAGATTTGAGAACACTTGATGTATGTCTTGCATATGAATACCCGTGGTGACAATGGGGTATTATATTGATTCACTTGATATATGTTTTGACACTCAACTCGCGGATTCCCATGGTGACATTGGGGTAATCTATGCATAGGGGTTGATGCACATTTTCATTATCTTTTCTCCGATAGAAACTTTGAGGTGCTCCTTGGAGTTCTTTGTGTGGATTGAATATTATGATTATGAAGTTGTTTGATGCATATCGTATAATCAACTCATGGATACTTGTGGTGACATTGGAGTATCTAGGTGACATTAGATTTGGTTGATGTGTATCATATGGTGTTATTTTAGTACGAACTCTAGGGCTGTTTGTGACACTTATAGGAATAGCTCAATAGATCGATCAGAAAGGATAACTTTGAGGTGGTTTCGTACCCTACATACAATTTCTATCTTATGTTCTCCGCTAATAGGAACTTTGTAGTGATTCTTTATCGCACGTTGAGGGATGATTATATGATCCAATTATATTAGCATTGTTGAGAGATTGCACTAGCGAAAGTATGAACCCTAGGCCTTGTTTCTAAGCATTGCAATACCGTTTATGCTCACTTTTGTTACTTGCTACCTTGCTGTTTTTTATTGTTCGCACTACAAAAACCTATATCTACTATCCATACTACAGTTGTATCACCATCTCTTCGCTGAACTAGGGCACCTATACAATTTACCATTGTATTGGGTGTGTTGGGGACACAAGAGACTCTTTGTTATTTGGTTGCAGGGTTGTTTGAGAGAGACCATCCTCATCCTACGCCTCCCAAGGATTGATAAACCTTAGGTCATCCACTTGAGGGAAATTTGCTACTGTCCCACATCAAAAATTATAGATACGTTGGAGACATATCAGCATCCCCAAGCTTAATTCCTGCTCGTCCTCGAGTAGGTAAATGATAAAAACAGAATTTTTGATGTGGAATGCTGCCTATCATATTCATCATATATGCTTTTCTTTTGTAGCATGGACATTTGGACTTGAATGATTCAAAGAAAGTCTATAATTTGACATGAAGATAGAAATACTCAAGCATGCTAACAAGCAACCATGTCTTTCAAAATATCAATGCTAAAGAAAGTTATCCCTAGCCCATTATGCTCAATCATTGATTCATTCATGAAACACACTCAAATATTAGCTACACACAATGCACAAGTATGGCAATAGTGCTCTCTAGTTGGTGCTTTATAAGAGAAGATGGAGACTCAAGAAAATAAAAATTGCATAAAAGTAAATAGATAGGCCCTTCGCAGAGGGAAGCAGAGATTTGTCAAATGTGCCAGAGCTCAAAGCTTAAATTAGAGAGATAAAAAATATTTTGAGAGGCATGCTTTTCCTGTCAATGAAAACGACCGAGAATTCCCAATATTTTCCATGCTAGACACATCATAGGCGGTTCCCAAACAGAAAGTAAAGTTTATTTCCTTTCCACCATTCTTTCACAATCCATGGCTAGCCGTATCCACGGGTGCCCTCCATACCATCACTTTCCAAGGAATTTTGTTGTTATTAATTTTTGATTTCATTGTGGGACTGGGCATCCCTATTACCAGCCACTCTCTCGTGCAATGACAAGTGAATACACACTCATCGTGAGAATAACACACCTAGCATGGAAAATATTGGCCACCCCCTGCCGCTTCATGAGCGGTATGGACACACAAAACGGAAAAAAATATTTTGAAAATTAGAGTTGGCACACGCAAATTTACTTGGAACGGCATTGAAATACCGCATATAGGTAGATATAGTGGACTCATTTGGCACAACTTGGGTTTAAGGAGTTTGGATGCACAAGCAGTATTTCCGCTTAGTACAAATGAAGGCTAGCAAAAGATTGAGAAGCAACCAACCAAAAAACGAAAACGGTCATAAACATGCATTGAACATAACAAACACCGAATAATGCACCATAAGTAGGATATAATTTCTTTGCATAACTATTGACTTAATGTGCATGCATAGGGAATCACAAACCTTAACACTAATATTCTTACTAAATCACAATTACTCACTAACATGACTCACATATTATCATTTCCATATAGGAAAACTATTGCAAGGAATCACACTTATCATATCCAATGATCTATATGAAAGTTTTTATTATATCCCTCTTGAATATTCATCACTTTGGGACCAAATTCATATCTTGTGCAAATTACCGTTACTTACATCAACTCTCAAAAATATTTAAGTGAAGCATGAGAGTGCAAATATTTCTTCAAAATTTCAATCTTATCAACTCTCAAAATAATATAAGTGACGCATGAGAGTTTATTTCTTCAAAATTTTAATCTTGTCAACTCTCAAAATAATATAAGTGAAGCATGAGAGTTCATTTCTTCAAAATATAGCCACCACCATGCTCAAAAATATTTAAGTGAAGCACTAGAGCAACTGCCTAGCTCAAAAAATTTAAGTGAAGCACATAGAGTATTCTAACAAATTATGATGAACGTGTGGCTCTCTCAAAATAGGTGTGTTCAGCAAGGATGATTGTGACAAACTAAAAAGCAAACAAAGCAAAGACTCATATAATACACGACACTCCAAGCAAAACACATATCATGTGACGAATAAAAATATAGCTACAAGTAAAATTACCGATGGTTGGTAGAAGAAAGAGGGGATGCCTTCCGGGGCATCCCCAAGCTTAGACGCTTGAGTCTTCCTTGAATATTACCTTGGGGAGCCATGGGCATCCCCAAGCTTAGGCTCTTGCCACTCCTTATTCCTTCATCCATTGTGATCTCACCCAAAACTTGAAAACTTCAATCACACAAAACTCAACAAAACCTTCGTGAGATCCGTTAGTATAACAAAATAAATCACCACTTTAAGTACTGTTGCAAACCCATTCATATTTTATTTTTGCATTATAACTACTGTATTCTAACTTCTCCATGGCTTATACCCCCCCGATACAATCCATAGTTTCATCAAAACAAGCAAGCAACACATCAAAAACAGAATCTGTCAAAAACAGAACAGTCTGTAGAAATCTATTTAAAATCCATACATATGTAACTCCAAAAATTCTGAAAAATTGGGACAACGTTGGAAATTCACATACCAATACTGTGTAAAAATTTCAGATTTTTCTGACGCTTCAGTACAGAAACAAAATTCCAGCACTGGACGCAAAACTTTCTGTTTTCCAAACAGCATCAATTATACTATCTTCCAAATCATCCCAAAGGTTTTACTTGGCACAAACACTAATTAAAAACATAAAAACACAATAATAACAGTAGAATAAAAATTAAAACTCACAATAATATAAACAAATAATAAAAATTTATTTTATTCATTGGGTTGCCTCGCAACCAGCGCTATTGTTTTATGCCCCTAGCTAGGCATAATGCATAATTTCAAGTATTGTCATCCTTCAAGTTGATTCCATAAGTGGCCCTCATAATGGATTCATATGGTGCTTTAAATTTCTTCCTAGGGAAATGTTCCATACCCTTCTTTAGTGGAAACTAAAATTTTATATTCCCTTCTTTCATATCAATAACGGCACCTATAGTTCGTAAGAACGGTCTACCAAGTATTATGGGGCATGAAGGATTGCATTCAATGTCAAGTACAATAAAATCAATGGGCACATAGTTCCTATTTGCAAGAATAATAACATCATTAATTCTACCCAAAGGCTTTTTAATAGTGGAATCCGCAAGATGCAAATTAAGAGAACATTCATCTATATTGGTAAAACCTAGCACATCACATAGAGATTTTGGAATCGTGGAAACGCTAGCACCCAAATCACATAAAGCATTGCACTCATAATTTTTAATTTTAACTTTAATGGTGGGTTACCATTCATCATATAATTTTCTAGGAATTGAAATTTCTAGTTCTAGCTTTTCTTCTAACGCTTTCATCATTGCTTCTACGATGTGTTTAGTAAAAGCCTTGTTTTGCTCATAAGCGTTGGGTGAATTTAACATGGATTGTAACAAAGAAATGCACTCAATCAAAGAATAATTATCATAATTAAAATCTTTGTAATCCAAGAGAGTGGGCACATCGCTATTTAAAGTTTTTACCTCTCCAAACCCACTTTTAGCAATTTTCTTATCAAGGTTTTCACCCTCCGAATTATGGAGACGCTCTTTAGCTAAAGTTGACTCTTCTTCAGTCCCCTTTTCATCAAGTTTAATTTTGCTAAACAAAGAATCAATAGATGAAACACCAATCATTTTAATATCCTCATTATTACTATGATAAAAACCGGGAGGAATCGCTTTTTCTAAAAATTCTCGTTTAGCTTTTAGCATAGCGCTTCTTTTCTTACTCTCATCCATGGAGACATATAAAGCTTTGATTGATTCATTAATATCAATTTTGGGTGGCAAAATTTTAGCCTTAGGATTTTCCACATCATGAATAATTTTATCAATGCTCCTAGACATATCATCAAGTTTACTCAATTTTTCTTCTATCATAGTGTTGAAAACTTTTTGAGCATTAATAAATTCTTTAATATTACTTTCAAGATCAGAGGGCATCCTATTATTATTATTATAAGAATTTCCAGGAAACGGTCTAGCATTGAAATTACCTCTATAAGCATTATTATTAAAATTGTTTCGCGAAACAAAATTCACATCTATGGGATCATTATTTTGCTCAATCAAAGTGGACAAAGGCACATCGCGCATCAACTTTGTCACTCAAAGTATTAATTTCTTCAACATAATTCACTTTTTTACTAGTAGGAACTCTTTCAGTATGCCATTGTGAATAATTTGTCATAATATTATCAAGCAATTTAGTAGCTTCTCCCAAAGTAATTTCCATAAAAGTACCACCCGCGGCGGAATCTAAAAGATTTCTAGAAACAAAATTTAATCCCGCATAAATTTTTTGTATGATCATCCATAAATTTAAACCATGTGTAGGGCAATTTCTTATCATTAATTTCATCCTTTCCCAAGATTGGGCAACATGTTCATGATCAAGTTGCTTAAAATTCATAATTTGATTTCTAAGAGAAATAATTTTCGCGGGAGGAAAATACTTAGTAATAAAAGCTTCTTTACACCTATCCCAGGAATCGATACTATTTCGTGGTAAAGATGAAAACCAAATTTTTGCACGATCTCGCAATGAGAATGGGAATAATTTTAATTTCACAATATCATTATCCACATCTTTTTTCTTTTGCATATCACACAATTCTACGAAAGTGTTTAGATGGGATGCAGCATCTTCATTAGGACTACCAGAAAATTGTTCTTTCATAACAAGATTTAGCAAAGTGGCATTAATATCACAAGTCTCCGCACTAGCGGCGGGAGGAGAAATTGGAGTACTAATAAAATCATTATTATTAGTATTGGAAAAATAACACAATTTTGTATTTTCTTGAGACATCGTGGCTACGCAAACAAGATAACAAGCAAGCAAACAGGCAAACAAGAAAAAGGCAAACGGAAAAAAGTTTTGTAAAAACTTTTTAGAAGTGGGGGAGATGAAAACGAGAGGCAAATAAAATAAATGCAAGGAGATGAGAGTTTATGCGAAGGTACTTGATAGATGTTGATGATGTCTCCCCGGCAACGGCGCCAGAAATTCTTCCTGCTACTTGTAGCTTGCGTTGGTATTTCCCCGAAGAGGAAGGGATGATGCAGCACAGTAGAGTAAGTATTTCCCTCAGTTATGAAACCAAGGTTATCAATCCAGTAGGAGAGTCACGCAACACCTCGTTAGCAGCACCTGCACACAAACAACAAATCCTTGCACCCAACGCAATCAAGGGGTTGTCAATCCCTCGACGGTAAGTTGTAAGATTAAATTGTATGTGATAGATAGATAGATTGAAACAAAAATACAAAATAAAATAAATAAGATAAAATTGCAGCAAGTATTTTTAGGGTTTTAGTATATGATTTAGATAGACCTGGGGGCCATAGTTTTCACTAGAGGCTTCTCTCAAGAAAATAGCATACGGTGGGTAGACAAATTACTGTTGGGCAATTGATAGAAAAGCAAATAATCATGACGATATCCAAGGCAATGATCATGTATATAGGCATCACGTCCGAGACAAGTAGACCGACTCCTGCCTGCATCTACTACTATTACTCCACACATCGACCGCTATCCAGCATGCATCTAGTGTATTAATGTAACACCCCTATGTAATGAGCACAGTGATCATCTATTAATTATGCCAAGTCATCATCAATTACATTGCTTGATCACATTTGAATCATATCTCATTTCAAATTCCAATTCAAATTGAAATTCAAATATGAGGTGAAAATAAAAGTTGTTCAAATGTGGAAACTAAATAGTTCATAATTTTGGAAATATTCCATAACTATTTATGTTTAGGAAAACAACATCACCTAAAATTCCTAGATGACTCTAACATCATGAAAACAGTGCCAACAGCACCATTTTGACACTTTAAATGCAATACAAAATTCAAATGAAATAATATTGCCCCCAAACCTTTTATGGCACTGCCAAATATTGCAACATAATTATTTGGCTAGGTTGCACATTTTTCAAAAGTGTTTTGGTGGCCAAACATTTTTGCAAAGGAGAAAGGAAATAAAAAGGGCAGAAAAGAAAAAGAAAAAGGGCTAGTGGTTAATGTGCACTTAAGCCTCTGGGCTACAGTGCCCGGCCCAGCCCTCCGCCGCTCGTCTCCTTCCTCTGTTCATCCCCGCACGCTGTCGCCGCGCACGCGCTCGCAGCGCCGGCCCCCCATCTCCTCTGCTCGACAGCGGCATGCTATAGAGCCGTTGGAGGGGATAAGGAACCCCCCTCGCCCCCGTCGACAAACCCAAGTGCCACTCCTTCCCCTCCCTCGCTCTCTCCCTCTTCGCCCGAACGCCGCCATGGCCTCACCGCCGTAAACCTCGCGGCCACCGAGCTCCGTCCGCCTCTCCGACGTGTCCATCGGCTTCCCCGTCGTCGGCTACGTCTTCTGCTCCCTCCCGTTCGACCGGACGAGCCCCACAGCGACTCCCTCGACTTCTTCTAGCTTCGGCCGCCGAGATCACAGTCGCCGCACCGCCTGCCCCGAGGCTCCCCCGAGCCCATCTTGCACCCCTACAGGCTCCCAGTGAGCCTCGGCTTCCTTCCCTTCCTCTCTCGTCACCGCTTGCTTCCTCTAGCCACTGCCGCAATAACCGTGCTCCGGCCGCCGCCATGGCTGCGAGCACCGCGCTCCCGAGCCGCTACGGCCTCGCCCGTCCGCTCTAGCGCGCTCCTAGAGCCCCGTAGTTGCTGCCCCGCTGCTTATTTTGCTCGCGCGCGCTACGTTTCGCCTTTTCCGCAGAGCCCCGAATTCCGGCGCCGCCCGTGGTGGTCGCCGTCGATGTTTCCGACTGCCTCGCGCGCTGTAACTGCCACCATTGGACGCGACGCGTTCCCAGCGTCCCGTAGAGCCCAACCGCGGGCCCGGAGACCCTCTGTAGACGATTTCCGGCCATCTCCCGACGCGCGCCGCCATGTTTCGGCTCGCCGGAGCAGCTCCGGTCGCCGGAGCTGACCTGGCGCCACGTGGCCGCCCCCTGTGACACTGACAGTGGGCCCCCTGGGCCCAGTTGACTGGGTTGACCCAGTCAACTATGCTGACTGGGCGGCCTGTGTCACTGACAGGTGCCCCCCACTTAGTTTAAATCGTTTTTAAAAATAATAAAATGCTAATTAATATGTTAATTAAACAGTCACTGACAGTGGGTCCTACTAGTTAATTAGTTGATTAGTTAAATTTAATCCACTGTTTTAATAATACAGTCTATGACGGAGGGGCCCCACCTGTCAGTTTGACCAGTTAACGGTCAGAGTTGACTGCTGACTGGACTTTGACTGGCCCCACCTGTCATACACAGTGGCTAGCTGCTGCTGTGTATAAAAAGTAATTGCACTGTTTAAATTTGAATTTAATATTTAAATTAATTCCAGGAATTACAGAAAATGTTTAAATCTTTGAAAATTCATAGAAATTAAACCGTAGCTCGGATGAAAAAGTTTTCTACATGAAAGTTGATCAGAAAAACGAGACGAACCCGAATATGCCCTCGATGCAGCTGTCTCATGCCCACAACGCTGCAAACATGGAACCTTCCCCTCTGGTTGATCTGTCTGACAGATGCCTAAAGCCGGGAAAATATTCCCAGATATTTTCCCGTTCTGTTTGTAACACTTAGCATTGCGTTAGGTCACCACCAGCACAGCATACTGCCATGCCATGCATCTGTGTTGCATTGTTTGCTTTTATTTATTGTTTCTTCCCCCTCTTCTCTCCGGTAGACCCCGAGACCGACGCTGCTGCCGAGTACGACTATGCCCCTGACGACCAGACCTTTTCAGCAGAGCTTCCAGGCAAGCAACCCCCCTTGATCATTCCAATATCGTCTATTCTTTCTCTCCCATGCTTGCATTAGAATTTGCTACTATAATTGATTGCACCTATTCTGATGCATAGCCTATTTTTGTAACCTGCTGTTGTTATTTTACCTGTCATCCTAAACTGCTTAGTATAGGTTGGTTAGTGATCCATCAGTGACCCCTCACCCTTGTCCCTATTGCCCCGCTTTGTTACCAGTGCCTCGATCATTGTGATCGATGTGCAGAGACCGACACATCACCGCACACCCCCCTTAGTTGTATGACTCTGCAGGGCTACTATCGAGTGCCGAGGGTGATACCTCGTACTGCACTCCTGATGATATCTCTGTAGTATAGCACATCGGTGGTGATTGCAGAGGGTGATTCCTCACTCTCCCCTTCCCGATGATGACTCTGTCATGCAACCCCTCAAGTGTGGACCATCGAGGGTGATTCCTCCTGGTTCTCCTTGAGGGATTACATCGAGTAGGATTCCAACGAGGGTGATTCCTCAGATTCCCCTTGATGTGATGAACACACAGTTACCATGACTTTTACCTCAGACCTTTATTGCAGGCGGGTCGGCCCCGAGGGGTACCCGCGAGAAATGTGGAGTCGAGTTGACCATGAGGGTACACGCGAGATAATTATGTGGCACGGCCGGGCATTCCTGGCCCTTGCCGTAAGTCCACGAGACGGGGCGACGGGACCACAGATCGTGCGTGGATCACTGATTGTCACCGTGAGCTCCCAGAGCACTAACGGGTTTGGATATGTGATCTGAGTAGGCCTCTGGCCTTTTCGCACTAACCACCACGCGGGAATAAGTATGGGCACTCGGCGTCGTACGATTCTCCCGAAAGCTCTCAGATGTCAGCAATTGAGTGGCACGCGCCAGGTTGGACTGGGAAAGCCTGCGCTTGTATTAAGGGGGCTAGGTCTGCTCACCGGCCACGTTCGCAACGCGCAGGATTGCAAAGGATGATTGGCCCATGACACCTTCACATTTAGGAGTTAGACCGGCGTGCTGGCCTCTCTGTTGAGCCTAGGTTGGACTACGGTGTGTCGATCAGCCGAGGCCGGGCATGACCTGATAAAAGTGTGTCCGGCCTGAGTTAATCGAGCGTGTTGGGTAAGTTGGTGCACCCCTGCAGGGAAGAATATCTATTCAAATAGCCGTGTCCACGGTAACGGACGCTCAGAAAGTATCCCGATCTACTACAACTAGAAATGGATACTTGTGATGCTAAATGGATATGTTGGCTTCGGGATCGCTTTCTCGCAGGGAGACGAGGAAGGATCTCTGGGCGTTGTTGCTACTACTTACTACTTGCCATGTACTAATCTGCACTCTTCTAATGCTGCATGATGCTAGTCTTTGATAGGCTAGGTCTTTCTCTCTATTCTGGCATTTCTGGAGTCTAGTCCATAGATACAGCCTCCCCTTTGATACCAATGCATACTTAGAATAGATCTGATGTAAGTCTTGCGAGTACTTTGGATGAGTACTCACGGTTGCTTTGCTTCCCCCCTTTTTCCCATACCCAATTACTGCGATCAGATGATGGAGCCCAGGAGCCAGCTGCTCCCGCCGACGACTACTACTACCCTACCGGTGGAGCTTACTATTACGTGGAGACCGATGACCAGGAGTAGATTCGAAGGCTCCCAGGCAGGAGGCCTACGCCTTTCGATCTAGTTATCGTTGTTTTGCTCAACCTTCTTAAGGCATACTTGTTTCCTTTATGTCTGTACTCAGATACTAATGCTTCCGCTGATGCTTGTATGACTCGAGCTTATGTATTCGAGCCCTTGAGGCCCCTGGATTGTAATATAAAGCTTGTATGACTTTTATTTGTGTTTAGAGTTGTGTTGTGATATCTTCCCGTGAGTCCTTAGGCTTCATCGTATGCACTTGCATGTATGATTAGTGCACGATTAAGTCGGGGCGTTACAAGTTGGTATCGTAGCCGACTGCCTGTAGGAATCCCCCTTTCCAACTCCTTGGCCGAAGTTGAGTCTAGTCTTTCAAAACTGTTTTACTAACATGGCTGTGTGATAACCCACAAGTATAGGGGATCGCAACAGTTTTCGAGGGTAGAGTATTCAACCCAAATTTATTGATTCGACACAAGGGGAGCCAAAGAATATTTGCAAGTATTAGCAGTTGAGTTGTCAATTCAACCACAACCGAGACTAAATATCTGCAGCAGAGTGATAAGTAGCACAGTAGTATGATAGTTTGGTAGCAGTAGCAATAATAGTAACGGTAACAGCAACGGTAATAGCAACAGTAGTAGCAATTGTGACCGCAGTAGCAACAGTAGTAACTTAGCAAGAACAATATGTGAAAAGCTCGTAGGCATTGGATCGGTGATATTCGTTGGATAACATTCATCATGTAACAGTCATAACCTAGGGCGACACAAAACTAGCTCCAATTCATCAATGTAATGTAGGCATGTATTCCGTATATAGTCATACATGCTTGTGATAAGAACTTGCATGACATCTTTTGTCCTACCCTCCCGTGGCAGCGGGGTCCATAAGGAAACTAAGGGATATTAAGGCCTCCTTTTAATAGAGAACCGGAACAAAGCATTAACAGATGGTGAATACATGAACTCCTCAAACTATGGCAATCACCGGAAAGAATCCCAATTATTGTCACCTTGGGGTATGCGGATCATAACACATAGCAGGTGCATATAACTTGCAAGATCGGATCAAGAACACAAATATATTCATGAAAACATAAAGGGTTCAGATCTGGAATCATGGCACTCGGGCCCTAGTGACAAGCATTAAGCATAGCAAAGTCATAGCAACATCAATCTCAGAACATAGTGGATACTATGGATCAAGCCCTAACAAAACTAACTCGATTACATGATAAATCTCATCCAACTCATCACCATCCAGCAAGCCTACGAAGGAATTACTCACTCCCGGCGGTGAGCATCATGAAATTTGTGATGAAGGATGGTTGATGATGACGATGCCGGAAGATCCCCCTCTCCGGAGCTCCAAACGGACACCAGATCTGGACTCCCGATGAAGACCAGGAGGTGGCGGCGGCTCCGTATCGTGAAACGAAATAAAACTTCCTCTCTTATTTTTTTCTTCTGGAAACTGAATTTATAGCGTTGGAATTAGGTCAGACGGAGCCACGTGGGCCCCACGAGGTACCAGGGCGCGCCAGGGTGGGGGTGGCGCGCCCTGGTGCCTCATGGGCACTAGGTGGCCCCCCTCCAGTGGTTCTTGGTGCCAATATTTTTTATATATTCCATAAAAAATCTCCAGAAAGTTTCATCCAATTCCAAGAAATTTGATTTTCTGCACAAAAACAACACCATGGCAATTCTGCTGAAAACAGCGTCAGTCCGGGTTAGTTCCATTCAAATCATGCAAATTAGGGGCCAAAACAAGAGCAAAAGTGTTTGGAATAGTAGATACGACGGAGACCTATCAACTCCCCCAAGCTTAACTCATTGCTTGTCCTCAAGCAATCCAGTTGACAAACTGAAAGTGATAAATAAAAACTTTTACAAACTCTTTTGTTCTTGTATCTATATATATGCTTAAGTAGTGCCCAAGTTTTCAGCAAAGATTATAACTAACCATGCAAATGATAACTCTTAGAAATTATATTCACTCATATCTATGGCATAATCAACTAGCGAGCAATAATAAGATATCTCAAATGCCAACACTTTGTCAAAACAATCATGATATAATATGACAACATGGTATCTCGCTAGCCCTTTTTGAGACCACAAAACATAAATGCAGAGCACCTCCAAAGTTCAAGCAGCGACTAAACATTGTAATTCATGGTAGAAAAGATCCAGTCATGATGCACACAACATTAACTATACACAATGCATGAGAATGACAATAGTGCTCTCAGGTCTGGTGCTTGTTTGAGAAGGTGATGACTCAACAATAAAAGTAAAATAACATAAAAGTAAATAGATAGGCCCTTCGCAGAGGGAAGCATGGATTTGCAGAGGTGCCAGAGCTCGAAGCTTAAATCAGAGATAAATAAAGTTTTGGGAGGTATGCCTTTCCTGTCAACGTCATTACCGAGAGTTTTCAATATCTTCCATGCTAAACACATTAGCGGCGGTTCCCAAGCGGTAAAGTAAAGTTTACTCCACCTCCACCAACAATCACAAGCCATGGCTAGCTGAATCCTCGGGTGCCCTCCATACCAACAACTTTCCGGGGGAGTTTGTTTTATTATTTTGCAATTTTAATTATGGGACTGGGCATCCCAATTACCAGCCCCTCTCGTGCAAGGACAAGTGAATAAACACTCATCATGAGAATAACCCGCTTAGCATGGAAGATACTGACCGCCCCCTGTCGCTCCATGAGCGGTACGGGCACACAAAACAGATGTTCATTTGAATATTTAGAGGTGGCACATGCAAATTTACTTAGAACGGCAGGGTAATACCGCATATAGGTAGATATAGTGGACTCATCTGGAATAACTTTGGTTTAGGGGTTTTGATGCACAAGCAGTATTCCCGCTTAGTACAGGTGAAGGCTAGCAAATAGGTTGAGAAGCGACCAGCTAGAGAGCGAAAACGGTCATAAACATGCATTATGAATAATCAACATTGAATACTAGCATGAGTATGATATAAGCACCATGAACATAAATATCGTAGAGGCTATGTTGGTTTTGAATCAACTACATGTGTGAACATGTGCCAAGTCAAGGCACTTGAAACATTCAAAGGAGGATACCATATCATCATACTACATCACAATCATTTTAATGCATGTTGACACTCAAGATAAATCATTATCCACTCCTAGCTACTTAGGCATGGCATGAGCAACTATAATCTCTAATTGTCATCATAAACATGTTTAATCATAATATGCTGAATCATGGATACTGAGTTAAACATATTTACAAAAACAAAGAACAAGTTGAGTTCATACCCGCTTTTCCTTGCCACAATCACTTCATCAAATCATCATCATTATTGCCTTTCACTTGCACGACTGAATGATGTGAAAATAATAATAGTGCAAGTGTGTCATGGACTAAGCTGGAATCTGCAAGCATTTTATTCAAAGGAGAAGACAAAGTAAAATGGGCTCTTTGTTAGATAAACAACAATGCATATGGGAGCCACTCATCATTTTGATCGTGGTCTTCTCCTCACAATGACTCAACAAAAGAAAAGAATTTTAGAGAAACACACCGAAATATTTTTGGAGTTTTTAGTTTTTCGAAGAAAGCAAATTAAAGAAGAAAACAAAAAACGAGAAAAGAAAACTATTTACACGGGAGAACTCCCTACAAGCAAAAGAAGAAACGAGAAATCTTTTTGGGTTTTCTTTTCAAAGTTTTTCAAACACACAAGAAGGAAGCGAGGAAAATAAAATTAACATGGATTATACAATGAAAAAGTATGAACACCAACAACTGGAATGAATGTGTGAACATGAATGTAATGTCGGTGAGAAATACGTACTCCCCCATGATGGAAATATGCCCTAGAGGCAATAATAAAGTTGTTATTATTTTATATTTCCTTGTTCATGATAAAGGTTTATTATTCATGCTAGAATTGTATTGACCGGAAACTTAAATACATGTGTGAATACATAAACAAATACCGTGTCCCTAGTGAGCCTCTACTAGACTAGCTCGTTGATCAAAGATGGTTAAGGTTTCCTAACCATAGGCATGAGTTGTCATTTGATAACGGGATCACATCATTAGGAGAATGATGTGATGGACAAGACCCATCTGTTAGCTTAGCATATGATCGTTCTGTTTATTGCTACTGCTTTCTTGAATGTCAAATACATGTTCCTCCGACCATGAGATCATGCAACTCCCGGATACCGGAGGAATACCTTGTGTGCTATCAAATGTCACAACGTAACTGGGTGATCATAAAGATGCTCTACAGGTATCTCCGAAGGTGTCTGTTGAGTTGGCATGGATCGAGACTGGGATTTGTCACTCCGTGTTTCGGAGAGGTATCTCTGGGCCCTCTCGGTAATGCACATCATAAGAAGCTTGCAAGCAAAGTCACTAAGGAGTTAGTTACGGGATGATGTATTACGGAACGAGTAAAGAGACTTGCCGGTAACGAGATTGAACTAGGTATGGAGATACCGACGATCGAATCTCGGGCAAGTAACATACCGACGGACAAAGGGAATTACGTATGTTGTCATTGCGGTTCGACCGATAAGATCTTCATGGAATACGTAGGAACCAATATGCGCATCCAGGTTCCACTATTGATTATTGACCGGAGAGGCGTCTCGGTCATGTCTACATCATTCCCGAACCCGTAGGGTCCGCTCGCTTAACGTTCGTTGACGATATAGTGTTATATGAGTTATGTGAATTGGTAACCAAATATTGTTTGGAGTCCCGGATGGGATCCCGGACGTCACGAGGAGTCTCGGAATGGTCGAGAGGTAAAGATTTATATATGGGAAGTCATATTTTGGGTTCCGGAAAAGGGTGCAGTTTTTTCCGGTATTGTACCGGGAAGCTTCCAGAAGGTTCCGGAGGATTCCGGAGGGGTCCGGAAGTCCACAAGTGGGTCCACCACGTCCCAAGGGCTGGCATGGGCTAAGGGGAGGCGCCCTGGCCTTATTGGGCCAGGCGCACCAAGTCCTCAAAAGCCCACGCAGCTAGGGAAGGAAAAAAGGAGAGTCCTAGTAGGAATAGGATGGGACTTTGGAGTCCAAGTCCACGTGTGTACTATTCACATGGTACTATTCATGTGGCACTATTTCTTCTACTCCAAGCCCCTACACATATATAAATAGAGGAGAGGGGCGCCCCAAACAAGCCACAACATTGTCTTAGCCGTGTGCGGCGCCCCCCTCCACAGTTCCGTCCCTCGGTCATATTTTCGCAGTGCTTGGGCGAAGCCCTGCGGAGATAGCATCACCATCACCGTCACCACGCCGTCGTGCTGCTGGAACTCATCCACTACCTCGCCGTCTTGCTGGATCAAGAAGTCGAGGATGTCACCGAGCTGAACGTGTGCTGAACGCGGAGGTGCCGTATGTTCGGTACTCGGTCGGTTGGATCGTGAAGTTGTTCGATGACATCAATCGCGTTGTTCTAACGCTTTCGCTTATGGTCTACGAGGGTATGTAGACACACTCCCCCTCTCGTAGCTATGCATCTCCATGGATAGATCTTGTGTGTGCGTAGGTTTTTTTTTGTTTTCCATGCAACATTCCCCAACAGTGGCATCATGAGCCAGGTCTATGCGTAGAACACAAAGAGTTGTGGGCGGTGATCGTCATACTGCTTACCACCAACGTCTTATTTTGATTCGGCGGTATTGTAAGATGACGCGGCCCGGACCAACCTTACATGTCCACGTACATGAGACCGGTTCCACCGACAGACATGCAACTTGTTTTGCATAAAGGTGGCTGGCGGGTGTCTGTTTCTCCTACTTTAGTTGAATTGAATTTGACTACGGCCGGTCCTTGTTGAAGGTTAAAACAGCAAACTTGATAAATCACCGTTGTGGTTTTGTGCCGTAGGTAAGAACGGTTCTTGCTAGAAGCCCGTAGCAGCCACGTAAAACTTGCAACAACAAAGTAGAGGACGTCTAACTTGTTTTTGCAGGGTATGCTGTGATGTAATATGGTCAAGACATGATGTGATATACGTTATTGTATGAGATGATCATGTTTTGTAATTTATCGGCAACCGGCAGGAGCCTTATGGTTGTCTCTTTATTGTATGAAATGCAAGCGCCATGTAATTGCTTTACTTTATCGCTATGCGTTAGCAATAGTTGTAGAAGCAATAGTTGGCGAGACGACCATGACGCAACGATGGAGATCAAGGTGTCGAGCTGGTGACGATGGAGATCATGACGATGCTTTGGAGATGGAGATCAAAAGCACAAGATGATGATGGCCATATCATGTCACATATTTTGATTGCATGTGATGTTTATCCTTTATGCATCTTATTTTGCTTAGAACGACGGTAGCATTATAAGATGATCCCTTCACTAAATTTCAAGATAAAAGTGCTCTCCCCGAGTATGCACCGTTGCTAAAGTTCGTCGTTTCGAAGCACCTCGTGATGATCGGGTGTGATAGATTCTACGTTCACATACAACGGGTGTAAGCCAGTTTTACACAAGCAGAATACTTGGGTTAAAGTTGACGAGCCTAGCATGTACAGACATGGTCTCGGAACACTGGAGACCGAAAGGTCGAACATGAGTCATATAGTAGATATGATCAACATGGAGATGTTCACCATTGATGACTATCCCATCTCACGTGATGATCAGACATGGGCTAGTTGATTTGGATCATGTATCACTTAGTTAACTTGAGGGATGTTAATTTAAGTGGGAGTTCATTAGTAATTTGATTAATTGAACTTAATTTATCCTGAACTTAGTCCTGATAGTCTTTGCAAATTATGTTGTAGATCAATAGCTCGCGTTGTAGCTCCCCTGTTTTTGATACGTTCCTAGAGAAAGCTTAGTTGAAAGATGATGGTAGCAATTACACGGACTGGGTCCGTAACTTGAGGATTATCCTCATTGCTGCACAGAAGGATTATGTCCTTGATGCACCGCTAGGTGATGGACCTGCTGCAGGAGCTGCTGCAGACGTTGTGAATGCCTGGCAGGCTCGATCTGATGACTACTCGATAGTTCAGTGTGCCATGCTCTACGGCTTAGAACCGGGACTACAAAAGCGTTTTGAACGCCATGGAGCATATGAGATGTTCCAGGAGCTAAAATTGATATTTCAAGCTAATGCCCGGGTTGAGAGATATGAAGTCTCCAACAAGTTCTTTAGCTGTAAGATGGAGGAGAACAGTTCTGTCAGTGAACACATACTCAGAATGTCTGGATACCACAACCACTTGACTCAGCTGGGAATTGATCTTCCAGTTGAGAGTGTTATTGACAGAGTTCTTCAGTCACTGCCACCAAGATATAAAGGCTTCGTGATGAACTATAATATGCAAGGGATGGAGAAGACAATTCCCGAGCTCTTCGCGATGCTGAAATTGGCGGAGGTAGAAATCAAGAAGGAGCATCAAGTGTTGATGGTTAACAAGACCACTAGTTTCAAGAAAATGGGCAAGGGAAAGAAGGGGAACTTCAAGAAGAACGGCAAGCCAGCTACCGCTCCCACGAAGAAACCCAAAGTTGGACCCAAGCCTGAAACTGAGTGCTTCTACTGCAAAGGAACTGGTCATTGGAAGCGGAACTGCCCCAAGTATTTGGCGGATAAGAAGGATGGCAAAGTGAACAAAGGTATATTTGATATACATGTTATTGATATGTACCTCACTAGTGCTCGTAGCAGCGTCTGGGTATTTGCTACCGATTCAGTTGCTAATATTAGTAACTTGAAGCAGGAGCTGCAGAGTAACGGAGACTAGCTGAGGGCGAGGTGACGATATGTGTTGGAAGTGTCTCCAAGATTGATATGATCAATATCGACACGCTCGTAATACCTTAGGGATTAGTATTAAACCTAAATAATGGTTATTTGGTGCTTGTGTTGAGCATAAAACATTATATCTGGATATTGTTTATTGCAAGACGGTTATTCATTTAAGTCAGAGAATAATGGTTATTCTGTTTATATGAATAATATCCCTCGTGATCATGCACCCTTGTGAATGGTTTATTCTTGTTGAATCTCGATCGTAGTGATACACATATTCATAATATTGATGCCAAAAGATGCAAAGTTGATAATGATAGTGCAACATACTTGTGGCACTGCCGTTTAGGTCATATTGGTGTAAAGCGCATGAAGAAACTCCATGCTGATGGACTTTTGGAATCTCTTGATTATGAATCATTTGATACTTGCGAACCATGCCTCATGGGCAAGATGACTAAAACTCCGTTCTCTGGAACAATGGAGCGAGCTACTGATTTGTTGGAAATAATACATACCGATGTATGCGGTCCGATGAATGTTGAAGCACGCGGCGGGTATCGTTATTTTCTAACCTTCACAGATGATTTGAGTAGGTATGGGTATATCTACTTGATGAAACACAAGTCTGAAACATTTGAAAAGTTCAAAGAATTTCAGAGTGAAGTAGAGAATCATCGTAACAAGAAAATAAAGTTTCTACGATCCAATCACGGAGGCGAATATTTGAGTTACGAGTTTGGCGTTCATTTAAGAAAATGTGGAATTGTTTCACAACTCACGCCACCTGGAACACCACAGCATAATGGTGTGTCTGAACGTCGTAACCGTACTTTATTGGATATGTTGCGTTCTATGATGTCTCTTACCGATTTGCCACTATCGTTTTGGGGTTATGCATTAGAGACAGCTGCATTCACGTTAAATAGGGCACCGTCTAAATCCGTTGAGACGACACCGTATGAACTGTGGTTTGGCAAGAAACCTAAGCTGTCGTTTTTTAAAGTTTGGAGATGCGATGCTTATGTGAAAAAGCTTCAACCTGATAAGCTCGAACCCAAAGCGGAGAAGTGCGTCTTCATAGGATACCCTAAAGAAACAATTGGGTACACCTTCTACCACAGATCCGAAGGCAAGGTCTTTGTTGCCAAGAATGGGTCCTTTCTAGAGAAGGAGTTTCTCTCGAAAGAAGTGAGTGGGAGGAAAGTAGAACTTGATGAGGTAATTGTACCTTCTCTCGAATTGGAAAGTAGCTCATCAGAGAAAACCGTTCCCGTGATGCCTACACCAATAAGAGAGGAAGATAATGGTGAAGATCATGAAACTTCAGATCAAGTTACTACTGAACCTCGTAGGTCGACCAGAGTACGTTCCGCACCAGAGTGGTACGGTAATCCTGTTCTGGAAGTCATGTTGTTAGACAACGGCGAACCTACGAACTATGACGAAGCTATGATGAGCCCAGATTCCGACAAATGGCTTGAGGCCATGAAATCTGAGATAGGATCCATGTATGAGAACAATGTATGGACTTTGGTGGACTTGCCCGATGATCGGCAAGCCATTGAGAATAAATGGATTTTTAAGAGGAAGACAAACGCTGATGGTAATATCACTGTCTACAAAGCTCGACTTGTCGCGAAAGGTTTTCGACAAGTTCAAGGGGTTGACTATGATGAGACTTTCTCACCCGTAGCGATGCTTAAGTCTGTCCGAATCATGTTAGCAATTGCCGCATTTTATGATCTGGCAAATGGATGTCAAAACTGCATTCCTTAATGGTTTTCTCAAAGAAGAGTTGTATATGATGCAACCAGAAGGTTTTGTCGATCCTAAGGGTGCTAACAAAGTGTGCAAGCTCCAGTGATCCATCTATGGACTGGTGCAAGCATCTCGGAGTTGGAATATACGCTTTGATGAGGTGATCAAAGCATATGGTTTTGTACAGACTTACGGTGAAGCCTGTATTTACAAGAAAGTGAGTGGGAGCTCTGTAGCATTTCTAATATTATATGTGGATGACATATTGTTGATTGGAAATGATATAGAATTTCTGGATGGCATAAAAGGATAGTTGAATGAAAGACCTCGGTGAAGCTGCTTATATATTGGGCATCAAGATCTATAGAGATAGATCAAGACGCTTGATAAGACTTTCAATGAGTACATACCTTGACAAGATTTTGAAGGAGTTCAAAATGGATCAGTCAAAGAAGGAGTTCTTGCCTGTATTGTAAGGTGTAAAGTTGAGTAAGACTCAAAGCTCGACCACGACAGAAGATAGAGAGAGAATGAAAGTCATTCCCTATGCCTCAGCCATAGGTTCTATAATGTACGCCATGCTGTGTACCACACCTAATGTGTGCCTTGCCACGTGTCTGGCAAAGGGGGTACAAGAGTGATCCAGGAGTGGATCACTGGACAGCGGTCAAAATTATCCTTAGTAACTAAAGGACTAAGGAAATGTTTCTCGATTATGGAGGTGATAAAGAGTTCGTCGTAAAGGGTTACGTCGATGCAAGCTTTGACACCAATCTGGATATCTCTGAGTAGCAAACCGGATACGTATAATGGAGCAGTCATTTGGAATAGCTCCAAGTAAAGCGTGATAGTAGCATCTATAGTATGACATAAGGATTTGAAAAGTACACATGGGTCTGAATATTGCAGACCCATTGACTAAAATTCTCTCTCACGAGCAAAACATGATCACACCTTAGAACTCTTTGAGTGTTAATCACATGGTGATGTGAACTAGATTATTGACTCTAGTGAACTCTTGGGTGTTAATCACATGGCGATGTGAACTAGATTATTGACTCTAGTGCAAGTGGGAGACTGATGGAAATATGCCCTAGAGGCAATAATAAAGTTGTTATTATTTTATATTTCCTTGTTCATGATAAAGGTTTATTATTCATGCTAGAATTGTATTGACCGGAAACTTAAATACATGTGTGAATACATAAACAAATACCGTGTCCCTAGTGAGCCTCTACTAGACTAGCTCGTTGATCAAAGATGGTTAAGGTTTCCTAACCATAGACATGAGTTGTCATTTGATAACGGGATCACATCATTAGGAGAATGATGTGATGGACAAGACCCATCTGTTAGCTTAGCATATGATCGTTCTGTTTATTGCTACTGCTTTCTTGAATGTCAAATACATGTTCCTCCGACCATGAGATCATGCAACTCCCGGATACCGGAGGAATACCTTGTGTGCTATCAAACGTCACAACGTAACTGGGTGATTATAAAGATGCTCTACAGGTATCTCCGAACGTGTCTGTTGAGTTGGCATGGATCGAGACTGGGATTTGTCACTCCGTGTTTCGGAGAGGTATCTCTGGGCCCTCTCGGTAATGCACATCATAAGAAGCTTGCAAGCAAAGTGACTAAGGAGTTAATTACGGGATGATGTATTACGGAATGAGTAAAGAGACTTGCTGGTAACGAGATTGAACTAGGTATGGAGATACCGACGATCGAATCTCGGGCAAGTAACATACCGACGGACAAAGGGAATTACGTATGTTGTCATTGCAGTTCGACCGATAAGATCTTCGTGGAATATGTAGGAACCAATATGGGCATCCAAGTTCCGCTATTGATTATTGACCAGAGAGGCGTCTCGGTCATGTCTACATCATTCCCGAACCCGTAGGGTCCGCACGCTTAACGTTCGTTGACGATATAGTGTTATATGAGTTATGTGAATTGGTAACCGAATATTGTTCGGAGTCCCAGATGAGATCCCGGACATCACGAGGAGTCTCGGAATGGTCGAGAGGTAAAGATTTATATACGGGAAGTCATATTTTGGGTTCCGGAAAAGGGTGCAGTTTTTTTCGATATTGTACCGGGAAGCTTGCAGAAGGTTCCGGAGGATTCCGGAGGGGTCCGGAAGTCCACAAGTGGGTCCACCACGTCCCAAGGGCTGGCATGGGCTAAGGGGAGGTGCCCTGGCCTTGTTGGGCCAGGCGCACCAAGTCCTCAAAAGCCCACGCAGCTAGGGAAGGAAAAAATGAGAGTCCTAGTAGGAATAGGATTGGACTTTGGAGTCCAAGTCCACGTGTGTACTATTCACGTGGTACTGTTCACGTGGCACTATTCCTTCTACTCCAAGCCCCTACGCATATATAAATAGAGGAGAGGGGGCGCCCCAAACAAGCCACAACATTGTCTTAGCCGTGTGCGGCGCCCCCCTCCACAGTTCCGTCCCTCGGTCATATTTTCGCAGTGCTTGGGCGAAGCCCTGCGGAGATAGCATCACCATCACCGTCACCACGCCGTCGTGCTGCCGGATCTCATCCACTACCTCGCCGTCTTGCTGGAACAAGAAGTCGAGGACGTCACCGAGCTGAACGTGTGCTGAACGCGGAGGTGCCGTACGTTCGGTACTCGGTCGGTTGGATCGTGAAGTTGTTCGACGACACCAACCGCGTTGTTCTAACGCTTCCGCTTACGGTCTACGAGGGTACGTAGACACACTCCCCCTCTCATAGCTATGCATCTACATGGATAGATCTTGCGTGTGCGTAGATTTTTTTTATTTTCCATGCAACGTTCCCCAACACCCCAAGCTTAGGCCTTTGCCTAGCTTGGTCTACGGCCATCCGTAGTAGCCATCTGGTCCCATGTGAAATTCCTGAGGTGGCGGCACCCGAGCGTCCCAATCCTGGGCCTCCTGCTCTGCTGCTGCCAAGGCTTTCCGATAAGCAACAATGTCCAGTGGCATCACGGTATATCCGTTCCTGGCATGAGAATCAAACAAAGCAGGTGCAGGCAACAGAATAATATCACGAGTATCCTCACTAAAAACCAAGTTATAACGAATGTTGTGAGGAGGCTCAGGAGCATCAATAAAGTGGTGGTCCCTCATGGACTAGTGATCTAAGTAAACTCTGGGCGACGGGTAATCATGAGGGCGTATGTTAACATTAAAACATCTCGCCAAGCGAGTAGTATAAATACCACCATGAATTTTACCCCTAGTTCTATTAGTGTGCAAGCGGCGTGCAACGATAGCTCCAAGGCTATAAGTGTAATCATTATCCACTGCACGGCGTAAAATGGCCCAGTCAGGTGTAGCTAGCGCACTACCTTGCTCCCTAGCAAGCAAGCATTTCCCTAAGAATAAAGCAAAATAATGAACAGAGGGAAACTGCAAGCTAGTGGCTCGGGCTTTCGACACGCCCCTTTCCTCCCCCACAGTCAAAGTGTGGAGGAAACCTTCAAACTCCTCCGGTCGAGGCTCTCTGATTTCCCCATCAAAGGGAATCAAACATATCTCACAAAATTCAGCTAGAGGTATTTGACAATGTTCAGCATATAAATCAAAGCGCACCTCAGGGGGTTCGAGCCTACTCAGAAAATGAAAGTTTTGCACAAAGGAATTTGTAAGGATGTGGTGCTGGTCACACTCATCTACGAGGAAGTCAGTCAGTCCAGCATTTGTAACGAATTGCGTGAACTCTTGGTAGAATCCGGCTTCGTTCATGAAGGCATCGTGCGGCCATTCGCATGGCCGGACCTCCGTCCTACGCGGAATGTTGAGGTCACTGTCCGAGGACTCCCCAAGGACTCCCTTGGCATTCCGCTTCAAGGAACTCCTCCGGAAGAAATTCATTTTCTTATGAACAAATTTCTGAAATTTTTTGGGTCACAAAATGATATCAATAAAACTTCACAAGATTGATAGCAACTACTCATATGGATGTCTAGAGGCTATATCAAGCAATAAAACTACTTGGAACTCAAAGAATTCAACATGCAAGCTCATTTTCTGTAGCACCAAGGGCAGCTAATTATGGAAAATATAATCCACTAGAGCAAAAACTAATTGGAGCAATGGAGGAGTCTCATACCAAGGAGCAATCCCCCAAATCAGTTTCGGAAACGGAGCTCCGAGCAAAGAGATCGAAAATTTAAGTTTTGTGAGCAAGAACATGAGAGAGAGAGCTACCAGGAATTTTTGCTAGAGGTAAGAGTCGAAGTGAGCTAAGGGGATAAGTGAGGGGGTCCCTGTGGGGCCCACGAGGTACCTGGGCGCTCCAGGGGGGTGGCGCGCCCTGGTGCCTCGTGGGCACCTGGGGCACCCCCTGGTATAATTTTTGTGCCAAAAATTCTTAAATAATAAATAAAAATTCATATCAAAATTTTATTGCATTTTGAGCACTTTTATTTCTGGGCACTTTTTTGTTGCACGGATAAATCAGAAAACAGGATAATGATGGCATTTTATTGCATTTAACTAAAAATAACAGAAAACAAAAAGTGGGTACAGAAGGTTGTGCCTACTAAATTCATCGACCACATGCCTCTCTGAAAGAATCCATTAATAAGGTTGATCAGGTCTTATTAACAAACCATTTCTGAGTAACATGAAACCGAAGAACTTTCGTATAACACTAAGTTACCTCAACGGGGATATGCATCTCCCCAACAATAAGAGTTTCATATTTCTTTTTAACAGTAGGAAGGGGGAGTTGAAAACTTCCAATAGTAATTGTCGGAGTCTTTTCAATAATATGAATACCATTTACTTGAAATTGTTTCTTCAGAAAGTGCACCGTATGCTCATTACCATTGATATGAAAAGTGACCTTGCTTTTGTTGCAATCAATAATAGCCCCTGCAGTATTCAAGAAGGGTCAACCAAGGATAATCGACATGTTGTCATCCTCGGGCATATCAAGTATAACAAAGTCTGTTAAAATAGTAACGTTTGCAACTACAGCAGGCACATCCTCACAAACACCGATAGGTATGGCAGTTGATTTGTCAGCCATTTGCAATGATATTTTAGTGGGAGTGAGTTTATTCAAATCAAGTCTTTTGTATAAGGAGAAAGGCATAACACTAACACCGGCTCCTAAATCACACAAAGCAGTTTTGACATAATTTCTTTTAATGGAGCATGGTATAGTTGGTATTCCTGGATCTCCTAGTTTCTTAGGTACTCCTTCCTTAAAAGAATAATTTGCAAGCATGGTGGAAATTTCAGCTTCAGGTATCTTTCTTTTATTTGTGACAATGTCTTTCATATATTTAGCATAAGGAGGCATCTTTATAATATCAGTCAAACGAGTGTGCAAAAAGACTGGCCTAAGCATTTCAGCAAAGCGTTCAAATTCTTCCTCATCCTTTTTCTTAGATGGTTTAGGAGGAAAGGGCATGGGTTTTTGAACCCATGGTTCTCTTTCTTTACCATGTTTTCTAGCAACGAAGTCTTTTTTATCATAACGTTTATTTTTAGGAGGTGGGTTATCAAGATCAACAACAGGTTCTATTTCAACATCATTTTCAGATTCTTTTTCATTATCTGGTTGGGTATCCACATGAGCATCATGATTATTATTATCATCAGGTGGTTGTTCATTACCAGATTGTGTTTCAGCATCAGAAATAGAAACATCATTACTATCCTCTAAGGGTTTTTCGACCTCGGGTTCACTAGAAGTATGCAAAGTCCTATTGTTTTTCTTTTTCTTTTTCTTTTTAGATGGACTAGGTGCATCAGCATTAATTCTTTGAGAGTCTTGTTCAATTCTTTTAGGGTGACCTTCAAGATAAAGTGGCTCCTGAGTTATTCTACCTCCTCTAGTCATAACCCTAACAGCATGATCATTCATATTGTTATTCATTTCATTAAGCAATTCACTTTGAGATTTAGCAACTTGTTCTAATTAGGTTTGAACCATAGATGCATGTTTACTCACACCTTTAACATCATTAGCAATTTTAAATAACAAGTCACTCAAGTGATCAATCATGTAGGCATTTTGTTTCAGTTGTTTCATAACATTTGCATTGAAATGATCTTGCTTCACAATATAATTGTCAAATTCATACAAACATTGACTAGGAGGTTTGTTATGAGGAATATCACTTTCATTAAACTTTATAAGAGAATTTACCTCTACTACCTGTGTCGGCTTGTCAAGACCATGTATTTCTTCAATAGGTGGTAAATTCTTAATATCTTCAGCTTTAATACCTTTTTCCTTCTGGCATTTCTTTGCCTCTTGCATATCTTCAGGACTGAGATGTAAAATACCCCTCTTCTTCGGAGTGGGTTTAGGCGGTGGTTCAGGTAGTGTCCAATCATTATCATTCTTCAATATATTATTCAATAACTCCTCAGCTTGTTCAACAGTTCTTTCCCTGAAAACACAACGAGCACAACTATCTAGGTAGTCCCTAGAAGCATCGGTTAGTCCATTATAGAAGATATCATGTATTTCATTTTTCTTAAGAGGATGATCAGGCAAAGCATTAAGTAATTGGAGAAGCCTCCCCCAAGCTTGAGGGAGATTCTCTTCTTCAATTTGCACAAAGTTAAATATTTCCTGTAAGGCGGCTTGTTTCTTATGAGCAGGAAAATATTTTTCAGAGAAGTAGCAAATCATATCCTGGGGACTACGCACACATCCAGGAGCAAGAGTATTATACCATTCTTTAGCATCACCCTTTAATGAGAAAGGAAATAATTTAAGAATATAATAATAGCGAATTTTTTCCTCATGAGCAAATAGGGTGGCTATATCATTTAATTTAGTAAGATGTGCCACAACAGTTTTAGTTTCATAGCCATGGAAAGGATCAGATTCTACCAACTTAATCAACTCAGGGTCAATATAGAATTCATAATCCTTATCAGTAACAAATATGGTGGAGGTTGCAAACTTAGGATCATATTTCATTTTCTCCCGCATAGATTTTTCTTTCATCTCAGCAACCAGTTTTATGACTTCATGTCTATCATTACAAGCAAGGATGGCTCTAGCTGTCTCCCTATCAAAGCATTGTTCATCAGGTGTTTCAACTCTAGTAGGAGAGCTAGGCATAATAGGTGAATCATAATTCTCAAGAGTTTCAGCATTTTCAATTTCTTTAGCCTTAGCAATTTGTTCAGTAAGAAATTCACCAAGTGGCACAACATTATCAAGCATAGTACTAGCATCATCCTGAGTGTCATTCATGGCAGAAGTGGCATCATCAATAATTTGCGACATATCAGAATTAATAGCATGTGGTGGTGTTGCAAGTTTACTCAAAACAGATGGTGAATCAAGTGCAGAGCTAGATGGCAGTTCCTTACCTCCCCTCGTCTTAGAGGGAACGATCTTGGTCTTAGCATCTTTCAGATTCTTCATAGTGATCAACAGATATAAATCCCAAGTGACTTAGCAAATATAGCTATGCTCCCCAGCAACGGCGCCAGAAAAAGGTCTTGATAACCCACAAGTATAGGGGATCGCAATAGTTCTCGAGGGTAGAGTATTCAACCCAAATTTATTGATTCGACACAAGGGGAGCCAAAGAATATTTGCAAGTATTAGCAGTTGAGTTATAAATTCAACCACACCTGAGACTAAATATCTGCAGTAGAGTGATCAGTAGCACAGTAGTATGATAGTTTGGTAGCAGTAGCAATAATAGTAACGGTAACAGCAACGGTAACAGCAACAGTAGTAGCAATTGTGACAGCAGTAGCAACAGTAGTAACTTAGCAAGAACAATATGTGAAAAGCTAGTAGGCATTGGATCGGTGATATTCGTTGGATAACATTCATCATGTAACAATCATAACCTAGGGCGACACAGAACTAACTCCAATTCATCAATGTAATGTAGGCATGTATTCCGTATATAGTCATACGTGCTTGCGATAACAACTTGCATGACATCTTTAGTCCTACCCTCCCGTGGCAGCGGGGTCCATAAGGAAACTAAGGGATATTAAGGCCTCCTTTTAATAGAGAACCGGAACAAAGCATTAACACATGGTGAATACATGAACTCCTCAAACTATGGCAATCACCGGAAAGAATCCCAATTATTGTCACCTTGGGGTATGCGGATTATAACACATAGCAGGTGCATATAACTTGCAAGATCGGATCAAGAACACAAATATATTCATGAAAACATAAAGGGTTCAGATCTGGAATCATGGCACTCGGGCCCTAGTGACAAGCATTAAGCATAGCAAAGTCATAGCAACATCAAGCTTAGAACATAGTGGATACTAGGGATCAAGCCCTAACAAAACTAACTCGATTACATGATAAATCTCATCCAAGTCATCACCGTCCAGCATGCCTACGAAGGAATTACTCACTCCCGGCGGTGAGCATCATAAAATTGGTGATGAAGGATGGTTGGTGATGACGATGCCGGAAGATCCCCCTCTCCGGAGCCCCAAACGGACTCCAGATCTGGCCTCCCGATGAAGAATAGGAGGTGGCGGCGGCTCCGTATCGTGAAACGAAATAAAACTTCCTCTCTTATTTTTTTCTTCTGGAAACTGAATTGATAGCGTTGGAATTAGGTCAGACGGAGCCACATGGGCCCCACGAGGTACCAGGGTGCGCCAGAGGGGGTGGCGCGCCCTGGTACCTCGTGGGCACTGGGTGGCCCCCCTCCAGTGGTTCTTGGTGCCAATATTTTTGATATATTCCATAAAAAAATCTCCAGAAAGTTTCATCCAATTCCAAGAAATTTGATTTTCTACACAAAAACAACACCATGGCAATTCTGCTGAAAATAGCGTCAGTCTGGGTTAGTTCCATTCAAATCATGCAAATTAGGGGCCAAAACAAGAGCAAAAGTGTTTGGAAAAGTAGATATGACGGAGATGTATCACTGTGTGGCTTACGGGCCCACATTGCCACTGGGTGGTATTATGATCTTTTATTCCTCTTCTTTACTCTGGGACTCTGATCTCTCTTCCTTTCGGGTTAAAGATTTTACTAACTCTGACATTAGGTTCTCGTGTTCACATTCACCCAGAGAGCTGGTTTATCTGCAAACATTTCCTTCCAATGCTATCATATACTTCTCACACTGTCGTTTGACATCTTGCACTCCCTTGTTTCAGATGCGTCCCGCAAGACAGCTTGTGCGCCAGACTATGGCTGTTGATGCGACTGGGTTCCCTGCTATCTTTGTCGATCTCTTGACCAGGCTGGGATATCACTGGTACCCCGAGTACATTGTTTACGAGGATTACCGCGAGTTCAACCAGGAGCAGTACCACGCTGTGGTCCGTATCTTTGATCGGCGGAACAACTCCATCACTGAGTTGCACACCTTTCACGGTGTTGGAGTGACTGTTGACATGGCAGTCCATGATGCTGCCTATACTGCTATTGCCCATCTCCGTAGAGAGCACAGCCGCTTGGAGGTGACTGGGTTCAGATATATCCCATACGCCCCCGCTGGGGATGAGAGTGGATACTACACTACTGTCTGTACTCCTTACGTGCTGCGTCGTTATGACCCGCAGGTTTTGGTTCAGTACACTCAGGCTTTGGATCGCACTGCTCGAGCTCTTGCCGTCGAGTTGTACGCCACTCGTGCTCGTCTTTACGACGCTCTGACACAGTTGCTACCAGTAGTCAGTGCAGGGATACATCCAGAGTTCATCCTTTACCCACGCAGGACGGAGATGCCACCAGGTCTTGAGTGGCCTGCTATTGGAGGTTGTACTCCTCCATGTGGTCCTCTTCTTCCAGTTCGGTACTAGTTTCTGCACCAGAGTGTTCACGGAGCGCAGGATCCTTATATCGAGGGCACCCTACGTCATCACTTGCAGTTTCCTGGCTCCAGTGCTCCTTTCTAGTGTTGATGTAGCTATCGCTATGTCCCGTTGTTGTATCCCTCCACCGCGTGCCTGCGCGCCGCCTAGTATGTCTAGCTTTCCTTCCCGTTGTTGTAACGCTGGCTTGTAACCGAATCTATGTATGGATCTGTATGTCATGTATGACTATGTTGGTGTATCTATTGCACTTCCTTTTGTTGTGCGTGTTACTTCATGAATGATTCCATACACCTACAAATGCTCGTTGCTAAATTACCCCTGTTGAATTTTAGCAGGATGGTTAGACCAGCAGGTCGTGGTCGTGGCCATGGTGCCAATAATCCACCGCCGCCTGACTATATGGCCACAATGATGCAACAGTTTGAGCTGAACCGTCAATTCTTGCAAGGGGTAATGGGCCAGTTCCCACGTCCGAACATGAACCAGCAGCCAGCTCTAATAACCTTGCAGGAGTTTGTGCGTCTCAATCTGACCATCTTCCGCAACTCAGTTCAGCCGCTTGATGTTGATGACTGGCTCCGCGACATCACTTTCGAGATGGAGTCTGCTAATGTGGCCCCTGCCAGCTTTGTTACCTTCGCATCCTACTTTCTGAAGGGTCCCGCAGCGCAATGGTGGGACAGTCACAGGCATACCCTACCTGCTGGAACCATCATCACTTGGGTGGAGTTCAAAGCTGCCTTCCGTGCCCGTTACATTCCGCAAGGAGTTATGGACTGGAAGAAGCATGAGTTCCGCAACCTTACACAGGGCAGCAAGACTGTGGAAGTTTACCAGCGTGAGTTCCTTGAATTATCTCGCTATGCTGAGGAAGACATTGCTACTGATGCTCGTAGACAGGAGAAGTTCCGTGAAGGGCTCAACCCAGATATCATGTTAGCACTGCTTGTCCAAGACTTCGCCGACTTCGCCACTTTGGTGAACAAGGCCATTCAGGTCGAGACTGGTCTGAAGGATCACAAGAACGCTCTCAAGCGCACCCATGATGCGGGCTCATCTCCGGGCTCGTCATCGCAGAAGCACCGCATCTGGATTCCTCATAGCATGTACCATCCAGCTGCACCTCCTCCACCGCCGGGGCAGCCAAGACCTCAGGCTCCATAGCTTCAAGCTCCTGCTCCCCGTCCCGATAATGGGCTCTGCTTCAAGTGTGGCCGTCCAGGTCATTGTTCCAGAGAATGCCCTCAGAATCAGAATCAGCTTGCACTTCCCCTTGCTGGCCGTGGAAATGGCCGTGGCAACAACCAGCCCCGCAACAATAATGCCAGGCCTTCTTATGGTCGTGGTTAGGCTTATCATGTTGATCTAAATGAAGCTCAAGGTCAGCCAGCTACTGTGACGGGTACTCTCCTTGTTAAAATTCAGTACCAACTTCTTTTCTATTTGATTCAGAAGTATCGCATTCACATTTATCCAAAGCTTTTTCATGCCTGCATGGCATTAAAATTTGAGGAATTGAAAACGTTCCAGTCGTTCACGACTTCTAAGAGGTATTTCCAGAAGAACTTCAATGAATACCCGATCCTTACCCTTCTACCTCCTGAATTCTCGGGACGAGAATTTCTTTTAGGGGAGGAGAATTGTAACACCCCTATGTAATGAGCACAGTGATCATCTGTTAATTATGCCAAGTCATCATCAATTACAATGCTTGATCACATTTGAATCATATCTCATTTCAAATTCCAATTCAAATTAAAATTCAAATATGAGGTGAAAATAAAAGTTGTTCAAATTTGGAAACTAAATAGTTCATTATTTTGGAAATATTCCATAACTATTTATGTTCAGGAAAACAACATCACCTAAAATTCGTAGATGGCTCTAACATCATGAAAACAGTGCCAATAGCACCATTTTGACACTTTAAATGCAATACAAAATTCAAGTGAAATAATATTGCCCCCAAACTTTTTATGGCACTGCCAAATATTGCAACATAATTATTTGGCCAGGTTGCACATTTTTCAACAGTGTTTTGGTGGCCAAACATTTTTGCAACGGAGAAAGGAAATAAAAAGGGCAGAAAAGAAAAAGAAAAAGGGCTAGCGGTTACTGTGCACTTAAGCCTCTGGGCTACAGTGCCCGGCCCAGCCCACCGCCGCTCGTCTCCTTCCTCTGTTCATCCACGCACGCTGTCGCCACGTGCGCGCTCGCCGCGCCGGCCCCCCCTCTCCTCTGCTCAACAGCGGCATGCTACAGAGCCGCTGGAGGGGATAAGGAACCCCCCTCGCCCCCGTGGACAATCCCTAGCGCCACTCCTTCCCCTCCCTCGCTCTCTCCCACTTTGCCAGAACGCCGCCATGGCCTCGCCGCCGTAAACCTCGCGGCCACCGAGCTCCGTCCGCCTCTCCGATGTGTCCACCGGCTTCCCCGTCGTCGGCTACGTCTTCCGCGCCCTCCCGTTCGACCGGACGAGCCCCGCAGCGACTCCCTCGACTTCTTCTTCTAGCTTCGGCCGCCGAGATCGCCGTTGCCACGCCGCCTGCCCCAAGCCTCCCCCGAGCCCATCTTGCACCCCTACAAGCTCCCGGTGAGCCTCGGCTTCCTTCCCTTCCTCTCTCGTCGCCGCTTGCTACCTCTAGCCACTGCCGCCGTAATCGTGCTCCGGCCGCCGCCATGGCTGCGAGCACCGCGCTCCCGAGCAGCTACGGCCTCGCCCATCCGCTCTAGCGCGCTCCTAGAGCCCCGTAGCTGCTGCCCCGCTGCTTATTTTGCTCGCGCGCGCTACGTTTCGCCATTTCTGCGGAGCCCCGAATTCCGGCGCCGCCCGTGGTGGTCGCCGTCGACGTTTTCGACCGCCTCGCGCGCTGTAACTGCCACCATTGGACGCAACGCGTTCCCAGCGTCCCGTAGAGCCCAACCGCGGGCCCGAAGACCCTCTGTAGATGATTTTCGGCCACCTCCCGACGCGCGCCGCCGTGTTTCGGCTCGCCGGAGCAGCTCCGGTCGCCGGAGCTGACCTGGCGCCACGTGGTGCCCCTTGTGACACTGACAATGGGCCCCCTGGGCCTAGTTGATTGGGTTGACCCAGTCAACTTTGCTGACTGGGCGGCCTATGTCACTGACAGGTGGCCCCCACTTAGTTTAAAACGTTTTTAAAAATAATAAAATGCTAATTAATCTGTTAATTAAACAGTCACTGACAGTGGGTCCTGCTAGCTAATTAGCTGATTAGTTAAATTCAATGCACTGTTTTAATAATACAGTCTATGACGGAGGGGCCCCACCTGTCAGTTTGACCAGTCAACGGTCAAAGTTGACTGCTGACTGGACTTTGACTGGCCCCACCTATCATACACAGTGGCTAGCTGCTGCTGTGTATAAAAAGTAATCGCACTGTTTAAATTCGAATTTAATATTTAAATTAATTCCAGGAATTTCAGAAAATGTTTAAATCTTTGAAAATTCATAGAAATTAAACCGTAGCTCGGATGAAAAAGTTTTCTACATGAAAGTTGATCAGAAAAACGAGACGAACCCGAATATGCCCGCCATGCAGCTATCACATGCCCACAACACTGCAAACATGGAACCTTCCCCTCCGGTTCATCTGTCTGACAGATGCCTAAAGCCGGGAAAATATTCCCAGTTATTTTCCCACTCCGTCTGTAACACTTAGCATTGCGTTAGGTCACCACCAGCATAGCATACTCCCATGCCATGCTTCTGTGTTGCATTGTTTGCTTTTATTTATTGTTTCTTCCCCCTCTTCTCTCCGGTAGACCCCGAGACCGACGCTGCTGCCGAGTACGACTACGCCCCTGACGACCAGACCTTTTCAGCAGAACTTCCAGGCAGGCAACCCCCCTTGATCATTCCAATATCGCCTATTCTTTCTCTCCCATGCTTGCATTAGAATTTGCTACTGTAATTGATTGCACCTATTCTGATGCATAGCCTGTTTTTGTAACCTGCTGTTGTTACTTTACCTGTCATCCTAAACTGCTTAGTATAGGTTGGTTAGTGATCCATCAGTGACCCCTCACCCTTGTCCCTGTTGCCCCGCTTTGTTACCAGTGCCTCGATCATTGTGATCGATGTGCAGAGACCAACACATCACCGCACACCCCCCCTTCGTTGTACGACTCTGCAGGGCTACTATCGAGTGCCGAGGGTGATACATCGTATTGCACTCCTGATGATATCTCTGTAGTATAGCACATCGGTGGTGATTGCAGAGGGTGATTCCTCGCTCTTCCCTTCCTGATGATGACTCTGTCGTGCAACCCCTCAAGTGTGGACCATCGAGGGTGATTCCTCCTGGTTCTCCTTGACGGATTACATCGAGTAGGATTCCAACGAGGGTGATTCCTCGGATTCGCCTTGATGTGATGAACACACGATTACCATGACTTTTACCTCAGACCTTTATTGCAGGCGGGTTGGCCCCGAGGGGTACCCGTGAGAAATGTGGAGTCGGGTTGACCGTGAGGGTACCCGCGAGATAATTACGTGGCACGGCCGGGCATTCCTGGCCCTTGCCGTAAGTCCACAAGTAGACCGACTCCTGCCAGCATCTACTACTATTACTCCACACATCGACCGCTATCCAGCATGCATCTAGTGTATTAAGTCCATAAAGAATGGAGTAACGCCTTAAGAACGATGACATGATGTAGACAAGATAAACTCACGTGTGAATAAACCCCATCTTTTTACCCTTAATAGCAACGATACATACGTGTCATGTCCCTTTCTGTCACTGGGATTGAGCACCGCAAGATCGAACCCATTACAAAGCACCTCTTCCCATGGCAAGATAAATCAATCTAGTTGGCCAAACCAAATCAATAGATCGGAGAAGAAATACGAGGCTATAATAATCATGCATAAAAGAGGTCAGAGAAGACTCAAATAATATTCATGGATAATCTGATCATAAACTCACAATTCATCGGATCCCAACAAACACACCGCAAAAAGTGATTACATCGGATAGAACTCCAAGAACATCGAGGAGAACATTGCATTGAAGTTCAAAAAGAGAGAAGAAGCCATCTAGCTACTAACTATGGACCCGAAGGTCTGTTGTAAACTACTCACGCATCATCGGAAGGGCAGCAAGGTTGATGTAGAGCCCCTCCATGATCGATTCCCCCTCCGACGGAGTGCCGGAAAAGGCCTCCAGATGGGATCTCTCGAGAACAGAAACTTGCGGCAGCGGAAAAAGTATTTCGTGGACTCCCCTGAGGGTTTCTGATTTTTCTGGAATTTATAGTGGTGGAATTAGGTCAAACGGAGCTCTGTGGGCCCCATGAGGTACCAGGGCGCGCCTGCCCCCCATGCGCGCCCTGGTGCCTCGTGGGCACCCCCTGGGGCTTCTGGCCTCCTCCCGAAGCTTCTAGTGTTGGTATTGTCTAGAAAAAAATCTCCACAAAGTTTCGTGGCATTTGGACTTCGTTTGGTATTGATATTCTATAAAACAAAAACAGGACAGAAAACAGCAACTGGCACTGGGCAGTAAGTTAATAGGTTAGTCTCCAAAAATGATATATAATTGCTGTAAAAAAATATAAAAACATCCAAGATTGATAATATAATAGCATGGAACAATAAAAAATTATAGATACGTTGGAGACGTATCAAACAAGTTGCTAAATCTCAAAGTGAATTTCTCAATGAAATGAATAACAATATGAATGATCATGCTGTTAGGGTAATGACTAGAGGAGGTAGAATGACTCAGGAGCCACTTTATCCTGAAAGTCACCCTAAAAGAATTAAACAAGACTCTCAAAGAATTAATGTTGATGCACCTAGTCCATCTAAGAAGAAAAAGAAAAAGAAAAAGAAAAATTATAGGACTTTGCATACTTCTAGTGAACCTGAGGTAGAAAAACCCTTGGAGGATAGTAATTATGTTTCTATTTCCGATGCTGAGACACAATCTGGTAATGAACAATCACCTGATGATAATAATAATGATGATGCTCATGTGGATGCCTAACCAGATAATGATAAAGAACTTGATAATGATGTTGAAATAGAACCTGTGGTTGATCTTGATAACCCACCTCCTAAAAACAAACGTTATGATAAAAGAGACTTCATTGCTAGAAAACATGGTAAAGAAAGGGAACCATGGGTTCAAAAACCCATGCCCTTTCCTCCTAAACCATCTAAGAATAAGGATGAGGAAGAATTTGAACGCTTTGCTGAAATGCTTAGGCCAGTCTTTTTGCATACTCGTTTGACTGATATTTTAAGGATGGCCCCTTATGCTAAATACATGAAAGACATTGTCACAAATAAAAGATAGATACCTGAAGATGAAATTTCTACCATGCTTGCAAATTATTCTTTTAAGGACGGAGTACCTAAGAAACTAGGAGATCCAGGAATACCAACTATACCATGCTCCATTAAAAGAAATTATGTCAAAACTGCTTTGTGTGATTTAGGAGCCGGTGTTAGTGTTATGCTTATGCCCTTCTCTTTATATAAAAGACTTGATTTGAATAAACTCACTCCCACTGAAATATCATTGCAAATGGCTGACAAATCAACTGCCATACCTATCGGTGTTTGTGAGGATGTGCCCGTTGTAGTTGCAAATGTTACTATCCTAACAGACTTTGTTATACTTGATATGCCCGAGGACGACAACATGTCGATTATCCTTGGTAGACCCTTTTTGAATACTGCAGGGGCTGTTATTGATTGCAACAAAAGCAAGGTCACTTTTCATACCAATGGTAATGAACATACGGTGCACTTTCCGAAGAAACAATTTCAAGTAAATGGTATTCATGTTATTGAAAAGACTCTGACAATTACTATTGGAAGTTTTCAACTCCCTCTTCCTACTGTCAAAAGGAAATATGAAACTCTTATTGTTAAATGCGATAAAATGCCATGATTACCCTGTTTTCTGAATTAGCCGTGCAATAAAAAAGTGCCCAAAAATGAAAGTGCTCAGAATGATCTAAATTTTTTACATGAATTTTTATAGAATATTTAAGAAATTTTGAAACTAAAAACATACCAGGGGGATGCCCCAGGTGCCCACGAGGAACCAGGGCGCGCCACCCCCCCTGGTGGCTTGTGGGCCCCACAGGGACCCCTCACTTTTTCCTTCAGCCCACTTCGTCTCTTACCTCTAGCTAAAATTCCTGGTAGCTCTCTCTCTTGAGTTCTTGCTCCCAAACCTGAGATTTTCGATCTCTTTGCTCGGAGCTCCGTTTCCGAAACTGTTTTGGGGGATTGCTACTTGGTATGTGACTCCTCCATTGCTCCAATTTGTTTTTGCTCTAGTGGACTATATTTTGCATAATTAGTTGCTCTTGGTGCTACTGAAAATGAGCTTGCATGTTGAATTCTTTGAGTTCCAAGTAGTTTGAATGCTTGATGTGGCCTCTAGACATCCATATGAGTAGTTGCTATCAATCTTGTGATGTTTTATTGATATCATTTTGTGCCCCAAAAATTTCAGAAATTGTTCATAGAGAAAATGAATTTCTTTCGGAGGTGTTCCTTGAAACGGAATGCCATGGGAGTCCTTGGGGACTCCTCGGACAGCGACCTCAACATTCCGCGTAGGACGGAGGTCCGACCGTGCGAATGGCCGCACAATGCCTTCATGAACGAAGCCGGATTCTACCAAGAGTTCGCGCAATTTGTTGCTAATGCCGGATTGATCGACTTCTTCGCAGATGAGTGTGACCAGCACCACATCCTTACAAATTCCTTTGTGCAAAACTTTCATTTCCTGAATAGGCTCGAACCCCCTGCGGTGAGCTTTGATTTATATGCTAAACATCATCAGATACCGCTTGCTGAATTTTGTGAGATATGTTTGATCCTCTTTGATGGGGAAATAAGAGAGCCTCGATCGGAGGAGTTTGAGGGCTTCCTCCGCACTTGAACTGTGGGAGAGGAAAGGGGCGTGTCGAAAGCCCGAGCCACTAGCTTGCAATTTCCCGCTGTTCATTACTTTGCTTTATTCATAGGGAAATGCTTGACTGCTAGAGAGCAAGGTGGTGCGCTATGTGCACCTGACTTGCCATTTTACGCCGCGCACTGCATAATGAGAATACTTATAACCTAGGGGCTATCATTGCACACCGCCTGCACACTAATAGGACTAAGGGTAAACTTCATGGTGGTATTTATGCTACTCGCGTAGCGAGATGTTTTAATGTTAACATACGGCCATACGATTATTTGTTGCCCTGAGTTTACTTAGATCACCAGTCTATGAGGGACCATCACTTTCTTGATGCTCCTGAGCCTCCTCATGACATTCGTTATAACTTGGTTTTTAGTGAGGATACTCGTGATATTATTCCGTTGCCTGCACCTGATTTGTTTGATTCTCATGCCAGGAACGGATATACTAGTATGCCACCGGACATTGTTGCTTACCAGAACGCATTGGCAGTGGTAGAGGATGAGGCCCAGAACTGGGACGCTCAGGTGCCGCCGCCTCAGCACTTTCACATGGTACCGGATGGCTACTACGGATGGCCGTAGACCAAGCTAGGCCAAGAGCCTAAGCTTGGGGGAGTACGTATCTCTCACCGACATTACATTCATGTCCACATATTCATTTCAGTTGTCGATGTTCATCCTTTTTCATTGTATAATCCATGTTAGCTTTACTTTCTCGCTTTCTTCTTGTGTGTTTGAAAAACTTTGAGAAAATCCAAAAATATTTCTCGCTTCTTTTTGGTTTTTCTTTCTAGCTTAATTAGTTGTAGTATTAAAAGAAAACCCAAAAAGATTTCCCGTTTCTTCTTTTGCTTGTTGGGAGCTTTCCCGTGTAAATAGTTTTTCTCATTTTTGTTTTGTCTTCTTTAATTTGCTTCCTTCAAGAAAAAACTAAAAACTTCAAAAATATTTCAGTGTGTTTCTCTGAAATTCTTTTCTTTTGTTGAGTCATTGTAAGGAGAATACCACGATGAAAATGTTGAGTGGCTCTCGTATGCATTATTGTTGATCTAACAAAGAGCCCATATTACCTTGTCTTCTCCTTTGAATAAAATGTTTGCAGATTCCAGCTTAGTCCACGGCACTCTTGCACTATTATTATTTTCAAATAATTCGGTCGTGCAAGTGAAAGGCAATAGTGATGATGATTTGATGAAGTGACTGTGCCATGGAAAAGCGGGTATGAACTCAACTTGTTTTTTGTTTTTGTAAATATGTTTAACTCAGTATCCATGATTCAGCATATTATGACAATTAGAGATTATAGTTGCTCATGTCATGCTTAAGTAGCTAGGAGTGGATAATGATTTATCTTGGGTGTCAATATGCATTAAAATGTTCATGATGTAGTATGATGATATGGTATCCTCCTCTGAATGTTTCGAGTGGCTTGACTTGGCACATGTTCACGCATGTAGTTGATTCAAAACCAACATAGCCTCCATGATATTTATGTTCATGGTGCTTATATCCTACTCATGCTAGTATTCAATGTTGATTGTTCATAATGCATGATTATGACCGTTTTCACTCTCTAGCTGGTCGCTTCTCAACCTATTTGCTAGCCTTCGCCTGTACTAAGCGGGAATACTGCTTGTGCATCAAAACCCTTAAACCAAAGTTATTCCAGATGAGTCCACTATATCTACCTATATGCGGTATTACCCTGCCGTTCTAAGTAAATTTGCATGTGCCACCTCTAAATATTCAAATGAACATCTTTTTTGTGTGCCCGTACCGCTCATGGAGCGACAGGGGGCGGTCAGTATCTTCCATGCTAAGCGGGTTATTCTCATGATGAGTGTTTATTCACTTGTCCTTGCACGAGAGGGGCTGGTAATCGGGATGCCCAGTCCCATAATTAAAATTGCAAAATAATAAAACAAACTCCCTCGGAAAGTTGTTGGTATGGAGGGCACCCGAGGATTCGGCTAGCCATGGCTTGTGTTTGTTGGTGGAGGGGGAGTAAACTTTATTTTACCGCTTGGGAACCGCCACTAATATGTTTAGCATGGAAGATATTGAAAACTCTCGGTCATGACGTTGACAGGAAAGGCATACCTCCCAAAATTATATTTATCTCTGATTTAAGCTTCGAGCTCTGGCACCTCTACAAATCCATGCTTCCCTCTGCGAAGGGCCTATCTATTTACTTTTATGTTATTTTACTTTTATTGTTGAGTCACCACCTTCTTAAATAAGCACCAGTCCTGAGAGCACTATTGTCATTCTCATGCATTGTGTATAGTTAATGTTGTGTGCATTGATGTCTACTACACAACTTATTCTTGTAGACTCGTGTTGGGCCTCCAAGCGCAGAGTTTTGTAGGACAGTAGCAATTTTCCCTCAAGTGGATGACCTAAGGTTTATCAATCCATGGGAGGCATAGGATGAAGATGGTCTCTCTCAAACAACCCTGCAATCAAATACAAGAAATCTCTTGTGTCCCCAACACACCCAATACAATGGTAAATTGTATAGGTGCACTAGTTCGGCGAAGAGATGGTGATACAAGTGTAGTATGGATAGTAGATATAAGTTTTATAATCTGAAAATAAAAAAACAGCAAGGTAGCAAGTAACCAAAGTGAGCACAAACGGTATTGCAATGTTTGAAAACAAGGCCTAGGGTTCATACTTTCACTAGTGCAATCTCTCAACAATGCTAACATAATTGGATCATATAACAATCTCTGCAACGTGCGATAAAGAATCACTCCAAAGTTCCTATTAGCGGAGAACATAAGATAGAAATTGTTGTAGGGTACGAAACCTCCTCAAAGTTATTCTTTCCGATCAATCTATTGACCTATTCCTATAAGTGTCACAAACAGCCCTAGAGTTCGTACTAAAATAACACCATATGATACACATCAACCAACTCTAATTTCACCTAGATACTCCAATGTCACCACAAGTTTCCGTGAGTTGATTATACGATATGCATCAAACAACTTCAGATTCATAATATTCAATCCAACACAAAGAACTTCAAAGAGTGCCCCAAGATTTCTACCGGAGAAAGTAGGACGAAAACGTGCATCAACCCCTATGCATAGATTACCCCAATGTCACCTCGGGAATCCATGAGTTGAGTGCCAAAACATACATCAAGTGAATCAATATAATACCCCATTGTCACCACAGGTATTCATATGCAAGACATACATCAAGTGTTCTCAAATCCATAAAAGTATTCAATCTGATAACAGTGAAACCTCAAAGGTAAAAACTCAATTCATCGCAACAAGATAGAGAGGGAGAAACACCATATGATCCAACTATATTAACAAAGCTCGTGGTACATCAAGATTGTGCCAAATCAAGAACACGAGAGAGAGAGATCAAACACATAGCTACTAGTACATACCCTCAGCCCCGAGGGTGAACTACTCCCTCCTCGTCATGGAGACCACCGGGATGATGAAGATGGCTTCCGGTGATGATATCCCCCTCCAGCAGGGTGCCGGAATAGGGCTCCAGATGGTATTTCGAAGGTACAGAGGCTTGCGGCGGCGGAGTCCAAATTCTAGGGTTATTTCTGGGGGTTTGGGTATTTATAAGAATTTTTGGCGTTGGAAACACGCGAAGAGGAGCCATAGGGGGCCCACAAGGCACCAGGGCACGCCAGGGGGGTGGCGCGCCCAGGTGGCTTGTGGGGCCCCTGTGGGTCTTCTGCTGCTCCCCCGAAGCTTCCTGGGTCAGTTTCCTTCTAGAAAAAATCGTCAAAAAGTTTCGCTGCATTTGGACTTCATTTGATATGGATTTTCTGGAAAACCAAAAACAAGAAGAAAACAACAACTGGCACTGGGCACTAGGTCAATATGTTAGTCCATAAAAATCATATAAAATCCATATAAAAGTGCACCAAAATCATACAAAACTATAATAAACATGGCATGAATACTTCATAAATTATAGATACGTTGGAGACGTATCATGCATCATGACTGGATCTCTTCTACCATGAATTACAATGTCTAGTCGCTGCTTGAACTTTGGAGGTGCTCTGCATTTATGTTTTGCGGTCTCAGAAAGGGCTAGCGAGATACCATGTTGTCATATTGTATCATGATTGTTTTGACAAAGTGTTGGCATTTGAGATATCTTATTATTGCTTGCTAGTTGATTATGCCATTGATATGAGTGAATACAATTTCTAAGAGTTATCATTTGCATGGTTAGTTATGATCTTTGCTGAAAACTTGGGTACTATTTAAGCATATATATAGATACAAGAACAAAAGAGTTCGTAAAAGTTTTTCTTTATCACTTTTAGTTTGTCAACTGAATTGCTTGAGGACAAGCAATTAGTTAAGCTTGGGGGAGTTGATACGTCTCTGTCGTATCTACTTTTCCAAACACTTTTGCTCTTGTTTTGGACTCTTATTTGCATGATTTGAATGAAACTAACCCGGACTGACGCTGTTTTTAGCAGAACTACCATGGTGTTGTTTTTTGTGCAAAAATAAAAGTTCTTGGAATTGGACAAAACTTTTGGGATTAAATAAAAAATACTGGAGCCAAGATCCACTGGAGGGGGGCCACCTGCTGCCCACAAGGCACCAGGGCGCGCCACCCCCCTGGCGCGCCCTGGTGGCTTGTGGGGCTCACGTGGCGCCGCTGACCCTAATCTCAGGCCTATAAATTCACAATTCCAGAGAAAAAAATAAAAGAAGAAGTTTCATCACGTTCTACGATACGGAGCCGCCGCCACCTCCTGTTCTTCATCGGGAGGCCAGATCTGGAGTCCATTTGGGGCTCCGGAGAGGGGGATCTTCCGTCATCATCATCATCAACCATCCTCCATCACTAATTTCATGATGCTCACCGCCGGGAGTGAGTTATTCCTTCGTAGGCTTGCTGGACGGTGATGAGTTGGATGAGATTTGTCATGTAATCGAGTTAGTTTTGTTAGGGCTTGATCCCTAGTATCCACTATGTTCTGAGATTGATGTTGCTATGACTTTGCTATGCTTAATGCTTGTCACTAGGGCCCGAGTGCCATGATTTCAGATCCGAACCCTTTATGTTTTCATGAATATATTTGTGTTCTTGATCCGATCTTGCAAGTTATACGCACCTGCTACGTGTTATGATCCGCATACCCCAAGGTGACAATAATTGGGATTATTTCTGATGATTACCGTAGTTTAGGAGTTCATCTATTCACTATGTGTTAATGCTTTGTTCCCGTTCTCTATTAAAAGGAGGCCTTAATATCCCTTAGTTTCCTTATGGACCCCGCTGCCACGGGAGGGTAGGACAAAAGATGTCATGCAAGTTCTTATCGCAAGCACGTATGACTATATACGGAATACATGCCTACATTACATTGATGAATTGGAGCTAGTTTTGTGTCGCCCTAGGTTATGACTGTTACATGATGAATGTTATCCAAGATAATCACCTATCCAATGCCTACGAGTTCTTCACATATTGTTCTTTGCTAAGTTACTACTGTTGCTACTACTGTCACAATTGCTACTACTATTGCTGCTACCGTTACTATTACTGTTACTATTATTGCTGCTGCTATCAAACTACCATATTACTGTGCTACTGATCACTTGCTGCAGATATTTAGTCTCCAGGTGTGGTTGAATTGACAACTCAACTGCTAATACTTGCAAATATTCTTTGGCTCCCCTTGTGTCGAATCAATAAATTTGGGTTGAATACTCTACCCTCAAAAACTGTTGCGATCCCCTATACTTGTGGGTTATCAGGATTGCCATGCAACGGATGCACTAAGAGCTATAAGTGTATGAAAGCTCAAACTGAAACTAAGTGGGTGTGCATCCAACTTGCTTGCTCATGAAGACATCGGGCATTTGAGGAAGCCCATCATCGGAATATACAAGCCAAGTTCTATAATGAAAAATTCCCACTAGTATATGAAAGTGACAACTCAGGAGACTCTCTATATGAAAAACATGGTGCTACTCTGAAGCACAAGTGTGGAAAAGGATAGTAACATTGCCCCTTCTCTCTTTTTCTCTAATTTTTTTTGTTGAGCTCTTTTTGGCCTCTCTTTTTTTCTCTCTTTTTTATTTTATTTTTTCTTCCGGAGTCTCATCCCGACTTGTGGGGGAATCATAGTCCCCATCATCCTTTCCTCACTGGGACAATGCTCTAATAACGATGATCATCACACTTTTATTTACTTACAACTCGATACTAGAACAATATGACTCTATATGAATGCCTCTGGCAGTGTACCAGGATGTGCAATGATCTAGCGTAACATGTATAAAAAATAATGAACAGTGGCTGCGCCACAAATACTATGTAAGCTATATGATCATGCAAAGCAATATGACAATAAAGATGCGTGTCATATAAACGGAACGGTGGAAGTTGCATGGCAATATATCTCGGAATGGCTATGGAAATGCCATAATAGGTAGGTTGATACGTCTCCAACGTATCTATAATTTTTTAATTGTTCCATGCTATTATAGTATCAATCTTGGATGTTTTATATGCAATTATATATCATTTTTTGGGACTAACCTATTAACCTAGTGCCCAATGCCAGTTGTTGTTTTCTGCTTGTTTTTGGTTTTTCAGGAAATCAGTACCAAACGAAGTCCAAATGCCACGAAACTTTTTGACGATATTTTTCTGCACAAAAGAGACCCTGGAAGCTTCGGGGGGGGAAGTGTCAGGGGAATTACCCGCGGCTAGACCCGGCATCCTAAGGCATAACCCGGCAAGACTAAAGAGCCCATAACTGGGTCACGCGTGGCATTAAACGGGCCAGCTCGCTATGGACTGGACCCTGGAAGGAACCTGGTAAGAGAAGCAAGACCTGGCCTAGGTAGACCCGGCTCGGAGAGAAGACCCGGCCCGGAGAGAAGACCCAGCCTGGGTAGATCAGTTCGGAAGAAAAGACCCGGACTAGGATCCGACTTGTAATAGAAGATAGAATAGTTGTAGTCCTACTAGGACTCTACATGTAAGCCGGCCCCTCCAACTTATATAAGGAGGGGAAAGGTACCCCCGGAGGGAGAGGTCGATTTGAGACAAGTTAGAGGCAGACAAACTAGTAGCTTTCGAGGTAGAGGTAGCAAAACAGCACCCTTATAATCGAGATCATCATCATCAATATCAATCAAGCAGGATGTAGGCTTTTACTTCCACTGTGAGGGGCCGAACCTGGGTAAAACTCACGTCTCTCGATTCCGATAAACCCCGTTCAAGCTACCACCTAGGTGCGATGGCCTCACCACTAAGTCCTTTCACGAGGACATCTTGCCGTGACAAAACCAGGACCGTTGGCGCCCACCGTGGGGCCTACACATGGTGGTATTGTGTTCTTGAAGGGAGCTCTTCAAGGGATCAGGAAGAGCCGGCTCGGAAGGATCTTCATCGACTCCGAATTCATCAGGCAAGATTGAAAAAGTTTCGGCAGCAGTATAAATCAGATCAGAGTCAAAAAGTTACTTCGGTGGCAGTCAGAACGGCGGCGGTCGCAATCAAGTCAAGGAAAGAAAAATCAAGCCGGCGTGCAGAGATCCTTTGACCCACGTGGAGATAAAAAAAAAGAGAGTGAGGATAAATTTTTTTGACACTCCATGCGTGGTCGCCAGTAATCCGATCTATTCGGCGACGGCCGTGCCTTCAGGCAGGAGTTCGGAGGCTACTACCTGCGCGGCAGCATATTTAGTCCAGAGATTGACTACAACACCGAGGAAATAAATATTACATTCTTTGGTGGCAACAACAAAATGCAGCAGCAGGGCAGCCGGTCCGCCGCTGTAGCTATACTCCGTCTGGCGTAAAAAAAGGTGCAGTACATCTAGTAAACAGAAACCGAGAAGGAAAAGGAAAATTCTGCTCGGTGGGCCGCGTGTTTGTCAAAAACAAGGGGCATCAGCCCGCCACAGGGAGCCCACGGCCACCAAGGGCTAAAAGCATCACGCGGCTTACTCACGTGCATGTGTTGCCATGGGAAAGAGACAACTAGTACTACTAGTGTTGGCACATACTTCGAGATCTAATTGATCTACAAAACCATCCTACGCTTATCTGAATAAGATAAATCAGGTCAACTAGTTCACTACAAGGGTGAACATGTGTGCAGCCCACCGAGCCTGCTCGGTTTACGAGGCCGCACCAGCATCCGCGTTCATCCGATAAAAATACCAGGTGCTATTTGCCCTATCTGTTTTTAGTACATATTATAATTCTTCAAAGAACAACTACTCTGGTTTGCGATATTTTTTATGCAGGACAATTGTTCAATGCAAGGGTGACCGTCGTGTCATGGATATAGAGCTCGCGCCAATATTATCATGCGCCAGCGTTCGTCCATGCCGCATTGCTCGACGGATATGCGCGCAAGCCGCCGCCCCCGCGGTCCGGTCTACATCAACACACCAAGTCCACGCCGCTCGCCCGAGCTGCCCAATGGACGCGCGCAAGCCGCCGTCCCCGCGGTCCGATCTACATTAACACACCGGGTCCGCGCCCGCCCGTATGAGTTGCCCAACGGACGTGCGCAGGCCGCATCCCCTGTGGCCCGGTCTACTCCAACAACGCTGGAGCAAAAAAGAAATATATCTCTATTATCAGCCTCCACCCGCACCGGGTTGCCCAATGGATAGACATATTGTCCTGCCATCCCCACGGTCCGGTCTACTCCAACAACGCTGGAGCAAAAAAGAAATATATCTCTATTATCAGCCTCCACGCGCGCTGGGTTGCCCAATGGATAGGCGTATTGGCCTGCCATCCTCATGGTCCGGTCTGCTTCAGCACATCGATGAAACAGGAGAGTCGGCCACGAAGGAACCGTCCCTGAAGAAGCTAGGTGAGCCGGCCACCGTTGAGCCGGCAATTCAAAAGCCAGCGGCGAAGAAAAAAAAGACAGAAAAAATGGCCCTGGAAGAGCCAGGAGAGCCAGACCAAGAGAGATGTAACACCCTGGTTTTCGCTCCTTGTTTTTTTCCTTTGCGGGATTTGACTCCCGTCTTTTTTTTCGATGTTATTGGATTTTCTCTTGCCTTTGGCTATATGAAGATGGTCATTTAGTCTTGCCTTTCCTATCCAACCAGAGATTATCTCCAGTCCGACCTTGCCACCCAAAATTTATTCTCAGGATTCTGCCGCCAAAACCCTACTCTTCGGTCTACCGGAAGGGAAACCCTAATTCTTTCCGTTACAAAGGAACCCAAATTTCCATTGATCTGTTGCCTCCCAAACTTTTCCCAATGATCATCCCATATCTATAAACGCTGGATATGCAAAAATATTGCCAAGTCATTTGCAATATTTTTCATTTAAAATTAATTCCTTTTTCTGCCAGTTAAAGGAATTAAATCCAGGAAAATATCTATCCATCTCCAAAGTTCATGAAAACTTGTGGAGATATTCTTTGTGATCATTTTGAGCTCCCATAAAAATATTTGCTATAATTAAATAAGGGAAATTGCATTTTCCTATTTAAAGCCAAAATTGCATTTTGGGCACTTTCCAAAGGAGCTACTATTTTGGTAGCCAGGAAAAATCCCAAATAATTTGTGGAGCTTCTCCTAGCCATATCTTCACCATTTCCATCAAGATCCCAAGTTCCATAGTTCAAAGTTTGAGCACATCATCCAATTCTTGTTTCTGGATTTATTTTGGGGTTGTGAAGCAACTATATTTTATATTGCTTCAAAAATTCTCAAATTAATCCAGGACCTCAAATTCCATATATGAAGTGAGCATGCAAAAATTCATATCATTTCATCTAGCCAATTCCTCCCAAAAATTCCATCTAGTTTCTGTCCAGATTCTAGGTCTGTGAAGGAAGTACCATTTTGGTATATCCAAATGAGTTGAAATTTTCCCAGTACCTTCATATCTCCAAATCATCAACCTACACCAAAATTCAGCTCATTTAACCAAGCCATATGAGTGCAGCTTCAAAGTCAAGTTTCTGGACCAAAATTTGCATTGCAAAGGAAGTATATGCAAAACTTGTCCAAATAACTTGAAATTTTGGCAGCACCTAGTCCTTCCTATCCTATTTCATTGTGACAAGGATCCAGCTCCCCTCCCTTATCCATTTCTCCGCAAGAATCCGTCCAAGTTTGATGTCAGAACCTTTGTGAGCTCCAATCAGTCAAATCCTGCCTCGACTTCCATCCAAACCTTCACATGTCAACTCACTGACCTCAGATCTGTCCATTTGACATGTTGTTGCATTCAGGAAAACGCCAGATCACGACATGCACGTGGTGACCGCGTGGACAGCAGGCAGAAACGGTGCTCTGCGGCACTGTTCTCGTTGGCAGGCCAGCTCCGGCCAACTCCGGCGTGTCCCGACCTGTCTAGTGGCTTCGCGGAGTCCACCTGCCCCTCCCCCGCAGCTTCTCCCCTCCTCTTTCTTCTTCTCCCCGCCACGGTGGTCGCCGCCACAGTACTGTCCCGCCCGTGTCGCCGTTGTCTTCTTCCCTTCCGTTGGCTCTTTCCTCCCCGAGCCGTCCCTTCCTTCTGGTGCTCGTCAGGTCGGCACCATCGGGTGTGTGCCACCTCGCCGGAGCTCCAGTGCGGGGATGAGGATGCCACCGCGGCCGTCCTCATCCGCTCGCTGCGGCCGGGCTATAAATAGCCATGCCCCGAGCCTCCCCGAGCTCCATCCCCACCCGCAGCGGCCTCATCTCCCTCCCAGCTACCTCCCCGGCCTCTCGATTTAGCTCGAGGACCTCTCCCTGTCGCTCATCGCCGCCATGGCCGCCCACGGTCTCTGCTCGAATTCGAGCAAGCCGCCGCCCCTCTCCTCCCCTGCTTCCACCAGTGAGCTCCCCTGACCTAGGCGGAGCCCTGCCCGACCTCCTCCTCGCCTCTCCCCCACCCTAGCCGCGACCCCGAGCTCTCCAATGCCGCCGTCCGCCTCCGCCCTTCCTCACCCGCTGCAGAGCCTCCCCGTCGCCGCCACGGGTACCTACCGGCGCGGCCCGAAGCGCTGCATCCATCCCCCTCATCACCTCGAGCCCGCGCCCACCAGAGCGGCAGCTACGCCGGCGACCAGCGCCTCTATTGCTCCCCGGCGAGAGAAAGAAGGAAGAGGAGGAGGGAGGAGAGAGAAGCAGCGCGGGCCCCGCCCGTCAGTGGCTTAGCCACGGGCCCGCCAGTTTAAGTGGTTGCGCACGCGGCGAAATGCGTTTTCCTATTTGGGAAACGTATTACTGGAGAAGACGTTTTCTTCTCTGGAAAGCGCTTCGCCTCATAATACGCTTTCTCTAAAGGAAAACGTATTTCCAAAAAAGGCGCCAGCGGCTGTGCTATCAGGGACCTGGTGGTAAATATTTTCTTTACAGATAGGTCCCTGGCAGTCAAACCCTCATATCTTTTTGCTCGCAACTCTGATTCAGGTGAATCCAACGCCCACGTCTTCAGTTCGTCGAGCCCGTTCCGATGGCATCATTTTCATAATGTTTCCACTCTGTGAAAATGACCATTTTGCCCCTGCCCTCTATTCAGCCCCTCCGAGAGAGAACCCTTTCCGGTGAATTCTTCTGCGAGGTGATCGCACTTCTCCCGGAGTATTCCTTCACTCCCAGGCAAGCCGACCATCCGATATATGCCCTAAACCATTGCTCTGTGTTATTCTTGCATGTTTAAATTAATATGCTTATGCTTGTATGCGTAGTGGTGAGCTGTATGTGACGCTGATGAACCCTTGCTTGCCTTTCTTTAATGACGGAACCACGCCTGTGTTCTGAGCTGCTTCCAGCCGTCCGGGGTGGATGCCGACTTTATATTTCTCTTTTCAACAACTGTCCCGTGTTCTGAGCTGCTTTTCGGCCGTCTTGGGCAGCTGTTGAATTTCTTTCTGTAGCGGTGACCCTATGCTCTGAGTTGTTTCTCGGCCGTCTTAGGGGACCACTATACTCTTTTTATCAACACCGTCTCATGCTCTGAGCTGCTTTTCAGCTGTCTTGAGCCGGGGTTGAGTTATTCCGGTAACTTCCCAGATCTGAGTTGTAAAGACCGTTCTGGTGGCTACTGGTTTATTTGCCGGTTTCATACAAGGGTTTAGATGGTTGTAACTTATAGCTAGAGCTTGTAAAGTGATGACTTGTTATTTACATTACCTGCTAATGCTCATTACATTGTTGCACTAATGACTCGCCATGATATTATATGAAGATAGCTTGTTATGTTTTCACAGTTGTTACAACATGCATTATTTTGACATGTGAAAATTCATAGTAATTTACTTTGATGAATAGTCACTGCCATGTTAAGTTGATCATGCTTAATGCCTATGCTTGTTAAAGTACTAATCAACACTAGACCTAATGGGTTGATCAAGGGCCACCTATCCGGACTTATCCGTGCAACCACATTTGCCGGTATGGGACGGCCTTGACTTGGTCTAGCTTTGTGCTCTCTTATCGGTACCACCAAAGAGGGAAGGTTATGCGTGCGCGCTACCCTGGCCCGGTAGACGGCGATAACCTTGTTAGCCCAGTTGAGTTATATGGATCCAGGTCCCCGTTTGGGACAGTTTGTTCGGCCACGATGGTGGCAGGTGTCATGGGGTGACACAGGGGCCACCCAGGACAGGACTCCGAGGGAGGATGATTGTCGGTGGTACGGTGGGGGAGTCACGGTTTAGGCAAGTTTCGTTGGAGCAGCACTGGTCCACCCGAATGGGAGTACGAGGCCAGGAGCTCCATGGTGTGGGTAAAGTGCGCAACCTCTGCAGAGTGTAAGAATCTATTCGAATAGCCGCGTCCACGGTATTGGACAGTCCGCACTAGGCCTCACTGACTGGTCAACCGTAACATTGATAATAATGATGGAAGAACTTGTCTTATGTTTGGAGGTGCTCAATGGATCTTGAGTATCTCGAGGGTTGTGGGACAACCCAGAAGAGAGTAAGTTGGTAATTGGTAACAGTAAGCATTTTAAGCACTTAAGATGATTAATGTTACTAGATGTTTAATATTGCTAGATATTCCTTCCATAACATGATGATTAATACAGATAAGATAACAAATGCATGCTTGAATGCCATGGATTGCATTGCTTGGTGTATATGTTGGTTTGGTTTGCTTGCGAGTACATTCAAAAGTACTCAGCGGCCTTCAATGTGGCCAGGTTCACCATAGGATCCGACGTCCACTAGCGAGGAGCCGGAGCGTTCGCAGGCTAGAAGAGTAACCCAGTCAGATCCCTATGGATTGGAGCTGCACCAGGACCATGCTGCCTTAGATAGAGCTTTTCCGCTGCCATCACCCTTGTAAAATATCATGTAAGACTTATATATCCATTAATAGAAAAGCTTGTGTTCATGATACTTGTTGTAAACGCGCATGCCAGTGTGATTTCCTGGGCTGGTGTGTGCGGCGACCGTCTGACTACAGTGGTATTCAGGCGGGGCGCCACAATGGATGGTATCAGAGCCAGGCTGACTGTAGGTTACCCTAGCCAGATTTCATTGCCTCTTGATCATTAGAAAGCCCAGATGGATTTCAGCCATCTTTGCCAAATAGGCACGGCTACTATTGATCATAAGGCAACCCCCATAGGTTTAAGGCTCCATCAGACCCCAACTCTCGTGGTCTTTGTGTACGGGATGAAATATCCGCGCCAGGCAACGACCCGTGAGCCCTTAACCCCTAGGTAAACTAGATATCCTTACCTTGCTTGCTAACCATGGCATTTCTCTTCTCAAATCTAGTTTCCTTTGGGAAATGCTTATAAATTCCATCTTTTCCCGATAACCCTAGGATCGCTGACTAAGCCACTTTGGCTATGGTCATGCGTCGAGTCTGATGTTCCCTAAGGAAGTAGTAGGAGCTTGACCCCAATTGCTACCAGGGGCATTGTGAGGTTTTGCTTCTAAGTCATTGGACGTGCATCGAGTGCGCTAGGCTAGTTATACTAGTGAATCTTTGGCCACGTGTGTAAGGCTCACAAAATTTGAGATTTATTTGCTTTTTGGTTTTTCGCGGTTCTTGCTTCTTTTCTCGTTTCCGTGCTATCGCTCCGGCTGGATCCATCAGCAAGTGGCGACATGAAGACCAACATACAACTTGGATAATACCCAATAATCCAAATTCAGTAAGAATCAAGTCAAGCCAATTGCCTGATATTCAGAACAGTATCACCGGATCTGTCAAGAATGAAGACTGGGTCAGAAGCAGAATCTGTGTGCAACCGACAAGGCTAAAATATACCTGAGAGAGAGTCTGCCTCAGAACAAATCACACTTAAGGAACAGCCAGATGAGGCATCGGGAATGGACACCAGTAAGAGCAAATTATTCCGTCCTCGACACAAGGATTATTTCAGCCAGTGAGGTGAACCTTGAGTCTTTTCTCAATGGATTCAAGAATCATTTACCGCCCACAGAAGACATGTTTCAAGAAGGTGAATGTGTCGAGGGCAACAACAACACTCTAGTATGTTGTTACAAATGTCCAAGCATATTCTGGAATTTACCGATGCATATAGAAAAATTTCTGGGCATGTGAACAAGGTTTGCGAGGAATATGGATAAGTTCACGGCTGCCCAGAATCAATGAGAATTCCAAACACCTGGAAGCCCAGCTAAACCGAATGGAATTATCCGTCAACTGCTCACTACCGACAACACTTGGTTTGAATGCAAAGGGTATTCCAAATTAATTGTCCACATAAAGTCTGCATCAGTTTTGCAACCTCTACAGCAACAATGATCAGATCAGCATAAGAACAAGCGGTGTGCATGACCAACGAAATATCTTCAGACAAGGTATGGCCTATACCAAGTTTTGGCTTCTCTATGGGTAAATTCCGGATACTTCGGAAGAAAGCCAGAATCGGCCATAGATCTGACTGCATACACAGTGAAAGGATTCGGGTGTAAGAAACCCAGCCTTCCTCCGCAAGCTATCGAGAAGAGCTTACGATGCAAGGCTCCCAATCTTCCTCACTACGCTACTAGTGGGAAGAATCTTCTGGAGTACGATACTCCAAAATTTCCTCAGCTCGCTACCGTGGAAAGACTTCCGGCATAAGGCACTCAACCTCCCGCAGTAAGCCACATGAGGGAAAGTTTCCGAGGTACGATACCCAGCCTTCTTCAGCACACCACCTTGGCAGAAGCTTCGAGCACAAGGAATTCAGCCTTCTTCAGCACGCCATCGTGCTCACAACAATCCTGTCAGAAGCACAAACTAGTCCAGACACACGTCCGCCTCAGAGCTCAATGGATTATGACATGATTTATCCTATACCTGCATATGTTGTGAGCATGCAGTCCAGTGGATCAGTTCATGCGAGCCACTCGTACACGAGAATGACTGTGTTCAGAGAAACGTTGGCCCCATACTTCAACCAAGGATGTGAACACAGCAACCCCTACGAGATATGTAAGAGTAAGTGTGAATACAAGCTCAACAAGTTATGATCTGACCAAGGAGCCATATTGGCAGGTCATGACAGGTCCATCAAAGGAATTCTCAAGAACAAATAAGTTGTGCACAAGCAGTCTCCGCGACGGTCAATGAAGTAAAGCTTCACAGACAAGGTGATATTGCCAATCTTGGTCGGACTCTTGCATATACGGCCACAACGATGCAGCCAGCATGTTATACTCATCATGAATCTGGGCCATCAACCAAGATAAGAGGATATGCTCCAAAAGACACACCGGAGGCCAACCATACTATGCCAGCGCAGTGGTCATAGCAAGGACCACAGAGGCTATATATGGTAGAGCCACCTCAGAGGTGACCGTCTATGATTACTTTGTGATCATGCCCGACATTTCAGTTGGGAATCACCTGAGGACGAAGTCAGAATGCAAGAGACAGAAGGGAACACCTCGTACGGAACCCATAGTCAGACTGAAAGAAAGCCATCCCTAGTCACTCGAGGCCATACGAGCACATGAGCCCTGTATCAAGAAAAGATGACTTGCCTTTGCAGGCAGTGTGCGAAGTATCGCAATAAAACCCGAAGCAGCTAGTCCCAGGCAATGGAAACCAGACTATTTGTCGATACTCGGAGCTACCCACCAACCCCTGCCAACAAACTACCAGCACAAAGGGTTTGCCTGACAGGAAAGAGAAGGATTCAATACAGCCATTTGAGAAGGCAGCACCTGAGCCAACAGAAGAGGCAGTTAAAGGGACCAGCAAATCAATGAAGACAAGACAGCTGATGGATCCAAGTCGCACTCAGGTAAGTCCCCCTTAGCCGGGAGGTAAGCCCGGAAATCTCGAGGACGAGATTTTCTTAAGGGGGGTAGGTTTGTAACACCCTGGTTTTCGCTCCTTGTTTTTTTCCTTTGCGGGATTTGACTCCCGTCTTTTTTTTGATGTTATTGGATTTTCTCTTGCCTTTGGGTATATGAAGATGGTCATTTAGTCTTGCCTTTCCTATCCAACCAGAGATTCTCTCCAGTCCGACCTTGCCACCCAAAATTTATTCTCAGGATTCTGCTGCCAAAACCCTACTCTCCGGTCTACCGGAAGGGAAACCCTAATTCTTTCCGTTACAATGGAACCCCAATTTCCTTTGATCTGTTGCCTCCCAAACTTTTCCCAGTGATCATCCCATATCTATAAACTCTGGATATGCAAAAATATTGCCAAGTCATTTGCAATATTTTTCATTTAAAATTAATTCCTTTTTCTACCAATTAAAGGAATTAAATCTAGGAAAATATCTATCCATCTCCAAAGTTCATGAAAACTTGTGGAGATATTCTTTGTGATCATTTTGAGATCCCATAAAAATATTGGCTATAATTAAATAAGGGAAATTGCATTTTGCTATTTAAAGCCAATATTGCATTTTGGGCACTTTCCAAAGGAGCTACTATTTTGGTAGCCAGGAAAAATACCAAATAATTTGTGGAGCTTCTCCTATCCATATCTTCACCATTTCCATCAAGATCCCAAGTTCCATAGTTCAAAGTTTGAGCACATCATCCAATTCTTGTTTCTGGATTTATTTTGGGGTTGTGAAGCAACTATATTTTATATTGCTTCAAAAATTCTCAAATTAATCCAGGACCGCAAATTCCATATATGTTGTGAGCATGCAAAAATTCACATCATTTCATCTAGCCAATTCCTCCCAAAAATTCCATCTAGTTTCTGTCCAGATTCTAGGTCTGTGAAGGAAGTACCATTTTGGTATATCCAAATGAGTTGAAATTTTCCCAGTACCTTCATATCTCCAAATCATCAACCTAAACCAAAATTCAGCTCATTTAACCAAGCCATATGAGTGCAGCTTCAAAGTCAAGTTTCTGGACCAAAATTTGCATTGCAAAGGAAGTATATGCAAAACTTGTCCAAATAACTTGAAATTTTGGCAGCACCTAGTCCTTCCTATCCTATTTCATTGTGACAAGGATCCAGCTCCCCTCCCTTATCCATTTCTCTGCAAGAATCCGTCCAAGTTTGATGTCAGAACCTTTGTGAGCTCCAATCAGTCAAATCCTGCCTCCACTTCCATTCAAACCTTCACATGTCAACTCACTGACCTCGGATCTGTCCATTTGACATGTTGTTGCATTCAGGAAAACGCCAGATCACGACATGCACGTGGTGACCGCGTGGACAGCAGGCAGAAACGGTGCTCTGCGGCACTGTTCTCGTCGGCAGGCCAGCTCCGGCCAACTCCGGCGTGTCCCGACCTGTCTAGTGGCTTCGCGGAGTACACCTGCCCCTCTCTCGCAGCTTCTCCCCTCCTCTTTCTTCTTCTCCATGCCACGGCGGTCGCCGCCGCAGTACTGTCCCGCCCGTGTCGCCGTTGTCTTCTTCCCTTCCGTTGGCTCTTTCCTCCCCGAGCCGTCCCCTCCTTCTCGTGCTCGTCAGGTCGGCACCACCGGGTGTGTGCCACCTCGTCGGAGCTCCAGTGCAGGGATGAGGATGCCACCGCAGCCGTCCTCATCCGCTCGCAGCGGCCGGGCTATAAATAGCCATGCCCCGAGCCTCCCCGAGCTCCATCCCCACCCGCAGCGGCCTCATCTCCCTCCCAGCTACCTCCCCGCACTACAAGAAATATGTCAACTTGTGACCTTCTGTCAGTGACCCTGGAAGAAATGGTCGTAAATCTATGACCATTTGAGACCAATTGGTCATAAGCTGTTCGGGGGGATCCAAACCCTAAACCATAACGACCATTTTGGTCAGAAAGGTCGTAATTTCCTTACACGAAATGGTCGTAAAGCAGACAGCACTGGTCCGCTGCCATATTTCTAGCTGATCACGACCAATATAGATGGTCATAACCTTGTAAATTGTGGTGCATTGCTATGACTAGGCGCCACCTCATCAGTTTTGCCTACGTGTCATGTCCATGTGTCAATTTTTGCCCTAGGTTGTGAAGCAGCCTACATTTCTGTCATTCCCAAAATTCCCAAACAATTCTCATAAATTCTTTGGATCATATCTTCCTCAAATATGTCAAAAACCTTCCTTGCCTAGTGCAAAAATAATTCAGGAATATTCATTTTCCTATTCTGTTCAGAACAGCACTTTGTGAAGGAAGTGCTATTTATATTTTCTTGATTGCCCTCAAAATTTTTGGGCACTCTTTCCTATCCAAATCATTGCCTCATGACAAAATTCAGCTCCATTTGCCTAGTAAATCTTCCTCAGCAAATTTCCAAACTTTCTGTTCAGCTAGAAGCTTTGTGAAGGAAGTACTATCTAGGCATATCCTAATGCGTTGAATTTTTGACACATCTTCTATATGCCCAAATCATAGCTCTCCACAGAATTTGAGCCCCATCTAACAATCCATGTGGGCTCACCATCCAATCTTTGTTTCTAGTAATATTTTCAGTTTGGGAAGCAACTATATTTTATATTACTTTATAATTGCTGCAAATTTACCAGGACATGACCCTGCCCATATAACCTTCCTCAACCAAATTTTAGCTCATTTCATTTAGAAAATTTCCCTCAATATTTTTCCCAATTTTCTGTTCAGTGGAGAGCATTGTGAAGGAAGTACCATTTTTATTTATCCACATGGTATGAAATTTTTACAGTCCGTTCATATGCCCAAATTATCATCCTCATCCAAATTGCAGCTCAATCGAATCATCTATGTGAGCCCAGCTTCAATTTCTATTTTATGGCCAGATTGGCACATTGCAAAGCAAGTGCTATCTAGACCACTCCTATTGCCCTCAAACTTTTTGGGCACTCTTCCATATCCAAATCATTGCCACATGACAATATTCATCTCCATTTGCATAGTAAATCTTCCTCAGAAAATTTCCAAAGTTTCTATCTAGAGAGACGCTTTGTGAAGGAAGTACTATCTAGGATTATCCAAATAATTTGAGATTTTTCCAAATCTTCCATATGCTCAAATAATCACTCTCCATAAAATTTGAGCTCTATCCAGCAATCCATGTGAGCTCATCATCCAATCTTTTATTCTGGTCATATTTTCAGTTTCTGAAGCAGCTATATTTTATATTGCTTAATTATTGCTGAAAATTTACCAGGGCATGTTCCTACCTATATAACATCCCTCCACCAAATGTCAGCTCAATCCATTCATTCATTTGAGCCCAGCTTCAACATTCATATTTCTTTCCAGTGTGGTACTTTGCAAAGCAAGTGCCACCTAGGCTCCTCCATTTAAGCTGCAAATTTGCCAAGACAGTCTCCTTAGTAGATGATCATCCTCAGCCAAAACTCAGGCCCATTGGCCATGTGCATTTCCCCCACCGCTAATCAAACACTTGGTTGTTAATTCATGTTTGAGCTTAGTTCAGTCTCCTCGTGAGATTCTTCTGTTGTATTCTTCTTCCTAACACCTACCGGGGAGTGCCCAACCCACCAGACATGCCTAGGCCACCCAGAACACGTGGCAACGCCACGGTCACGCGGTGACAACACGGCTGGCATGCCAGTTTACGCGCTCTGGAGTTGTGGCCCTCGACCACCATCCAAACCTCGACGTCTCGCCACCACACCATGTATCTCTGTTTAAATAGATACTTATGTACCTAGAAATGATTTTTGGAAAAAATAAAGAGCAAACTATGAGGCAGCTGCAGTTCAAATTTGACCCGCTTCCTCCTGAATCGACGGAAATTTGTCTTTTCCACGAGAGGTGGATCAAAGCTTTTGACACGCAACCATTTGGTCAATTGTACATTAAATATGGCCTAATATTTTAGAAAATTGATTTGGTCCAATTTTGCAACAAATAATTGGTAGGTCCTTCACAAAAAAACTCATTTTGGGCACTCAAAAAATGGAAAATGAAATTTCCGTCCAATGAAAATGAAAACTTCCTTAGGCAACATTGTTTGTCATTCCAAGATACACCCTTGTGCACAATATGAGATCATTTTAACAAACTATGCCATGAATGTGGCCATAAGATTGATCATTTGGCTTGAAAGCCATGAATCTTCACACATGATAGCTCATTTCTGAGAACACTTTTTTAAAATAATTGCCGTATTACAAGTTTATTATTTTTCCTGGTAACTTGGTCACATATAATGACACAATGCGAAGGTTTTTCAATTTTTCAATTTTTTTTAAAATTTTCATGCCCATTTCAAAATGCGGTCAAAACGGCGGGCATGACCGTTCCTAGCTAGTGGTTGAATCTTGGAAAACGTTTGGTGTTTTTCTGATTAAATAGATACTTATGTACCTAGAAATGATTTTTGGAAAAAAATAAAGAGCAAACTATGACGCAGCTGTAGTTCAAATTTGACCCGCTTCCTGCTGAATCGGCGGAAATTTGTCTTTTTCACGAGAGGTGGATCAAAACCTTTTGACACCCAACCATTTGGTCAATTGTACATTAAATATGGCCTAATATTTTAGAAAATTGATTTGGTCCAAACTTGCAACAAATATATGGTAGGTTCTTCAAAAAAAAATCCATTTTGGGCACTCAAAAAATGGAAAATGAATTTTTCGTGCAAAGAAAATGAAAACTTCCTTAGGCAACATTGTTTGCCATTCCAAGATGCACTCTTGTGCACAATATGAGATCATTTGAACAAACTATGCCATGAATGTGGCCATAAGATTGATCATTTGGCTTGAAAGCCATGAATCTTCACACATGATAGCTCGTTTCTGAGAACACTTTTTTAAAATAATTGCCGTATTATAAGTTTATTATTTTTCCTGGTAAATTGATCACATATAATGACACAACGTGAATGTTTTCAATTTTTTGATTTTTTTTAAAATTTGCATGCCCATTTCAAAATGCGGTCAAAACGGCGGGCATGACCGTTCCTAGCTAGTGGTTGAATTTTGGAAAACTTTTGGTGTTTTTCTGATTAAATAGATACTTATGTACCTAGAAATGATTTTTGGAAAAAATAAATAGCAAACTATGAGGCAACTGTAGTTCAAATTTGACCCGCTTCCAATTTGACCCGCTTCCTGCTGAATCGATGGAAATTTGTCTTTTTCACGAGAGGTGGATCAAAACCTTTTGACACCCAACCATTTGGTCAATTGTACATTAAATATGGTATAATATTTTAGAAATTTGATTTGGTCCAATTTTGCAACAAATATTTGCTAGGTTCTTCACAAAAAAATCCATTTTGGGCACTCAAAAAATGGAAAATGAATTTTTCGTGCAAAGAAAATGAAAACTTCCTTAGGCAACATTGTTTGTCATTCCAATATGCACCCTTGTGCATAATAAGAGATCATTTGAACAAACTATGCCATGAATGTATCCATAACATTGGCCATTTGCCTTGGAAGCCATGGATCTTCATACATGATAGCTCGTTTCTGAGAACACTTTTTTAAGACATTTGCTGTAGTCCAAGTTTGCTATTTTTTCTAAAATTTAGGTCACATATAATGACACAATGCGAAGGTTTTCAATTTTTTTGATTTTTTTTGAATTTCTTATGCCCGTTTCAAAATGCGGTCAAAATGACGGGCATGACCGTTCGTAGCTAGGGGTTGAATCTTGCAAAACTTTTGTAGTTTCTCTTATTAAATAGGTACTTATGTACCTAGAAATGATTTTTGGAAAAAATAAAGAGCAAACTATGAGGCAGCTGTAGTTCAAATTTGACCTGCTTCCTACTGAATCAGCGGAAATTTGTCTTTTTGACGAGAGGTGGATCAAAACATTTTGACACCCAACCATTTGGTTAATTGGACATTAAATATGGCCTAATATTTTAGAAAATTGATTTGGTCCAATTTTGCAACAAATATTTGCTAGGTTCTTCACAAAAAAATCCATTTTGGGCACTCAAAAAATGGAAAATGAATTTTTCGTGCAAAGAAAGTGAAAACTTCCTTAGGCAACATTGTTTGTCATTCCAATATGTACCCTTGTGCACAATATGACTTCATTTCAACAAACTATGCCATGAATGTGGACATAACATTGGTCATTTGGCTTGAAAGCCATGAATCTTGACACATGATAGCTCATTTCTGAGAACACGTTTTTTAAACAATTGCCATAGTCCAAGCTTGTTATTTTTCCTGAAAACTAGGTCACATATAATGACACAATGCGAAGGTTTTAAATTGTTTTGATTTTTTTGAATTTCCTTTACTCGTTTTAAAATGCGGTCAAAACGGCGGACATGACCGTTCGTAGATAGGGGTTGAATCTTGCAAAACTTTCGGAGTATCTCTGATGAAATAGATAGTTTAGTACCTATAAATGATTTTTGAAAAAAATAAAGAGCAAACAACGAGGCAGCTATAGTTCAAATTTGACCCGGTTTCTGCTGAATCGACAGAAATTTGTCTTTTTCACGAGAGGTGGATCAAAATCCCATTTGGTCAATTGTACATTAAATATGGTTTAATATTTTTGAAAAATGGAGTGGTTCCATTTTTCAACAAACATTTAGTAGGTTCTTCACAGGAAAATCAATTTTGGCACTAAAAATAGAAGAAGAAAAATTTGCTAAAAAACTCATTTCTCTGGACACCTTTTTAAAGATATTTATCTTATTCCATGTTTGTTATTTTTCCTGAAAAGTATTTCACATTTGGTGACACAATGAGAAGGTTTTCCATTTTTTTTGAATTTCTTAGGTCATAAAACAGCTGACATGATTTTAACACATTATTTTTAGTCAACTACGACCAATTTAAATGGTCACAACGTCGTACGCGTGTACATCATTCTGATTGGTCCGTGGGCGTCTCACGAGGATCGTGCATGAAACACCGTCGGATCGCGGATCCAACGGCAGTCCTCAGCCCTTGCACACCAACCCCAAGCCCACCTGAGCCAAAACCCTAGCTTTGTCTTCGTGGACATTTTCCATCCACCCCCCGCCTCCTTTCTTTCTCTCCTCCCTCTCGATCCATTACCCCCGCCGCCACCTGAGCCGAAATCCTCCGATGAACTCGCGATCCATTCCTCCCTCTCGCTTTCGCTTTTGCTTTCGCTCGAATTCGGACGGACGCCGACGCCATCGATGGAGGAGGGGAGCAGCGAGGCCATCCAGGACGGCGGGGCCCTGTCTGCCGCGTCGGTGGGGACGGAGGCGGTGGCGGTTGTCAGGACGACGGTGAAGATGTCTGAGGCCCGCGACGGTGAAGATCGCCAGCGAGGGTACGTCCGTGCGTGCGTGCGTGAGCGCGAGCGGATCTAGGTCGCGGTGTTTCGGGGGATTGATTAATATCTCACCGGTTGTTTTTTGCTTCTTCATGGGATTATTCTAGATCCTCGGGGTCGTCGGCGGCGGCGGCCCTCCCCGACGTCACTAGCTACACCGGCTTGTCGGAGGCCGCCCCGAGCAACGACGCGGACGCGGAGATGCACCACACGCCGTAGACAAACCGGGTCCCCAGTTTGGCTAGCACACACAGCGCCTGCCTCCTTCGCACCCCTCGCCCCTCGCTCCGATCCCAAGGTACCGCGCGGTTCCCGGCCAGCTTGTGATTTTGGCTTCTGTGGGCTCTGATCATCTGAATCGGTGGGTGTTGTCGCAGGTTGGCGGCCGGCGGCAGGCGGCAGGATGAAGGCCAAGGTGGGCTCCCGCGCCGGTGACTCCATGTCAGTGCCCCGACCCGACCCCTCGCTCATCTCCCATCTCGTTTCATTTCCCGTGGTGGCTGCTGCTGTTTCACGTCGGGTTCTGATTCGGTTTGGTTTGCTGATGTTGTTTCTGTTGTGGCGCCGCAGGCTCGCGGTGAAGAAGAGCAAGGCCGACAAGGACCCCAACAAGCCCAAGCGTCCCCCGAGCGCCTTCTTCATCTTCATGTGAGTTCCCCGATTCCATTTGTGGTTCGATTCGCATTGTTTCGTTGGTGTGGTGTTGCGTCCTGACCGAGGATTTGGTGCATGTTTCGTCTTCGCAGGGACAGTTTCAGGAAGGAGTACAAGGAGAAGCACCCTGACGTCAAGCAGGTCTCCGTGGTAAGCGTCTCGGTTCCGCTCTGTCCCCCCTCCGCCTCGGTCTCGTGCTGTTCCTGCGATGAGTTTCCTCTTGAATTCTGTGTCCTGATTTGGTGTGGGTCCGTCGAATAGCAGATTGGCAAGGCCGGTGGTGAGAAGTGGAAGTCCCTGAGTGATGCTGTAAGTGCCCGTCTCCCCTACCCTCTCTCTTACCGCTCGATTCGGTGTTGGTCACTTCTGATATCAGTGCTTGCTCGGTGATGCGATGGAAATTTGGTCGCCCGTGTGTTGGTTTACTTGTCTCCGTGTCAGTTTGGCTAGTGTTCGACCCAGTTTGTCAGTTAGATTTCGAATTCAGAAGACGTGTGGTGCATGCTACGGCGTGTGGTGCATCTCCGTGTCAGTTTGGCTAGTGTTCGACCCAGTTGGCTAGTGCACAAGGCCCAGACGTCCCTGCGCGAGCTGTAGATGGAGCTGATGCGCAAGTCCATGCACGTCGGCTCTCTGGGTAAGAGAACTTGTCTCCACAGCAGATGCAGTTGTTGAATGACAGTAGAGCAAACTGAATTTTACCAATTCTATCTTCTGCGATTAAAACAAATCCAGGACAGAGTTGCATCAAACTGATGTTATCAGTTCTATCTTCTGTGATCAAAACAAATCCACAGCAGTTTTCCAATGACAATAGTAGCAAACTGATTTTTATCAATTATATCTTCTGCGATTAAAACCAATTCTACCGAGGTAAATTGCAGATGCAGATGCAATTTTTATCAATTATATCTTCTGCGATTAAAACCATATTGGGTAACAACTTGCTTCAACTGCAGATGCCTGCGATTAAAACTGCAGTGTCATTCATCTTATGGTATCTTGTTCTCTGTCATAACTGTTGACTTGCAAGATACAATGTTGATTTATTATATATACCCGCACAGCAAGTATATGGTGTTGTCTTATGGTTATGCTGCCTATGTCACTGATATTTGTAACTCTGCTTTCTCTATCTGTCTTTATTAAGCTCGGCTAACCTTGTAGATGTTGTTCTTCGTTCATCTATAGGACAATATCATGCATATGTTTATTCGGTCTGAACATTGCATATGTTTATTCAGTTTGAACTCTGCATGACATGAAGTAATTATTTTCAGTGTTTTTCTCAACTTGTTTTCGTTGTCACTTGATACATACTTAGCTTGTACTTGAAGCTGTGGGTTAATGATGGTGATTTTGTTCTACTTGGATGCATTGGTACCCCCATCATCGAGTGCACGGATGCAACAGTGGCAAGAAGATCATGGCCGTGTGCATCATCAAGCACACCATGGCGATCATCCACCTCCTCACAGATGCTAACTCAATCCAGATCATCGTCAGTGCTATCATTCAGAGGTATCTCTCTCGATTCCCTTTATTCTCTCATGTGTTTGTGATGTTAGTATGCGTGCTCTGACTAGTAAATGTCAGATCTTACCTTCTGAATGGATGGCCGTGGTAGTAGAATGGTATTGTTGTTTAGGCGCAATGTGTTGCAGTGAAGTTTTTTGCATGACCTGCACTTGTGCAATAAATATTCATATTGTGTCTCTGTTTTCTTGTATGAATGAGTATCTCATTTTAACTAGCTGGAGAATGAAAAGCATGGTACTAGCTGAATTTGTGTCATCATTCTAAATAACTGTCCTTTTTTGAATGGTCTGCTCATGGTATATTGGCTCCAGTTTTTCTGATTCTTCTCTGTTGATTCATGTGACAGGGCGACCATGGAAGGCATATCACCATTCTGTTAGCCTAGTCCTGACTATGGTCGTCCAGTGAGTCCGGCATGTTGTTCATGACTATGTCTGTATGTATGCTATTGATGAGTCGATGCTGCTGTCTTTGACAATTTGACTGTCCGGTGTTCTAGAATATATGGTCTATCGTGACCTGTACACAGCTTGACCCGAATATCTTTGAAGTGCGTTTTTTGCTAGGTGGAGGTGAATTACTGTTTCTACACCGTAGTTGGTAAAGTAGTGAGCAGTGACTACAACCTTTATGTGTAGGTATTAACATTGAAAGGCATGGTGTTGAACAAGAATACAAGATATGAACCCTTGCAATTTTGTGTCAACTGTTGTTCGTTATTCTTCCATAATACAACACCATTCAGTTTCTTGTCCTGATATGTGGTAAACACGTGAAATTTGGCACCTGATATCGCTTTGTTTGTTTTCTACATAGATTGCTTCTTGATCTGGGCCTCTGATGTGCTGTGCTTATGTGTTATTTTTGCAGCTGCCGATCTCTTCCTATGGAGGAACAAGAAGATCTATGGCGGGGTGCTCGCGGGCACCACGACCATATAGTTGTTGTTTGAGGTCCTGGAGTACCATCTCCTCACCCTCCTCTGCCACTGCTTCATCCCCACCATGGGAATCCTCTTCCTCTAGTCCAACGCCTCTGCCTTTGCCAACAAGTGAGCTTCTTTAAATTTCCGTTGTTATTTGCACTATATTCCATGCACACCTCATGTGAACCTGTGATCATATCCATAGACCAGTGAATTTATCACACTATTTGCTTGTTGTGAAGTATCCAGTAAAATTAATATGCATGTTCCACTCCACTGTCTACACATTTACTTAGTAACATCTACTCCTGCACTTCTGTTATGCTTCTCTCTTTTGTTTGTATGAGGTGGCCAGGCTGCCTATTTTGTAGCAGTCTGCTTCCATAGTGTTTGTATGGAGTCGAGATAATTGTGTTTTCCTCCTCATGAATGCTCAACCCCCTTTTGTTACATTATGTCTTTAAGTAGTAAAATTGAGAATGGCAAGCTAAATTCTTCAACTGAACTGTTCTTTCATTGTACCACCAAATACTGAAGTTTGTGAAGGCTGTGAATGCTGCTTGTGCTCAGGTGATGAAAGCATGATCCGCTGACAAGAAGCTTGTGGCGTCGACTAACGAGAAGGTGGAGGACATTAGCAAAGATGCTTCCAAGAACAGTACTGTTTATTTGAAGTGAGATGTACTCGTCTACTGCCTGGTAAAAAAATGAAGGATGAAGTGTCATGTATTGTCTATGATGTAGTGAGCTGTAGTAGGAGTGAAATGAAATTTTATCTGCTGTTGTATGTGCTATTTTCCTGTAATGTGTTGTGTACATTTTACTTTAATAGTAAAATTCTCCAGAAAATGTTCTTACTGGACCTGACAGAGGCCACGACCCAAATATACTTACTATTAAGATGCCATGGCCCAAAATGACCTGCGCTGAAAGGCTATTCAGAATCTGTACTATAAGTAGGCCTCGACTCAAATAGAAAATAGAAACAAAAAGGAAATGGACTCGATTCAAATAGAAAATAGAAACAAAAAGGAAATGGACTGTGTGGAAAGGCGAAGGCCCAAGATAGAGAAGGCCCAAAAAAAATCAGCCAAAAAAATCATAAAAAGGCTGAATTATTGGGCTCGGCCCATATAGACAGCTGAACTGGACCGGGCAGATTCTAATCGACGACCATTTCGTTTGGTCGTAATTTTGCCACGTCAGCTTGCCACGTTGGATCTGACGTGGTCTGGGCAGACTGCCAGTGACCAAAACAATTGGTCGTAAAATCAATGACCTTTTATTTTGGTCGTAGCTGTCTACGACCATTTCACAAAGAAGGTCGTTAAGTTTCATTAAAGACGGCCAGCTTTTGACCAACTGTTTTTGGTCACAAAAAGGTCAAAAATGGAAAACAGTGACCATTCAGTGACCAATATTGATGGTCGCAAGTTGACATATTTCTTGTAGTGCCGGCCTCTCGATTTAGCTCGAGGACCTCTCCCCGTCGCTCATCGCCGCCATGGCCGCCCACGGCCTCTGCTCGAATTCGAGCAAGCCGCCGCCCCTCTCCTCCCCTGCTTCCACCAGTGAGCTCCCCTGACCTAGGCGGAGCCCTGCCCGACCTCCTCCTCGCCTCTCCCCCACCCTAGCCACGACCCCGAGCTCTCCATTGCCGCCGTCCGCCTCGACCCTCGCTCACCCGCTGCAGAGCCTCCCCGTCGCCGCCACGGGTACCTACCGGCGCGGCCCGGAGCGCTGCATCCATCCCCCTCATCACCTCGAGCCCGCGCCCACCAGAGCGGCAGCTACGCCGGCGACTAGCGCCTCTGTTGCTCCCCGGCGAGAGAAAGAAGGAAGAGGAGGAGGGAGGAGAGAGAAGCAGCGCGGGCCCCGCCCGTCAGTGGCTTAGCCACGGGCCTGCCAGTTTAAGTGGTTGCGCATGCGGCGAAATGCGTTTTCCTATTTGGGAAACGTATTACTAGAGAAGACGTTTTCTTCTCTGGAAAGCGCTTCGCCTCATAATACGCTTTCTCTAAAGGAAAACGTATTTCCAGAAAAGGCGCCAGCGGCTGTGCTGTCAGGGATCTGGTGGTAAATATTTTCTTTACAGATAGGTCCCTGGCAGTCAAACCCTCATATCTTTTTTGCTCGCAACTCCGATTCAGGTGAATCCAACACCCACGTCTTTAGCTCGTCGAGCCCGTTCCGATGGCATCATTTTCATAATGTTTCCACACTGTGAAAATGACCATTTTGCCCCTGCCCTCTATTCAGCCCCTCCGAGAGAGAACCCTTTCCGGCGAATTCTTCCGCGAGGTGATCGCACTTCTCCCGGAGTATTCCTTCTCTCCCAGGCAGGCCGACCATCCGATATATGCCCTAAAGCATTGCTCTGTGTTATTCTTGCATGTTTAAATTAATATGCTTATGCTTGTATGCGTAGTGGTGAGCTGTATGTGACGCTGATGAACCCTTGCTTGCCTTTCTTTAATGACGGCACCACGCCTGTGTTCTGAGCTGCTTCCGGCCGTCCGGGGTGGATGCCGACTTTATAATTCTGTTTTCAACAACTGTCCCGTGTTCTGAGCTGCTTTTCGGCCGTCTTGGGCAGCTATTGAATTTCTTTCTGTAGCGGTGATCCTATGCTCTGAGCTGTTTCTCAGCCGTCTTAGGGGACCACTATACTCTTTTTATCAACACCGTCTCATGCTCTGAGCTGCTTTTCAGCCGTCTTGAGCCGGCGTTGAGTTATTCCGGTAACGTCCCAGATCTGAGTTGTAAAGACCGTTCTGGTGGCTACTGGTTTATTTACCGGTTTCATACGAGGGTTCAGATGGTTGTAACTTACAGCTAGAGCTTGTAAAGTGATGACTTGCTATTTACATTACCTGCTAATGCTCATTACATTGTTGCACTAATGACTCGCCATGATATTATATGAAGATAGGTTGTTATGTTTTCACAGTTGTTACAACATGCATTATTTTGACATGTGAAAATTCATAGTAATTTACTTTGATGAATAGTCACTGCCATGTTAAGTTGATCATACTTAATGCCTATGCTTGTTAAAGTACTAATCAACACTAGACCTAATGGGTTGATCAAGAGCCACCTATCCGGACTTATCCGTGCAACCACATTTGCCGGTATGGGACGACCTTGGCTTGGTCTAGCTTTGTGCTCTCTTCTCGGTACCACCAAAGAGGGAAGGTTATGCGTGCGCGCTACCCTGGCCCGGTAGGCGGCGATAACCTTGTGAGCCCAGTTGAGTTATATGGATCCCCATCCCCGTTTGGGACAGTTTGTTCGGCCACGACAGTGGCAGGTGTCACGGGGTGACACAGGGGCCACCTAGGACAGGACTCCGGGGGAGGATGATTGTCGGTGGTACGGTGGGGGAGTCACGGGTTAGGCAAGTTTCGTTGGAGCAGCACTGGTCCACCCGAATGGGAGTACGAGGCCAGGAGCTCCATGGTGTGGGTAAAGTGCGCAACCTCTGCAGAGTGTAAGAATCTATTCGAATAGCCGCGTCCACGGTATTGGACAGTCCGCACTAGGCCTCACTGACTGGTCAACCGTAACATTGATAATAATGATGGAAGAACTTGTCTTATGTTTGGAGGTGCTCAATGGATCTTGAGTATCTCGAGGGTTGTGGGACAACCCAGAAGAGAGTAAGTTGGTAATTGGTAACAGTAAGCATTTTAAGCACTTAAGATGATTAATGTTACTAGATGTTTAATATTGCTAGATATTCCTGCCATAACATGATGATTAATATAGATAAGATAACAAATGCTTGCTTGAATGCCATGGATTGCATTGCTTGGTGTATATGTTGGTTTGGTTTGCTTGCGAGTACATTCAAAAGTACTCAGCGGCCTTCAATTTGGCCAGGTTCACCTAAGGATCCGACGTCCACTAGCGAGGAGCCGGATCGTTCGCAGGCTAGAAGAGTAACCTAGTCAGATCCCTGTGGATTGGAGCCGCACCAGGACCATGTTGCCTTAGATAGAGCTTTTCCGCTGCCATCACCCTTGTAAAATATCCATTAATAGAAAAGCTTGTGTTCATGATACTTGTTGTAAACGCGCATGCCAGTGTGATTTCCTGGGCTGGTGTGTGCAGCGACCGTCTGACTACAGTGGTATTCAGGCGGGGCGCCACAAGAGAATAGCAAGGAATGGGAGGACATACGACGAGCATCGCAAAGATCATCAACTCGCCACATCGCCTCCGGTTTCAATAATTTCCAGCTTTCAACTGTCGACTATACGCCGGTTTATGCCACAACCCAGTATATCGAATCTCAAGCCGGCTCCCCGAGTCGACTTAAGACTCGGGGCTACACAGACATGACTCGGCAGATTTGGCTGGTTTCAACAAATACAAAAACTCCGGGTCGTTGTAGGGAAGACAACCCGGTCCCGGGGGATGCTGCCTTATTAGCGAAAAAGTAAGGGTTGCCAAAGAGGACTAGTTGCCATGATGCGCAGTTCAAACATAGGTATCCTGCCTCATTGACGAAAAAGTAAAGGTTGCCAAAGAGGACTAGCGGCCACGATGTGCAGTTCAAACATGGGCATCCTGCCGTATTAGCGAAAAGAAAGGTTACCAAAGAAGACTAGTCACCATGATGCGCAGTCTAAACATGGGTATCCTGCTCAATTATGATCAATGGAGTAAAGCCGGCTTATCTGGACCCCAGATGTTTTGCAGTAGTAGCATTGTCTCCTGTATATCCTATGTTGAGGTTTTCCATGATCATATGGTCACTTGGGGGCTTCCAACTCATCGAGTTTAGCTTTCTCACCCTCTTGACCCGGCATACGCCAAATATTATTCTTGGTTATACTTGCCTATTAGCAAGATGCTACACCAAAAAGGTGACCCGGTGTACGCCCGACGAGTTAATCACAGAGTGACCCTGAACTCGTCTGAGTTAAAACACCGATTGGTCACGTGAGAGCCGGCTTTCAGAGAGCTAGGACAAACCAAAAGAGGCCAAAAAGCCTGCTTCACCGAAGCAAATCAGACTCGAGCCTCGAAAGCCGGTCTTTATGTCATGCCTCGAAAGCCGGATTTTTATTTTTATAGTTTGTATTACTATAATTATCCTACTATATAGTACTTTGCATTTATATTACAATTATTTTTACATATTGCATTTTTTTTGCAGAAATCGGCCTTCTTTTCAGAAAGGCCTGGTCTCATCAATTATGATTTTAATACAATGGCAGCATGAATTGCCGGGTTGCATGACAACCAGGGTTTATGGTTTTCTATTCCAATCAAAGCAAGCTTGTGAGGTCAAATACAGAGCATAAATTGCCGGGTTGCATTGCAATCACGGCCAATAATTTCTTTCATTGCAAAAGCATTATCAGTTCATAGGCAAAATACTAAGTGCTTGATGGTACTAGCAGACTATGGAGTTTCAGCTCAAAAGCTATTACAAGCCACGACTGGGCTATTTTCTATCAAGTTTTTCAAAGCAAATTCAAAACTTGCGGAGTGGTTGATGGTTGAGACCCGGTAGTTGGATCTTCCGGGTTGATGTTGGTTTGTTCTCTCGGAGGTTCTTTTCCGAGTTCACTTCTTTCTTCAAGTCGGCAATTTGTGACTCAGTTGGATTCAACATATTCTACATAAGATGTTTACAACATTACATACTTTATTGGAAGTCCCAAGTCACCACAGGTTGCTGACATGGCACTTGGGGGCTAATGCATGGTCATTTGTACTGGTTTCTTTGAAGACCCGACCCATCAAATAATGATGAGTCGGCCCTTGGGGACTACTAATTGCTCCTGTCAAGATTCAAAAGTTCAAAAACACAAGCCCCAATCTACTATATCAATAGTGACTCAGACCTTGGGGGCTACATCATATGATGTTATTCTTTTCAAAGAAGAAGTACATGTAAGTCCCGAGTCACTGCAGGCATACGATCCGGCGCTTGGGGGCTACACTGGCTGAAATTTTATAAGTATAAGATAATTACAAGTCCCAAGTTGCTGCAGGCATGCGACCCGGCACTTGGGGGCTACATGATACGTCTCCAACGTATCTATAATTTTTGATTGTTCCATGCTGTTATAATATCAATTTTGGATGTTTTTATAATCATTTACAGCAATTATATATGATTTTTGGAGACTAACCTATTAACTTAGTGCCCAGTGCCAGTTGCTGTTTTCTGCCCTGTTTTTGTTTTACAGAAAATCAATACCAAACGAAGTCCAAATACCATGAAACTTTTTGGAGATTTTTTATTGGACAAGATAAACACTGGAAGCTTCGGGAGAGGGCCAGAAGATGAAGGAGTGGGCCACGAGGCACCAGGGCATGCCCCAGGGGGGGTGGCACGCCCTGGTACCTCGTGGGGCCCACCCAGCTCCGTTTGACCTAATTCCAGGACTATAAATTCAGAAAAAAATCTGAAACCCTCAGGGGAGTCCACGAAATAATTTTTCCGCCGCCGCAAGTTTCTGTTCCAGAGAGATCGCATCTGGAGGCTTTCTCCGGTACTTCGCCGGAGGGGGAATCGATCATGGAGGGGTTCTATATCAACCTTGCTTCCCTTCCAATGATGTATGAGTAGTTTACCACAGACCTTCGGGTCCATAGGCAGTAGCTAGATGGCTTCTTCTCTCTTTTTGATCTTCAATACAATGTTCTCCTCGATGTTCTTGGAGTTCTATCCGATGTAATCACTTTTTGCGGTGTGTTTGTTGGGATCCGATGAATTGTGAGTTTATGATCAGATTATCCATGAAATTATGTGAGTCTTTGCTGCACTCTTTTATGCATGATTATTATAGCCTCGTATTTCTTCTCCGATCTATTGATTTGGTTTGGCCAACTAGATTGATTTATCTTGCCATGGGAAGAGGTGCTTTGTAGTGGGTTGGCTCTTGCGGTGCTCAATCCCAGTGACAGAAAGGGACATGACACATATGTATCATTGCTACTAAGGGTAAAAAGATGGGGTTTATTGATACGTGAGTTTATCTTGTGTACATCATGTCATCATTCTTAAGGCATTACTCCGTTCTTGTGGACTTAATACACTAGATGCATGCTGGATAGCGGTCGATGTGTGGAGTAATAGTAGTAGACGCAGGCAGGAGTCGGTCTACTAATCTTGGACGTGATGCCTATATACATGATCATTGCCTTGTATATAATCATGATTATTTGCTTTTCTATCAATTGCCCAACAGTAATTTGTCTACCCACCGTATGCTATTTTCTCGAGAGAAGCCTCTAGTGAAACCTATGGCCCCCGGGTCTATCTAAATCATATTACTAAAACCCTAAAAATATTGCTGCCATTTTCTTTTATTTATTTTATTTTGTATTTTTGTTTCAATCTATCTATCTATCACATACAATTTAATCTTGCAATTTACCGCCGAGAGATTGACAACCTCTCGTTTGCGTTGGGTGCAAGGATTTGTTGTTTGTGTGCGGGTGCTGCTAACGAGGTGTTGTGTGATTCTCCTACTGGTTCAATAACCTTGGTTTCATAACTGAGGGAAATACTTATCTTTACTGTGCTGCATCATCCCTTCCTCTTCGGGGAAATACCAACGCAAGCTACAAGTAGTAGGAAGAATTTCTTGCGGCGTTGCCGGGGAGACATCATCAACATCTATCAAGTACCTTTGCATAAACTCTCATCTCCTTGCATTTATTTTATTTGCCTCTCGTTTTCATCTCCCCCACTTCTAATTTTTTTTTACAAAAGCACAAAAATATTTCTTTTTCTTGTTTGCTTGCTTTTATTGCCTTTATCAAAACACACAAGAACAAAAAGTAAAAGCAAAAATTTAAGGCCACTATGGATCCTCATCCACTTGCTAACCTTTTCAAAAGATCCAATTATAATGAACCAATTGCTAGTGATTTGAGTGCTCTTGATTTTCTGTATGAAGTTTTGCTTGAAAATCATGAATCTGAAAATTGCGATGAAGTGTTAGGAGAAGAAATTTATAAAGTGATTCATGATAGCTCCTTGATTGAAAAGCATAATTGCAATGATGTTACTATAAATTCTATTAATGTCAATTATGCTAACGATATGCAAAACCACAAGCTTGGGGATGATAATTTTGTCATGTTCACTAATTATTGCAATGATCATGATTGGGGTGATAATGCTTTTTATGATTTTGAAAATTTATTTAAGCATCATCATGAATATGATATTGATAATAATTCTTGCAATAATATTGAAAGTGGGTTTGGAAGAGTGTCAACTCTAGGTAAAAATAATCCCACATATTTGGAGAATGTTCAATCTTATGATTTTTTTGATAAAAGTGGGTTTGGAGAGGTCATGACTTTCGTTGACGATAATCCCACTATTTCGGAAGATTATAAAAAATTTATGCATGTGGATCATAAAGAGAGTATTGTTTATGATAACTATATTCTTGAATTTGAGTATGATCCTACATGTAATTATTATGAGATAGGAAAATATGGTTGTAGAAATTTTCATATTACTAAATTACCTCTCGTTATGTTGAAATCATCAATGTTTTATTCTTCTCCTTTGCATATGCTAGAAATTGCTTGCCTCGATAATTTGTTTGCTTATAAACTGCCTATGCATAGGAAGTATGTTAGACTTAAATATGTTTTTCACATGCTACATGATGCTCTCTTTGTGTTTCAATTATTATCTTTCATGTGAGCATCATTTAAATTTCAAGCCTATCTTAATGGCTATAAAGAAAGAGCTTGTTGGGAGGCAACCCAATGAATAAAATAAGTTATTGTGTGTTTTCACAATTATGTTACTGTTATGATTGTGTTTTTGTGTTTTTAATTAGTGTTTGTTCCAAGTAAAGCCTTTAGGATGATTTGGAAGATAGTATAATTGATGCTGTTTGGAAAACATAAAGTTTTGCGTCCAGTGCTGGAATTTTGGTTCTGTACTGGAGCGTCAGAAAAATCTGAAATTTTTACACAGTATTGGTATATGAATTGCCCACGTCATCCTACTTTTTCAGAAATTTTGGAGTTACAGAAATATGACCATAATTCAGATTTCTACAGACTGTTCTGTTTTTGACAGATTCTGTTTTTGATACACTACTTGCTTGTTTTGATGAATCTATGGATTGTATCGGGGGGTATAAGCCATGGTGAAGTTAGAGTACAGTAGGTATAATGCAAAAATAAAATATGAATGGGTTTGCAACAGTACTTATAGTAGTGATTTATTTTGTTATACTAACGGATCTCACGAAGGTTTTGTTGAGTTTTGTGTGATTGAAGTTTTCAAGTTTTGGGTGAGATCACGATGGATGAAGGAATAAGGAGTACCAAAAGCCTAAGCTTGGGGATGCCTGAGGCACCCCAAGGTAATATTCTAAGAAGACTCAAGCGTCCAAGCTTGGGGCTGCCCCGGAAGGCATCCCTTCTTCTACCAACCATCGGTAATTTTACTTGGAGCTATATTTTTATTTGTCACATGATATGAGTTTTGCTTGGAGCGTCTTGTATTATATGAGTCTTTGCTTTGTTTGCTTTTTACTTTGTGACAATCATCTTTGCTGAACACACCTATCTTGAGAGAGCCACACGTTTATCATCATTTGTTAGAATACTCTATGTGCTTCACTTAAATTTTTTGAGCTAGGCAGTTGCTCTAGTGCTTCACTTAAATCTTTTTTAGCACGGTGGTGGCTATATTTTGAAGAAATAAACTCTCATGCTTCACTTATATTATTTTGAGAGTTGATTAAAATTTTGAAGAAATGAATTCTCATGCTTCACTTATATTATTTTGAGAGTTTATTAAAATTTTGAAGAAATGAATTCTCATGCTTCACTTATATTATTTTGAGAATTGACAAGTCTAAAATTTTGAAGAAATGAATTCTCATGCTTCACTTATATTATTTTGAGAATTGACAAGATTGAAATTTTGAAGAAATATTTGCACTCTCATGCTTCACTTAAATCTTTTTGAGAGATGATAATAGTAACGGTAATTGGCACAAGATATGAAATTGGTCCCAAAGTGATGAATATTCAAGAGGGATATTAATAAAAAAATTCATATAGATTATTGGATATGATAAGTGTGATTCCTTGCAATAGTTTTGCGATATGGAAATGATAATATGTGAGTCATGTTAGTGAGTAATTGTGATTTAGTAAGAATATTAGTGTTAAGGTTTGTGATTCCCTATGCATGCACGTTAAGTCAATAGTTATGCAATGAAATTATATCCTACTTATGGTGCATTATTCGGTGTTAGTTGTGTTCAATGCATGTTTATGACCATTTTCGTTTTTTGGTTGGTTGCTTCTCAATCTATTTGCTAGCCATCATTTGTACTAAGCGGAAATACTGCTTGTGCATCCAAACTCCTTAAACCCAAGTTGTGACAAATGAGTCCACTATATCTACCTATATGCGGTATTTCAATGCCGTTCCAAGTAAATTTGCGTGTGCCAACTCTAATTTTGAAAATAATTTTTCTGTTTTGTGTGCCCGTACCGCTCATGAAGCGGCAGGGGGTGGCCATTATTTTCCATGCTTGGTGTGTTATTCTCATGATGAGTGTTTATTCACTTGTCATTGCACGAGAGAATGGTTGGTAATAGGGATGCCCAGTCCCACAATGAAATCCAAATTAATAACAACAAAATTCCTTGGAAAGTGTTGGTATGGAGGACACCCGTGGATACGGCTAGCCATGGATTGTGAAAGAATGGTGGAAAGGAAATGAACTTTACTTTCTGTTTGGGAACCACCTATGATGTGTCTAGAATGGAAAATATTGGGAATTCTCGGTCGTTTTCGTTGATAGGAAAAGCATGCCTCTCAAAATAGTTTTATCTCTTTAATTTCAGCTCTGAGCTCTGGCACATTTGACAAATCTCTGCTTCCCTCTGCGAAGGGCCTATCTATTTACTTTTATGCAATTTTTATTTTATTTGAGTCTCCGTATTCTCTTACAAAAGCACCAACTAGAGAGCACTATTGTCATACTTGTGCATTGGATGTAGCTAATATTTGAGTGAGTTTCATGAATGGATCAATGATTGAGCATAATGGGCTAGGGATAACTTTCTTTAGCATTGATATTTTGAAAGACATGATTGCTTGTTAGCATGCTTGAGTATTTATATCTTCATGTCAAATTATAGACTATTGCTTTGAATCATTCAAGTCCAATGTCCATGCTACAAAAGAAAAGAAAATGTGATGAATATGTTAGGCAGCATTCCACATCAAAAATTCTGTTTTTATCATCTACCTACTAGAGGACGAGCGGGAATTAAGCTTGGGGATGCTGATACGTCTCCAACGTATCTATAATTTTTGATTGTTCCATGCTGTTATAATATCAATCTTGGATGTTTTTATAATCATTTACAGCAATTATATATCATTTTTGGAGACTAACCTATTAACTTAGTGCCCAGTGCCAGTTGCTGTTTTCTGCCCTATTTTTGTTTTACAGAAAATCAATACCAAACGAAGTCCAAATGCCATGAAACTTTTTGGAGATTTTTTATTGGACAAGATAAACACTGGAAGATTTGGGAGAGGGCCAGAGGATGAAGGAGTGGGCCACGAGGCACCAGGGCGCACCCCAGGGGGGGTGGCGCGCCCTGGTACCTCGTGGGGCCCACCCATCTCCGTTTGACCTAATTCCAGCACTATAAATTCAGAAAAAAACAGAAACCCTTAGGGGAGTCCACGAAATACTTTTTCTGCCGCCGCAAGTTTTTGTTCCAGAGAGATCCCATCTGGAGGCTTTCTCCGGTACTCCGCCGGAGGGGGAATCGATCACGGAGGGGTCCTACATCAACCTTGCTGCCCTTCCGATGATGCGTGAGTAGTTTACCACAGACCTTCGGGTCCATAGGCAGTAGCTAGATGGGTTCTTCTCTTTTTTTGATCTTCAATACAATGTTCTCCTCGATGTTCTTGGAGTTCTATCCGGTGTAATCACTTTTTGCGGTGTGTTTGTTGGTATCCGATGAATTGTGAGTTTATGATCAGATTATCCATGAAATTATTTGAGTCGTTGCTGCACTCTTTTATGCATGATTATTATAGCCTCGTATTTCTTCTCCGATCTATTGATTTGGTTTGGCCAACTAGATTGATTTATCTTGCCATGGGAAGAGGTGCTTTGTAGTGGGTTCGATCTTGCGGTGCTCAATCCCAGTGACAGAAAGGGACATGACATGTATGTATCGTTGTTACTAAGGGTAAAAAGATGGGGTTTATTCATACGTGAGTTTATCTTGTCTACATCATGTCATCGTTCTTAAGGCATTACTCCGTTCTTGTGGACTTAATACACTAGATGCATGCTGGATAGCGGTCGATGTGTGGAGTAATAGTAGTAGATGCAGGTAGGAGTCGGTCTACTAATCTTGGACGTGATGCCTATATACATGATCATTGCCTTGGATATCGTCATGATTATTTGCTTTTCTATCAATTGCCCAACAGTAATTTGTCTACCCACCGTATGTTATTTTCTCGAGAGAAGCCTCTAGTGAAACCTATGGCCCCCGGGTCTATCTAAATCATATTACTAAAACCCTAAAAATATTGCTGCCATTTTATTTTATTTATTTTATTTTGTATTTTTGTTTCAATCTATCTATCTATCACATACAATTTAATCTTGCAATTTACCGCCGAGAGATTGACAACCTCTCATTTGCGTTGGGTGCAAGGATTTGTTGTTTGTGTGCAGGTGCTGCTAACGAGGTGTTGTGTGATTCTCCTACTGGTTCGATAACCTTGGTTTCATAACTGAGGGAAATACTTATCTCTACTGTGCTGCATCATCCCTTCCTCTTCAGGGAAATACCAACGCAAGCTACAAGTAGCACTACACAGTCAAGATATTATTTTTAGCACCAAGTCATCATGAACTGATAAACTCGAGCTTGGGGGCTACAGGTAATATGGAGATAAAAAAATAGAAGAACACCTTCAAGCTGTCAATTTTCAAGCGAGCCGGGTCTCATTTTCTTGGTGGAGGTTTGCAAAGATCATCTCCTCTAAGTTATTCATAGAAGTCCAAGAAGCATTGAAAGCCGACACAACATCAGATGGATTTCTTATTTCCCAATATTTCTATCAAGATGAAGCACTGGAAACCGACTCAATGTCAGATGGGTTATTTTTCTCAATATTTTTCTGCAAGGACCCAATGTCAGCAAGTTGATTGCGAAGCCAGAATGTTGATTTGACATAGAAAACCAGATTTTTCCAAGAGCTGGTTCATTGAATAAATCGGCCATTTGAGCAAGCCGGTCCTTTAAAGTATTAATGATTCTTATTTCAGGAGCTTAGCATAAATAAATTCAAGCTAACCTGGGGGCTAATGTCAGGGGAATTACCTGCGGCTAGACCTGGCATCCTAAGGCATAACCCGGCAGGACCAAAGGGCCCATAACCGGGTCACGCGTGGCATTAAACGGGCCGGCTCGCTATGGACTGGACCCTGGAAGGAACCTGGTAAGAGAAGCAAGACCCGGCCTGGGTAGACCCGGCTCGGAGAGAAGACCTGGCCCAGAGAGAAGACCCGGCCTGGGTAGATCAGTTAGGAAGAAAAGACCCAGACTAGGATCCGACTTGTAATAGAAGATAGAATAGTTGTAGTCCTACTAGGACTCTACATGTAAGCCGACCCCTCCAACTTATATAAGGAGGGGCAAGGCACCCCAAGAGGGAGAGGTCGATTTGAGACAAAGTAGAGGCAGACAAACTAGTACCTCTCGAGATAGAGGTAGCAAAACAGCACCCTTGTAATCGAGATCATCATCATCAATAGCAATCAAGCAGGATGTAGGCTTTTACTTCCACTGTGAGGGGCCGAACCTAGGTAAAACTCGCGTCTCTCGATTCCGATCAACCCCGTTCCAGCTACCACCTAGGTGCGATGGCCTCACCACTAAGTCCTTTCACAAGGACATCTTGCCGTGACAAAAGCGCAACAGGAAACCAGAAGCCTCACGACGAGGTGACAAGGCAACAGGGCGCGGCCCCAGGTGGGCGCGCCCTGATGCCTTATGGGCCCCTCGTGGCTCCTTTTGACCTAATTCCACTTCTATAAATTCTGAAATATTGGGAAACCAACAGAGAGCCAGACGAGAAAACCCTACCGCCGCCGCAAGCTTTTGTTCTTTCACGATCCCATCTGGAGGCCTTTTTCGGCACTCTGCCGGAGGGGGAATCGATCACGGAGGGCTTCTACATCAACCTTGCTGCCCGTCTGATGATGTGTGAGTAGTTTACAACCGACCTACGGGTCCATAGCTAGTAGCTAGATGGCTTCTTCTCTCTCTTTGATATTAAATACAAAGTCCTCCTCGATGTTCTTGGAGTTCTATCCGATGTAATCTTCTTTTGCGGTGTGTTTGTTGGGATCCGATGAACTGTCGGTTTATGATTACATTATTCATGAGAAATATTTGAGTCTTCTCTGAACTCTTTTATGCATGATTTTTATAGCTTTGTATTTCTCTCCGATCTATCCGTTTGGTTTGGCCAACTAGATTGATTTATCTTGCAACGGAAGAGGTGCTTTGTGATGGGTTTAATCTTGCGGTGTTCTATATCCCAGTGACAGAAAGGGACAAGACACGTATTTGTATTGTTGCCATTAAGGATAAAACGATGGGTTTATTCATATTGCTTGAGTTTACTTTGTCTACATCATGTCATCTTGCTTAAGGCGTTACTCTGTTTTATACTTAATACTCTAGATGCATGTTGGATAGCGGTCGATGAGTGGAGTAATAGTAGTAGATGCAGGCAGGAGTTGGTCTACTTGTCTCGGACGTGATGCCTATATACATGATCATTGCCTCGAATATTGTCATAACTATGCGCTTTTCTATCAATTGCCCAACAGTAATTTGTCTACCCACCGTATGTTATGCGCTCAAGAGAGAAGGCTCTAGTGAAAACTATGGCCCCCGGGTCATTTATCATTATTATATAAAGAAAAATCCTAAAAATACTTTGATGTAATTTTTTTTGCAATTTACTTTATCTATTTATCTATCACTACGAGATTTAATCCTTGCAAGTAAGTGCCGAGGGGATTGACAACCCCCTTGTTCGCGTTGGGTGCAAGTATTGACTTTTGTGTGTGCAGGTGCTGCTAAAGAGGTTTTGCTTGGTTCTCCTACTGGATTGATAACCTTGGTTCTTAACTAAGGGAAATACTTATCTCTGATGTACTGCATCATCCTCTCCTCTTCGAGGAAATCCCAACGCAGCTCACAAGTAGCATAGGTATGGTGGCTGTTTTGAGGAAGATATAAAGAGGCTTATGTGTGATAGAGCGTATCATATCACGGGGTTTGGATGCACCGACGAAGTTTGCACCAAATCTCGAGGTGAGAAAGGGCATTGCACGGCACCGAAGAGGCTAGCAAATTGCGGAAGGTTGAGAGTGCGTATAATCCATGGACTCATATTAGTCGTAAAGAACTCACATACTTATTGCAAAGCCTATTAACCCTCGAAGCAAAGTACTACTCGCATGCCACTAGGGAGGAGGTTGGTAGGATTTAACCATCGCGCAACCCCGATTGTAACAGCACTCAAGGATTTCATTTCAGATCTAAGAATTCTCGGACCTCCCCACCATGCCATGACCAACACTTAGATGAGAAGTTAATAACAAGCTTTAATACTGATATTTCTACTAACCAATGATCATGAACCAATATCCTTTCATATTACGACATCAATATCATTAAACCACACGTTTCATATTTAGTGATCTACATGAAAGTTTTTATTATATCCCTCTTGAATACCTATCCTTTATGGACTAGTCTTATAACCCATGCAAATTGTCATTACTATTTACTAGACTCTCAAAAAGATTTAAGTGAAGCATGAGAGTGCAACTATTTCTTTAAAATATAACCACCGCCGTGCTCTAAAAGATATAAGTGAAGCACTAGAGCAACTGCCTAGCTCAAAAGGTATAAGTGAAGCACATAGAGTATTCTAACAAATCACGAATAATGTGTGTCCCTCTCAAAAAGGTGTTTTCAACAAAATATGATTGTGGCAAACTAAAAAGAAAACAAAGAAAAGAAAACTATGGCACAACACACTCCAAGTAAAATTCATATCATGTGATGAATAAAATTGTAGCTCCAAGTGATATACCGATGGTTTGTAGACGAAAGAAGGGATGCCATCCGGGGCATCCCCAAGCTTAGACGCTTGGGTCTTCCTTGAATATTACCTTGGGGTGCCTTGGGCATCCCCAAGCTTAGGGTCTTGCCGCTCCTTGTTCCTTCATCCATCGTGACCGCACCCAAAACTTGAAAACTTCAGCACACAAAACTCAACAGAAACCTCGTGAGATCCGTTAGTATAACAAACAAATCTTAAACTTTAGGTACTGTTATAAATTGATTCATATTTAATATTGGCATAATGCTACTGTAATCCAACTTCCCCATGGCTTATACCCTCCGATACAATCCATAGATTCATTGAAATAAGCAAACTATGCAACAAAAACAGAATCTGTCTAAAATAGAACAGTCTGTAAAGATCTAAATAAAAGTCAGACTTCTGTAACTCCAAAAGTTCTGAAAAATTAGGACAACATAAACAATTCATATACCAATACTTTGTAAACATTTTAGAATTTTATCACGTTCCAGTACAGAATATAAATTCCAGAACTGGGTGCAGAACTTTCTGTTTTTCAAACAACATCAATTATACTATCATCCAAATCATCCTAAAGGCATTACTTGGCACAAACACTAATTAAAATATAAAAACACAATCATAACAGTAGCTATAATTGGGTGACGCAAGACAAATAAAAATTCAATAAAGATAAATATAGGGTTGCCTCCCAACAAGCGCTATTGTTTTATGCCCCTAGCTAGGCATAATGCATTGTTTCAAGTATTATCATCCTTCACATCCAATTCCTCAATTATACATACACACTTCCTAGGAGTTTCAGCATAAGAGTTTTTAATTATCACACTGCTAGGGACAAAGTTGAGGAATTTACTTTCATAAATAGGCTCCTTTATTATATCAATGAAGTTGGGGTGCAAGCTAATCATTTTAAGATCCTCATTTCCTTTACTAGATGTGGCACCCTTATTCTTAGGAACATACATAAACTTGGAATTCTTAAGTGGAGGAGTTCTCTCAATAGTCTTAACAGAAGAAAAAGCGGAACCTAAATTACTAATGATTTCCTCCAACTTGTCAATTCTAGCGGGACTTTGTTCTACTCTTTCATTAATAATTGGTTCCTTCTCTTTTAGCATTTTTAATGTAGTTCCTACCTTAGATCCAAATTGAGTGACTTGATTGCGAACCTTTTTATCTAAATTCTCAATATGTTCTACAGTAGGCATTTTATTTTCAATAGCTTCTAATCTTCGCATAACATGTTCCAAAGTCAATGCCGTTTCATTAATAGTTATAGGTGGTGAAGCTACCAAATTTCCCATAGCATTGAAAGCATCATTAGGGTGACTACTCAAGAAATTCCCTCCGGTAATAGTGTCTAGCACAAATCTATACCAAGTAGTAACACCAACATAAAAATTGCGAAGCAAAACAGTGGTGGATTGCTTACGAGTTGATCTATTTTGAGCATCGCAAATCCTATACCAAGCATATTTTAAACTTTCTCCTCCCCTTTGTTTAAAATTAAGCAATTCATTCTCGGGAGTACAAGCAATGAGCAAAAAATTAGCCATAATGGCAAAGCAAGCAAACGAGCAAATAAAAATATTTTTGTGTTTTTGTATCTTTTTTTTATGAAAAGTGGGGGAGATGAAAACGAGAGGCAAATGGAAATAAAAAGGCAAATAAAAAGTAGAGCAAGTAGATGATAGTTTGTGTGAAGGTACTTGATAGGTTTTGATGATGTCTCCCCGGCAACGGTGCTAGAAATTTTTCTTGCTACTTGTGAGCTGCGTTGGTATTTTCCCCGAAGAGGTGAGGAGATGCAGTACAGTAGAGATAAGTATTTCCCTTAGTGAGAACCAAGGTTATCGAACCAATAGGAGAATCAGACAAAGCCTCGTGAACATCACCTCCACACACAAAAGCAAATACTTGCACCCAACGCGGGCAAGAGGGTCGTCAATCCCCTTGAACTGGTTACTTGCAAGGACTAAATCTTGTAGTGGTAGATAGATAAATTGCAAAATAAAATAAAAGTAATAAAATTGCTACAAGTATATTTAGGTTTTATTTTTATGTTTAAAGTAGACCCAGGGTCCATAGTTTTCACTAGAGGCTTCTCTCGCGAACACATAGCATACGGTGGGTAGACAAATTACTGTTGGGCAATTGATAGAAAAGCGCATAGTTATGACGATATTAAAGGCAATGATCATGTATATAGGCATCACGTCTGAGACAACTAGACCGACTCCTGCCTGCATCTACTAGTATTACTCCACCCATCGACCGCTATCCAGCATGCATCTACTAGTATTACTCCACCCATCAACCGCTATCCAGCATGCATCTAGGGTATTAAGTTAATGAAAATGGAGTAACGCCTTAAGCAAGATGACATGATGTAGACAAAGTAAACCCAATCAATATGAATAAACCCCGTCGTTTTACCCTTAATGGCAATAATACAAATTCGTTTATTGTCCCCTACTTTGTCACTGGGATATAGAGCACCGCAAGATTGAACCCATTACAAAGCACCTCTCCCGGTGAAGATATATAAATCAATCTAGTTGGCCAAACCAAACGGATCGATCGAAGACAAATACAGAGCTATAAAAATCATGCATAATAAAATTCAGAAAAGACTCAATTACTTCAAATGAATATTCAGATCATAAACCCACAATTCATCGGATCCCAACAAACACACCGCAAAACAAGATTACATCAAATAGAACTCCAAGAAGATCGAGGAGAACGTTGTATTGAAGATCATAGAGAGAGAAGAAGCCATCTAGCTACTAGCTATGGACCTGTAGGTCTGTGGTGAACTACTCACACATCATCGGTAGGGCAGCAAGGTTGATGTAGAAGCCCTTCGTGATCGATTCCCCCTCCAGCAGGGTGCCGGAAAAGGCCTCCAGATGGGATCGCGGAAGAACAGAAGCTTGCGGCGGCAGAAAAGTTATTTCGTGGGGCTCTCTGTTGGTTTTTTCCCAATATTTGAGAATTTATAGGAGTGGAATTAGGTCAAAAGGAGCCACGTGGGGCCCACAAGGTAACAGGGCGCGTCCACCCCCTGGGCGCGCCCTGTTGCCTTGTCATCTCCTGCTAGGTCTTTTGGCCTTCCCTTGAAGCTTCTAGGGTCTCTTTTGTCCAGAAAAAATCGTCAAAAAGTTTCGTAGCGTTTGGACTCCGTTTGATACTGATTTTCTGAAAAAGCAAAAACAATCAGAAAACAGCAACAGGCACTGGGCACTAGGTTAATAGGTTAGTTCCCAAAAATGATATAAAATTACATATAATTGCATATAAAACATCCAAGATTGATACTATAGTAGGATGGAACAATAAAAAATTATAGATACCTTGGAGACGTATCAACGGGCTTCCTCAAATGCCCGAGGTCTTCATGAGCAAGCAAGTTGGAAGCACACCCACTTAGTTTCAGTTTGAGCTTTCATACACTTAATTATAGCTCTTAGTACATCCGTTGCATGGCAATCCCTACTCCTGGCACTGATATCGATTGATGGCCATCTCCATAGCCCGTTAATCTGCCGAGTTGATGCGAGACTTTCTTCTTCCTTTTACCCTTATTGATCCCTATCACTGCATTCTATTCCACCTAGAGCTATGTCCATGGCTCAAGCTCATGTATTGTGTGGGAGTTCAAAATGCTGAAGTGCGCTAGAAGTACGATCCAATTGCCTAGTTTAACACCAAGGTGCTCATGATTTATATTTATGCGGTGAAGGCGGAGTCATGCCATGCAAATATGATAAAGTGAGTAGGGATAACAATCGTTAAGGATCGTATATTTTGAAAGTTTAATGACTATGCTTTTTATGGTCATGGATATTATTATGTTGATATTATTACTTCATCGTTTCTCAATATTTATACCGTAAAGTGATTACATGATAAACATGTTATGTAGCATTCAACATCAAAAATTCTGTTTTTATCCTTTACCTACTCGAGGACGAGCAGGAATTAAGCTTGGGGATGCTGATACTTCTTCAACGTATCTATAATTTTTGATTGTTTCATACTATTAAATTATCAATCTTGGATGCTTTATATGCAATCATATGCTATTTTATATCATTTTTGGGACTAACCTATTAACTCAGTGCCCAGTGCCAGTTGCTGTTTTTTTGCTTGTTTTTGGATTTTTTTCAGAAAAGCAATATCAAACGAATTCAAAACGTAAAAAAATCTTTGGATTAATTTTTTTTGGACCAGAAGGGACCCTAGAAGCCTAGGGAAGAGACCAGAAGGCATACGAGGGAGTCACAAGCTCACAGGCTGCGCCTAGGGGATAGGCGCGCCCCTGAGCTTATGGGCCCCTCGTAACTCCGTTTGACCTAATTCCACTTCTATAAATTCCCAAATATTCCCAAACCAACAGAGAGCCACCCGATGAAACTTTTCAGCCGCTGCAAGCTTCTGTTCTTCCGTGATCCCATCTGCAGGCCTTTTCCGGCAACCTACCGGAGGGGGAATCAATCACGGAGGGCTTCTACATCAACCTTGCTGGCCTTCCGATGATGTGTGAGTAGTGCACCACAAACCTACGGGTCCATAGCTAGTAGCTAGATGGCTTCTTCTCTCTCTTTGATCTTCAATACCATGTTCTCCTCGATCTTCTTGGAGTTCTATTTGATGTAATCTTCTTTTGCGGTGTGTTTGTTGGGATCCGATGAATTGTGGGTTTATGATCATATTATTCATTGAAAGTAATTGAGTCTTCTCTGAACACTTTTCTGCATGATTGTTATAGCTTTGTATTTCTCTCCGATCTATCCATTTAGTTTGGCCAACTAGATTGATTTATCTTCAGTGGGAGAGGTGCTTTGTAATGGGTTCAATCTTGTGGTGCTCTATATCCTAGTGACAGAAGGGGACAAGACATGTATTTGTATTGTTGCTATTAAGGATAAAACAATGGGGGTTTATTCATAGTGATTGGGTTTACTTTGTCTACATCATGTCATCTTGCTTAAGGCGTAACTCCGTTTGTCATGAACTTAATACCATAGATGCATGCTGGATAGCGGTCGATTAGTGGAGTAATAGTTGTAGATGCAGGTAGGAGTCGGTCTACTTTACTAGGACGTGATGCCTATATACATGATCATTGCCATGAATCCGTCATAACTATGCACTTTTCTGTCAACTGCCCAACAGTAATTTGTCTACCCACTGTATGCTATGTGTTCGAGAGAGAAGCCTCTAGTGAAAACTATGCCCCCCGGGTCTACTTTAAATATAAAAAATAAAACCTAAAAACCTTTGCTGCAGTTTATTTACTTTTATTTTCTTTTGCAATTTATCCATCTACCTATACAAGATTTAATCCTTGCAATTAACGAGTTCAAGGGGATTGACAACCCTCTTGCCCATGTTGGGTGCAAGTATTTGCTTTTGTGTGTGCAGGTGTTATTCACGAGGCTTTGCGTGATTCTCCTATTGGTTCGATAACCTTGGTTCTCACTGAGGGAAATATTTATCTCTACTGTACTGCATCTCCTCTCCTCTTCGGGGAAAATCCCAACGCAGCTCACAAGTAGCAGGAAGAATTTTTGGTGCCATTGCCGGGGAGATATCATCAAAATCTATCAAGTACCTTCACTCAAACTATCATCTACTTGCTCTACTTTTTATTTGCCTTTTTATTTTCCTCTCTTTTTCATATCCCTTCACTTCTCAAAAAAATCAAAAATACAAAAATATTTTATTTTGCTTACTTGCAATAATTGTGTGACTCAATGAAAATAAAAATATAGACAGATGGATCCTCATCCACTTGCTAATCTTTTCAAACAATCCAATTATGATGAACCAATTGCTAGTGAGTTGAGTGCACTTGATTATCTTTATGAAGTTTTGCTTGAAAATCATGAATCTGAAAATTATGATGAAGTGCTAAAAGAAGAAGTTTATAAAGTGATTCATGATAGCTCCTTGAATGAAAAGCATGATTGCAATGATGTTATTATAAATTCTATTAATGTCAATTGTGCTAATGATAAGCAAAACTACAAGCTTGGGGATGATAATTTTGTCATGTCCACTACTTATTGCTATGATCATGATTGGGGTGATAATGCTTCTTATGATCTTGCAAACTTATTTAAGCCTCATGATGAATATATTATTGATAATAAAATTTGCAATACTATTAAAAGTGGGTTTGGAAGAGTGTCAACTTTAGGTAATAATGATCCCACTACTTTGGAGAATTATCAATCTTATGAATTTTTGGATAAAAGTGGGTTTGGAGAGGTCATGACTTTAGTTGATGTTAATCTCACTATCTTGTAAGATTATAAAACTTTTATGCAAAAGGATCATGAAGAGAATATTTTATATGATAGCTATATTGTTGAATTTGATTATGATCCTACATGTAATTATTATGAGAGAGGAAAACTATGTTGTAGAAATTTTCATGTCACTAAATTATCTCTCTTTGTGTTGAAATTATTAATGCTTCATTCTTCCTATTTGCATATGCTAGATATTGCTTGTCTTGATAATTTGTTTTCCTATAAAATGCCTATGCATAGGAAGTATGTTAGACTTAAATGTGTTTGTCACATGTTATATGATGCTTTCTTTATGCTTCAATTCTTATCTTTTATGTGTGCATCATTAAAATCTCGAAGCCTATCTTAATGGCCATAAAGAAAGAGCTTGTTGGGAGACAACCCTATAGTTATCATTTATGTTTTTGTGTGCAAACACAATTTTAGCTACTGTTATGATTGTGTTTTTATCTTTTAATTAGTGTTTGTGCCAAGTAATGCCTTTAGGATGATTTGAATGATAGTATAATTGATGTTGTTTGAAAACAGAAAGTTTTGCTCCCAGTATTTGATTTTACGTTTTTTACTGGAACGCCAAAAAAATCTGAAATATTTACACAGTATTGGGATACAAATTTTTTATGTTTTCATAATATTTGGAGTTAAAGAAGTATAGATAATATTCTGTCATTAGGTAGTGTTCTGTTTTAGACAGATTCTATTTTTATTGCATAGTGTGCTTGTATTAATGAAACTATAGATTATATCGGGGGGTATAAGTCATGGAAGAGTTAGAATATAGTAGGTATTATGCAAGAAAAATTATCAATGTGTTTATAATAGTACCTAAAGTGGATGATTGATTTATTGTACTAACGGATCTCACGAAGTTTCTGTTGAGTTTTGTGTGCTGAAGTTTTCATGTTTGGGTGAGATTACGATGGATGAAGGAATAAGGAGAGGCAAGACCCTAAGCTTGAGGATGCCCAAGCCACCCCAAGGTAATATTCAAGGAAGACCCAAGCGTCTAAGCTTGGGGATGCCTTCCGGGGCATCCCCTCTTTCGTCTACAATCTATGTGTAACTCACTTGGAGCTATATTTTTATTCATCACATGATATGAGTTTTACTTGGAGCGTCTTGTGCCATAGTTTTCTTTTCTTTGTTTGCTTTTTAGTTTGCCACAATCATCTTTTGTTGGACACACCTTTTGAGAGGGACACACAATTATCGCGATTTGTTAGAATACTCTATGTGCTTCAATTATATCTTTTGAGCTAGGCAGTTGCTCTAGTGCTTCACTTATATCTTTTAGAGCACGGCGGTGGTTATATTTTAAAGAAATAGTTGCACTCTCATGCTTCACTTAAATCATTTTGAGAGTCTTATAAATAGTAATGGCAATTTACACGTGTTATAAGAATGGTCCTGATAAGATAGGTATTCAAGGGGGATATAATAAAAACTTTCATGTCGATCACTAACTACGAAATGAATGGTTTAATTTTATTGATGTAGTAATATGAAAGGATATAGGTTCATAATCATTGGTTAGTAGAAATATCGGTATTAAAGTTTGTTATTTACTTCTCATCTAAGTATTGGTCATGGCATGGTAGGGAGGTTCGAGCATTTATATGTCTGAAATGAAATCCTTGAGTGCTGTTACAATCGGGGGTGCGCGATGGGAAATGAAATCCTTGAGTGCTGTTACAATCGGGGGTGCGTGATGGTTAACTCCTACCAACCTCCTCCCTAGGGGCATGCGAGTAGTACTTTGCTTCGAGGGCTAATAGGCTTTCGCAATAAGTATGTGAGTTCTTTATGACTAACGTGAGTCCATGGATTATACGCACTCCTATCTTTCCACAATTTGCTAGCCTCTTCAGTACCGTGCATTGCCCTTTCTCACCTCGAGAGTCGGTGCAAACTTAGCCGGTGCATCCAAACCCCGTGATATGATACGCTCTTTCACACATAAGCCTCGGTTTACCTTCCTCAAAACAGCCACCATACCTACCTATTATGGCATTTCCATAGCCATTATGAGATATATTGCCATGCAACTTCCACCGTTTCGTTTATATGACACACATCTTCATTGTCATATTGCTTTGCATGGTCATATAGCTGACATAGTATTTGTGGCTCAGCCTCCGTTCATCATTTCTTATACATGTTACGTTAGATCATTGCACATCCTGGTACACTGTCAGAGGCATTCATATAGTCATTTGTTCTAGTATCGAGTTGTAAGAAATAAAAGTGTGATGATGATCATTATTAGAGCATTGTCCCAGTGAGGAAAGGATGATGGAGACCGTGATTCCCCCACAAGTCGGGATGAGACTCCGGACGAAAAAAAAGAAAAAAAAGAGGCCAAAAAGAGCCCACCAAAATAATGAGTGAGAGAAAAAGAGAGAAGGAGCAATGTTACTATCCTTTTCCACACTTGTGCTTCAGTGTAGCACCATGTTTTTCATATAGAGAGTCTCCTGAGTCGTCACTTTCATATACTAGTGGGAATTTAACGTTATAGAACTTGGCTTGTATATTCTGATGACGGGCTTCCTCAAATGCCCGAGGTCTTCATGAGCAAGCAAGTTGGATGCACACCCACTTAGTTTCAGTTTGAGCTTTCATACACTTATAGCTCTTAGTGCATCCATTGCATGGCAATCCCTACTCCTCGCATTGATTGTGGCACCCCGGCTCAGAGAACCGGTTTACCAGTGTTTCCAACCCAGAGATCATGTCTTCTGGAAACACACAACAACTTGGAACAGAACTGAACTGAACTTTATTAAAATATCTCGAGTACAAGCTCGTAATTTACATGAATAGCGAGGCCAGAGCACTGCATGTGCTGAGAACAATATCTACATTATTTATGGAACATAGCAGGGCCTCGATACTACTGGGTAGAACTACGGCGTAGCAGAACATAACGCGGGAAACTCCATCCACAGGGACACTGCTGTGGACACGGCCTAGTTAATGTAGCATGAACCTTCGGGACCTCCGTCCTCGGCTTCTCCTGCATCTGGCATGATACGCTAGGTGAGTACTTGGAATGTACTCGCAAGCTCATGCCAACCAAAACAATGCAGCAAACACTAGCATGGCAAATAACAAGTTAAGTGATTAGGTTGCTAACTTACTGGTACCCGGTACCAACTTACTGTCATCTGGGTTGTCCCACAACCCTCAGAATGCTCACAATCCACAGAGCACTTCCGAACACAAGACAAGTTCTTCCATCATTATTATCATTACGGTTGACCATCCTAGAGAGGCCTAAACGGACTGTCCAATACCGTGGACGTGGCTATTCGAATAGGTTTTACACTCTGCAGAGGGTGCGCACTTTACCCACACTATGGAGTACCTGGCCTCGTGATCCCATTCGGGTGGACCGGTGGTGCTCCAATGAAACCTGCCTGACCCGTGACCCCTCTATCGTACCACCGACAATCATACCCTCCCAGGGTCATGTCCTGGGTGGCCCCTGTGTCACCCCGTGACACCTGCCACCGCCGTGGCCACTAACTGTCCCAAACGGGGACGCCGGCAAAATAACTCAACTGGGCTCACAGGATTATCGTCGTATACCTGATCAGGGCAGCACGCACGCATAACCCTCCCTAGTTTGGTGGTACCGATAAAACAGTACAAAGCCAGACCAAGTCAAGGCCGTCCCATACCGGCAAATGTGGCTGCACGGAAAAGTCCGGGTAGGTGGCTCTTGATCAACCAACTAAGTTTAGTGTTGTCAAGCATTTAACCAGTATGGGTATTTAATTGCAAGTAAATTAACATGGGAATAGCTATGCAGTTAAATAAATTACTATGGATTATCACATATTAAAATAATGCATGAAATTCAATTAAATAACCAACACTATTGAAATGCTTCATGCAATGGATGACATGGCTTGCCTTGCTCTGTTGGGTTGTCCACAAACTCCTGGGCTTCAAATTCAAAAGTATTTCCCTCTGAAAATATTTTTAAAAAGCAATTGAAAATGTCACATATTACTGTTCTGTTCACCAGAAATTCTGTGAACAAGGGAAAAATACCAAATTTTTCCAGCAAATAGAGGAGCTCAAGACAAACTCAGAGCAAAAAGAATCAATTGATTTGGACTTATGGTTTAAAAGTTATCAACGGTCAAAGGTTCTGGTCAACTCTGGAATTAAAATAGAAATTCAGAAAATCAACCGGGGCCACGTCGAAGGCGTAAACCGCCTGGGCGTCTCCACTTATCGCTTCGGTAAGCCGCTGACGAGCGGGCCCCAGCTGTCATATTTAAAAGGGGGAAGGAGGGAACAGAGAGAGAGCGGCACTCCGGCGACGGTCGCCGGCGATGCAGTCGACGACGAGGTCGGGAGAGAGCAGGGATGGAACGAGTGCTTGGAGACCAACACGCACGTACCAGTAGGGTGACGAGAGGTGGCTAGACGACGTCGTCCCCTTCTTCTCCGGCGGCAGCGGCGTTCGGGTGTCGTCGGAGACGGCGGTTCCGGCAGCGATTCGACTCGGGAAGAGCTTGGGCGGGGTCAGTGGATTGAGGTGAACTCGCGGGTGCAGTCGGTGGAGCTCGGGGAGGAGCAAATCGGTGGGGAGGCAGATCTCGAGTGGCGGTGGTGCTCCGGCGAGATGCGACGCCAGAGGGCCTCTCGGCCGTAGCTCGGTGCTCGGGGGCTCAATAGGAGGCGGAGTGAGTGGGGTGAGGAGCTCGGGAGAGGCCGGGGAGGTCTTTATATAGGAGGTGGAGGAGCTCTCTGGAAGCGGCGGGATCGGGACACGTCGCCGGCGATGGTACGCCGCGCTGGCTGGCTTGACGCGGGCGACGCGACGGGAGCTAGCAGGAGGAGTTAATGCGGCTACGGCGGCTAGCGGAGGAAGAAGACACGCCGCAAAGCCACTGTGCTCACACGGGCGGCAGAGTGGGCGGGTGCCGTGGCGGCCGGCGAGGGCGATTCCGGCGAGGGGAAGAGCCCAGAACGGCCGGGTGGAGGAAGGAGAGGATGTCGGCGCACGGAGACAAGCTGCTGCGACGCGAGGCAGTCGAACGCGACGCCACAGACACGGGCGCGGTGCAGAACGCGCGCAATGGCATGCCATTGGCGTGCTCACCACGGAAGTTGATGTCTGCAGGCCGTCCAAGTCCAGCGCACCATGTCTAGGGTGTTCTCCTTTGGTCATTTAGCCTCCCTGTGCCTCTGGTTCGACTAGATACAGACTGGTTCGAAGTGTAGCTTCAGCTACAGTTTCTAACAGCAATCTTGAGAGAGGTCTAGAGAAGACGTGAGCTGAAGATGGAGCCAGTGGAGATGTCTGGGATGATCTATGTTGGAAGGACTCCAATCTGGCCAAGTTTGAAAGGATTTCATCAATAATTGAATATAGTTCATGTACAAGTGCTGTACTGAACCAGAAATAGAGATGAGCTTGTAGCACTCATCTGGTTAATCTGCTAGAGCTGAATTTTGGTGTGGCAGGGTTATTTGGTGAGGAGAAGATGCCATAAAAACTTCAGATGAATTGGATACCTCTAGGTGGTACTTCCTTCACAGAGGTTCCAATCGGACAGAAACTTGGCAGAATATTGGTGGTGAAAATTTGTACTGGACCAGATGTTATTTTTGGATATTGTGGAAAGATAGGTTCCCTAGAAGCTCAGGGAATTTTCTAGGAATTAACTGAGTAGGGAAAAGATGAGCTCCTTCAAAAATGACCAGTACTGTCCAGAGAGCAAATGGAGTTTTCTGGAATAAACTTTACACTGGACCATGAAATGTTTTTGAAGATTGTGGGATTAGATGATGTCAAGAAGGTCTGGGATTAATTTGGGATTTTTCTGATCACCAGAACTATAGGTTGCTTTGTAACCCATAGTGATGACAGATTTTCCCAAAGGAAGAAAATGAATATTTGGAAAAGATAAAGAATTGGAAATTGATCCAGATGGTGAGTGACAAGATTTTGGCAAGATGCTGAGGGCTCTGGATCACTGAGAGGGATTCGTAAGTCCAAAGTCAACTGAAAAGGTTCAAAATCCATCCAAATTGCAAATAAAGCCAGAAAGATTTTGAAAAGAAAAAGTTGCCAAAATCCAGGGTGTCACATTGATATCGATTGATGGGCATCTCCATAGCCCATTGATCCGTGATATGTCTCCATCGTATCTATAATTTACGAAGTATTCATGCCATGTTTATTATAGTTTTGTATGATTTTGGTGCACTTTTATATGGCTTTTATATGATTTTTATGGACTAACATATTGACCTAGTGCCCAGTGCCAGTTGCTGTTTTCTGCTTGTTTTTGGTTTTCCAGAAAATCCATATCAACTGAAGTCCAAATGCAACGAAACTTTTTGACGATTTTTTCTGGAAGGAAACAGACCCAGGAAGCTTCGGGGGAGCAGCAGAAGACCCACAGGGGCCCCACAAGCCACAAGGGCGCACCACCCCCCCCCCCCCAAGCGCGCCCTGGTGCCTCGTGGGCCCCCTGTGGCACCTTTTTGCGTGATTCCAACACTGAAAAGTCCTATATGTTCAGAAACCCCCCGAAAGTTAACCTAGATGAGTTTTTACGCCGCCGCAAGCCTTTGTACCAAGGAGATCCCATCTGGAGCCCTTTTCCGGCACCCTGCCGGAGGGGGGAATCATCACCGGAGGCCATCTTCATCATCCCGGCGGTCTCCATGATGAGGAGGGAGTAGTTCACCCTCGAGGCTAGGGGTATGTACAAGTAGCTATGTGTTTCATCTCTCTCTCTCTCTCTCTCTCTCTCTCTCTCTCGTGTTCCTGATTTGGCACGATCTTGATGTACCGCGAGCTTTGTTAATATAGTTGGATCATATGGTGTTTCTCCCTCTCTATCTTGTTCTGATGAATTGAGTTTTTACCCTTGAGGTTTCACTATTATCGGATTGTATACTTTTATGGATTTGAGAACACTTCATGTATGTCTTGCATATGAATACCCGTGGTGACAATGGGGTATTATATTGATTCACTTTATGTATGTTTTGGCACTCAACTCGCGGATTCCCGAGGTGACATTGGGGTAATCTATGCATAGGGGTTCATGCACGTTTTCATCCTACTTTCTCCGGTAGAAATCTTGGGGCACTCTTTGAAGTTCTTTGTGTGGATTGAATATTATGAATCTGAAGTTGTTTGATGCATATCGAATAATCAACTCATAGATACTTGTGGTGACATTGGAGTATCTAGGTGACATTAGAGTTGGTTGATGCGTATCATCTGGTGTTATTCTAGTACGAACTCTAGGGCTGTTTGTGACACTTATAGGAATAGCTCAATAGATTGATCGGAAAGGATAACTTTGAGGTGGTTTCGTACCCTACAACAATTTCTATCTTATGTTCTCCGCTAATAGGAACTTTGGAGTGATTCTTTGTCGCATGTTGAGGGATTGTTATATGATTCAACTATGTTAGTATTGTTGAGAGATTGCACTAGTGAAAGTATGAACCCTAGGCCTTGTTTTCAAGCATTGCAATACCGTTTGTGCTCACTTTTGTTAATTGCTACCTTTCTGTTTTTATATTTTCAGATTACAAAAACCTATAGCTACTATCCATACTACACTTGTATCACCATCTCTTCGCCGAACTAGTGCACCTATACAATTTACCATTGTATTGGGTGTGTTGGGGACACAAGAGATTTCTTGTATTTGATTGCAGGGTTGTTTGAGAGAGACCATCTTCATCCTACACCTCCCACGGATTGATAAACCTTAGGTCATCCACTTGAGGGAAATTTGCTACTGTCCTACAAAACTCTGCGCTTGGAGGCCCAATAGAGTCTACAAGAATAAAGTTGCGTAGTAGACATCAAGCTCTTTTCTGGCACCGTTGCCGGGGAGGTGAGTGCTTGAAGGTATATGTTTAGATCTTGCAATCGAATCTTTTAGTTTCTTGTTTTATCACTAGTTTGGTTTATAAAAGAAAACTAAAAAAAATGGAATTGAGGTTGCCTCATATTATTCATCTTTATAATGTCTTTCTTGAAAATGATGGAGCAAAAAATTGTGCTCAATTGATAGAAGAAGAATTCAATAAAATGTTTGGCATAAAATCTTTGAATGATGAGCATGATTGCAATGTTGTTAGTATGAATTCTTTGAATATCTATGACGCTAATGATATGCAAAGCCATAAGCTTGCGGATGCTATGTTTGATGAAGATGCTATTTTTAGTCCCCCAAGTTTTGATGAGCAAATTTATTATGATGATTGCATACCTCCTATTTTATGATGATTATATTGATGAAAGTGGACTTGGAGAGGTCATGACTTTATTTAAAGATGATTCCACTATTTTGGAAGAGGTTTCAATTAATTATGACAACAAAGTTGCTATCTATGATGATTATGGTGATGACATGCTTGCTATAAAGAGTAATAATAACCATGAAACTTGTCATCATGATTTTAATTTTCAATTGGATTATGCCAATCAAGTATCACATGATAATTATTTCATTGAATTTGCTCCCACTATTATGAATGAGAACAAATTTGCTTGTGTGGAGAGTAATAAAAATTCTATGCTTATGTATCATGAAAAGAATGCTTTGTGTGATGGATATATTGTTGAATTTCTTCATGATGCTACTGAAAATTTCAAGCATGAGAGAGGATCATATGCTTGTAGGTGTTGCAATAATATCAAGTTTCCTCTCTATGTGTTGAAAGTTTTGAAGTTATGCTTGTTTTGCCTTCCTATGCTAGTTGATTCTTGCTCCCATAAACTATTTGCTCACAAAATCCCTATGCATAGGAAGTGGGTTAGGCTTAAATGTGCTAGTCATATGCTTCATGAAGCTCTCTTTGTGTTTCAATTCTTTACTTTTATGCGAGCATCATTGAAATCATCATGCCTAGCTAAAAGGCATTAAAGAAAAGCGCTTGTTGGGAGACAACCCAATATTTATACCTACTGTTTTTGTGTGTACACATGATTAATCTACTGTAGTAATCATGTTTTATATGTTTTCTTTCAATAATGTGCCAAGTAAAGCCTTTGGGATAGTGTGGATGCTTGTTGGTTTGATTCTGTGCAAAAACAGAAACTTTTGCGTCCAGTGCTAGAATTTCTATTCTGTACTGGAGCGTGAGAAAATTCTGAAATTTTTACAGAGCATTGGGTTACAAATTGTTTACGTTTTCCTAATGTTTCAGAATTTTTGGAGGTACATAAGTATGGTTTTTAAATCGCTTACTACACGTTGTTCTGTTTTTGACAGATTCTGTTTTCGATGCATAGTTTGCTTGTTTTAGTGTTTCCATAGCTTATATTGAGTAATATAAATTGTGGAAATGACAGAATACAGTAGGTATTATGTGAGAAAAATTATGAATCTCATCTTGACAGTACCTAAGTGGATGATTTATTTTTATCATACTAACCTATCTCACGAAGTTCCGTTAAGTTTTGTGTGATTGAAGTTTTCAAGTTTTGGGTGGGATATCGATATGAGGAGAATAAGGAGCGGCAAGACCCTAAGCTTGCGGATTCCCAAGGCACCCCAAGGTAATATTGAAGGAATACCCAAGCAACTAAGCTTGGGGATGCCCCGGAAGGCATCCCCTCTTTCGTCTTCAACATTATCGGTAACCTCACTTGGAGCTATATTTTTATTCGTCACATAATATGAGTTTTGCTTGGAGCGTCATTTTATTTTGTTGAGATTTTCTTGCTGTTATCAATAATCGTTTTTTGTATCTTTTAGTTCAATAAAATGCCAATTATAGCGTTTACCATGCGCAGTTTGCAAGTTTATGTGTTGCTGTTTGAAAACAGAAAGTTTTCTGTTATGTCCAGAATATTCCTGAATAGTCAGAACATGATTAAAATCTGAAATTTTTACACAGTAAGAATGCATGAGTTCTATGTCACATGGTAAGTTTTCAGTATTTTTGGAGTTAGGGAAGTGTGAATTTTAAATCCCCCTTTACAGACAGTTCAGTTTTGGCAGATTGCTGTTATAGTGCATTGTTTGCATATGTTTGCTTGTTTAATGATTCTATTTGAGGATAGGAGTATTAAATATGCAGAGACATTTAGTATGCAATGTTAAATTATAATTTTAGTGATTTTCTACAGTAGAGAATGTTAAGGTTTTGAGTTGATTTATACTAACTTATCTCACGAGTTCTTGTTGAGTTTTGTGTGGATGAAGTTTTTAAAGATTTAGGAGAAGCCATGATATGAGAGGAATTAAGGAGACACAAGAGCTCAAGCTTGGGGATGCCCAAGGCATCCCAAATTAATATTTCAAGAAGTCTCAAGCATCTAAGCTTGGGGATGCCCCGGTAGGCATCCCACCTTTAGTTTTGGTTGAGCCTAAGTTTTTGCTTCTTCACATGATATGTGCTATTCTTGGAATGTCATTTTATTTTGTTTTTCTTGCTATTTGAATAAAATAATAAGATCTGAAATTTTTAAATGATAGAGAGTCCTCACATAGCTACCTATTTACTTAACTACTCATTTGATCTTCACTTATATATCTTTTTGGAGTAGTTTGTCATTTACTCTTGTGCTTCACTTATATCCTATGAGTAAACTGTGAAAGAATTGAATATCATAAAGTTGAAATTATATGTGCTTCATATGCTTGTATCATGTCTAGTAGTGGTTTCACATTTGGGTTAGAAAGTGAAATCTATTGAAGCTTGAGAATCACAATATTGGTCATACAAGCAATTCATGAATGATTAGTATAAGGAAGAGAACTTTCACATATAAATATATTATCTTGGACATCTTTTATGATTGTGAATACCCATTAATTATTTTCAAACTTGAGCAAATTAGTTGAAGTTGGACAAGGAAGACAACGTAATGAGTTATGTTTGGTTATATTTGCATAGAAGTTATATTGTTATGGATCCTCCAACATGTGGTGCTTGCTTAGGATCTTTTGCTAGCCAAAAATTCATACTAAGTAGAGATACTACTTGTGCAACCAAAAACCCTTAAACCCAGTTTCTTGACATGAGTGTCCACCATAGCTACCTATGGATTGAATAAGATCCTTCAAGTAAGTTCTCATCGGTGCAAAGAGCAATAAAAATTGCTCCTAAAATATGTATGATCTTTTATTGCAAGGGAAAATAAGCATTGTACGAACTTGTGATGGTAAAGAAATAAAAGCGACGGACTGCATAATAAAGGTTGCTATCACAAGGGGCAATATAACGTGACGTTCCTTTGCATTAAGGGCTTGTGCATCCAAAAATAAAAAGCGCATGACAACCTCTGCTTCCCTCTGCGAAGGGCCTATCTTTTACTTTTATGTATTTACTTTTATGTATTTACCTTTATGCAAGAGTCAATAAGTATTCATTCTCATTTCAACCTTAATTATTCTCTAGTTGGCAAGCATCATGTGGTGGGGAAAGATCCATGCACATATGGCCAGTCAAATATATTTGATCATGAATTATTATTGTTGACAATTATCTCTATGATAAATAAGTTGGGAGTCGAAACACTAAGCCCATATCTTTCTCTGTGTTCGATGGATGCCATTTGTTCTAAAAATATGCTTTGAGTACTAGCAATCATAGAAGACTATATGATAATTGAGTATGTGGAGCTCTTAGACTTTGTTGAAATTAAGTTGAATTGCAATTGTTTGGTGACTAAGAACATAGGTTGTTAAATTTCAAGAGATTGCATTGTTTGAACCATAACATGTGAATTGATTGTGACTTTATCATGATGAGTTTTATGAGAAAGAGTTGCTGTTATGATGCTAGGAAAAGTGATTGAAATTATCATTGATCAAACTTATGCACTATGCTAGCATTCACACTTCATAAATTATTTCTTTTATCATTTACCTACTCGAGGACGAGCAGGAATTAAGCTTGGGGATGCTGATACGTCTTCAACGTATCTATAATTTATGAACTATTCATGCCATGTTTATTAAAGTTTTGTATGATTTTGGTGTACTTTTCTATGATTTTTATGGACTAACATATTGACCTAATGCCCAGTTCCAGTTGTTGTTTTCTGCTTGTTTTTGGTTTTCCAGAAAATCCATATCAAATGAAGTCCAAATGCAGCGAAACTTTTTGATGATTTTTTCTAGAAGGAAATAGACCTAGGAAGTTTTGGGGGAGCAGCAGAAGACCCACAGGGGCCCCACAAGCCACAAGGGTGCGCCACCCCCCCAGGCATGCCCTGGTGCCTCGTGGGCCCCCTGTGGCACCTCTTTGCGTGATTCCAACGCTGAAAAATCCTATATATTCAGAAACCCCCGAAAGTTAACCTAGATGAGTTTTTACGCCGCCGCAAGCCTCTGTACCAAGGAGATCCCATCTGGAGCCCTTTTCCGGCAGCCTGCCGGAGGGGGGAATCATCACCGGAGGCCATCTTCATCATCCCGGTGGTCTCCATAACGAGGAGGGAGTAGTTCACCCTCGAGGCTAGGGGTATGTACATGTAGCTATGTGTTTGATCTCTCTCTCTCTCTCTCTCGTGTTCTTGATTTGGCACGATCTTGATGTACCGCGAGCTTTGTTAATATAGTTGGATCATATGGTGTTTCTCCCTCTCTATCTTGTTCTGATGAATTGAGTTTTTACCTTTGAGGTTTCACTATTATCGGATTGAATACTTTTATGGATTTGAGAACACTTGATGTATGTCTTGCATATGAATACCCGTGGTGACAATGGGGTATTATATTGATTCACTTGATGTATGTTTTGGCACTCAACTCGCGGATTTCCGAGGTGACATTGGGGTAATCTATGCATAGGGGTTGATGCACGTTTTCATCCTACTTTCTACGGTAGAAATCTTGGGGCACTCTTTGAAGTTCTTTGTGTGGATTGAATATTATGAATCTGAAGTTGTTTGACGCATATCGAATAATCAACTCACGGATACTTGTGGTGACATTGAAGTATCTAGGTGACATTAGAGTTGGTTGATGCGTATCATATGGTGTTATTCTAGTACGAACTCTAGGGCTGTTTGTGACACTTATAGGAATAGCTCAATAGATTGATCGGAAAGGATAACTTTGAGGTGGTTTCGTACCCTACAACAATTTCTATCTTATGTTCTCCGCTAATAGGAACTTTGGAGTGATTCTTTGTCGCACGTTGAGGAATTGTTATATGATTCAACTATGTTAGCACTGTTGAGAGATTGCACTAGTGAAAGTATGAACCCTAGGCCTTGTTTTCAAGCATTGCAATACCGTTTGTGCTCACTTTTGTTACTTGCTACCTTTCAGTTTTAATATTTTTAGGTTACAAAAACCTATATCTACTATCCATACTACACTTGTATCACCATCTCTTCGCCGGACTAGTGCACCTATACAATTTACCATTGTATTGGGTGTGTTGGGTACACAAGAGATTTCTTGTATTTGATTGCAGGGTTGTTTGAGAGAGACCATCTTCATCCTACACCTCCCACGGATTGATAAACCTTAGGTCATCCACTTGAGGGAAATTTGCTACTGTCCTACAAAACTCTGCGCTTGGAGGCCCAACAAAGTCTACAAGAATAAAGTTGCGTAGTAGACATCAATCTGCAGAGTTGATGCGAGACTTTCTTCTTCCTTTTACCCTTATTGATCCCTATCACCGCATTCTATTCCACCTAGTGCTATGTCCATGGCTCACGCTCATGTATTGTGTGGGAGTTGAAAATGCTGAAGCGCGTTAGAAGTACGATCCAATTGTCTGGTTTAACACCGGGGTGCTCATTATTTATATTTATGCGGTGTAGGCGGAGTCATGCCATGCTAATATGATCAAGTGAGTAGGGATAACACTCGTTAAGGTTCATATATTTTGAACGTTTAGTTAATGATTATGCTTCTTATGTTCATGGATATTATTATGTTGATATTATTACTTCATCGTTTCTCAATATTTATACTGAAAAGAGATTACATGATAAACATGTTAGGCAGATTTCAACATCAAAAATTCTGTTTTTATCATTTACCTACTCGAGGACAAGCAGGAATTAAGCTTGGGGATGCTGATACGTCTCCAACGTATCTATAATTTTTGATTGTTTCATGCTATTACATTATGTTTTATATGCAATTATACACTATTTTATATCATTGTTGGGACTAACCTATTAACTCAGTGCCCAGTCCTAGTTGCAGTTTTTCTGTTTGTTTTTGGCTTTTTCAGAAAATCAATATCAAACGAAGTCCAAACGGAAAAAAATATTTAGATTAATTTTTTCTGGACCAGAAGCAACCCTAGAAGCTTCAGGAGGAGACCAGAAGGCATACGAGGGAGTCACAAGCTCACAGGGCGCGCCACAGGGGCGTATATGCGCCCCCGGAGCTTGTGGGCCCCACGTGGCTCCGTCTGACCTAATTCCACTTCTATAAATTCTCAAATATTGGGAAACCCCCAGAGAGCCACCCGAAACACTTTTTTCGCCGCCGCAAGCTTCTGTTCTTCTGTGATCCCATCTGGAGGCCTTTTCCGGTACTCTGCCAGAGGGGGAATCGATCACGGAGGGCTTCTACATCATCCTTGGTGCCTTCCGATGATGCGTGCATAGTTCACCACAGACCTACGGGTCTATAGCTAGTAGCTAGATGGCTTCTTCTCTCTCTTTGATCTTCAATACAATGTTGTCCTCAATCTTCTTGGAGTTCTATTCGATGTAATCTTGTTTTGCGCTGTGTTTGTTGGGATTTGATGAATTGTGGGTTTATGATCAGATTATTCATTGAAAGTGAGTCTTTTCTGAACTTTATTATGCATGATTGTTATAGCTTTGCATTTCTCTACGATCTATCCGTTTGGTTTGGCCAACTATATTGATTTATCTTCAGTGGGAGAGGTGCTTTGTAATGGGTTCAATCTTGCGGTGCTCTATATCCCAGTGATGGAAGGGGACAAGACATGTATTTGTATTGTTTCCATTAAGGGTAAAACGACGGGGTTTATTCATGTGGATTGGGTTTACTTTGTCTACATCATGTCATCTTGCTTAAGGCGTAACTCTGTTTGTCATGAACTTAATACCATAGATGCATGCTGGATAGCGGTCGATTGGTGGAGTAATAGTAGTAGATGCAGGCAGGAGTTGGTCTACTTTACTTGGACGAGATGCCTATATACATGATCATTGCCATGAATCCATCATAACTATGCGCTTTTCTGTCAATTGCTCAACAGTAATTTGTCTACCCACCGTATGCTATGTGTTCGAGAGAGAAGCCTCTAGTGAAACTATGGCCCCCGGGTCTACTTTAATCATATTATAAAATCCAAAAATAACTTGCTGCAATTTATTTACTTTTATTTTATTTTGCAATTTATCTATCTATCTATACAAGATTTAATCCTGCATGTCACTTTAGGAGATATGCCCTAGAGGCAATAATAAATGTTATTGATTATCTCCCTGTTCATAATTATGTTTATGTTCCATGCTATAACTGCAATGATTCTCGTGTCTACAAATAAAACGAGGCTCGGAGGAAGACTCATTTGCACGTGTGGGATAATAAACGGTAAAATGTATTCCTAGTCAAGCCTCTATGACTGGCTCAAGTATTGCATGATGATCCTGTTTTCCTGATCATGGGCATGGCTATGCCGGCAATTTTGAGGGCACAATTGTTGGTAGAACACTTGTGTTGAATCGACCGAATATTGATGTTATGCTATGAGATACATTCGTCATAAGTTAATGGTTAATAACACAGGAAGTTAATGTTTGCATAATTCCTTAGACCATGAGAGTATCGAGTTTCTTCATGCTTGCTTCATGAACTTTGGGGTTTGTTAAACGTCATCCGTAAATGGGTGGCTATTACGGCGGCTTACGGGTTCATGGAAAAGTATGTCAAGTAACTTGATAGCTCAAGATTGGGATTTGCTCCTCCGACGATGGAGAGATATCTCTGGGCCCTCTCGGTGTTACGGTATCCATCATCGTCTGGCCAGACACAGGGTGATTTGATCACAGGGATGCCGGAACACGGGAACGAGAAAAGAGAACAATACCGGCAATGAGGTAACTGGCATAGTGGACAAGGTGTTGATCCACGGGGATGCCAACATGTCTCACCTCGGGTATTTGTAACATATCGCGAAGCAACAGGAATAGCACACGGCAACTGGAGGTTCACTCAAATATTCATTCGTGTGGGTATAGGGGTCAATATGGGTGTCCACGGCTCCGATGTTGATCATTGATCGGAAGGGGTTCCGGGTCATGTCTACGCTTCACCGAACCTATAGGGTCACACGCTTAAGGGTCATCTATCTGCTGAATACTAGACAAGGAGTCCGAGAGAAAGTCACTGGAAAAGTTTCGGAGACAACGGAAAAGTTCCGGAGAGAACACCGGAAAAGTTTCGGTAAAACCGAAAAGTTGTTTCGGATAAAACCATTGATCCAAAAAGGTATCGGCAAGCACCGGGAATGTTTTGGAGGTTGCCAGATTGGTCTGGTAATTTCTGGAATTTTTCCGGAGAAAAAACCGAAAAAGGTTTTCGGAGCTGCCGGAATTGTTTACCGGGTAAACGAAGATGGTTTTAAATTAAACCACCATACCGGAAATGTTCCGGAGCGCGTCCAGATAATTGTAGAGGGTGCCGGAAATGTTCTGGGACCTTCCGGAAGTTTTCAGAAGAAATAGTTTCGGAAAACATCTTGTCCCAGCGAGAGGGGACAAGATCCCACGGATCGTGGGGGCTGTTTTTGGGCTATTTTGGGGGGCGCCCTCTTTAGGGGACAGCCCCCTTGTGGCTGGACAAAGTGTTGGGGGGCCCTCCCATGGTGGGGGGCAGCCCCCACAAATGGTGGAGAGTGTTGGGAGGAAGGTGGGGCCCCATGGGGGAACACCATGGACAAGGGAACATGTTTTCTCGATGTTTGGTGGGAACATGTTTCCTTGTTTGGTGGGTGCTTGTTTTGTGGGCTGAAATTTCAGCCCCCCCCCCCCTCACCCCTTCCACCACTATATAAGGAGGTGGAGAGGAGCTCTCCATCCTCACTCCAACTCTCACACACATGGCATGCATGATCTGCCTTTCTTCTCTCCCTCCCACGAAATAGTTTCGTAGAGCCGAAAGGCTGTCTGGGTTCCGGTGGGAACTAGTTCTGGACGGCGAAGCCCTGCCGGATAGATGACACCGTATGTGTGGAACTCTGTAGAGAGATCGTAGTTTCGGTCTTAGTTCGAGAGTGCCTCCCGAAGGGCTGTCCGTGTGACCGTCCGAGTTTTGGAGGTCCTCCCGAAGGGCTGTCCGAGTGACAGTCCGAGTTTCGGAGGTCCTCCCGAAGGGCTGTCCGCGACACCGTCCGGGGGACTGTGCGACCGCCTCCCGGAGGGCTGTCCGCGGGGCAGATGAGGGTATACATCCTCGCGGTTGGGAGGTTGTAAAATCCTAGCTGCGGGGATCTGCACCGCCGTTCGTCATCGACTCTACTTCCGCTGCGCTACGAGTCGGTAACGAAAAATGATCAAACCTTGTATGCAGTCTCCATAGTGGTCCTGGGCTGGTGCGTAGGTCGGAAAATTTTTGTTTTCTACTGCGTTACCCTACAGTGGCATCAAGAGCCGTGCTATGCGTAGATGCAGGTTGCGATCTAGAATACATAGAGATGTATGGGTGTTGCACAATATAATTAGGTAGTAGATGAGATCTATTGCTGAAAATTATTTGTGCGAGTAGCAGATGAAATCTGTTACCCGATGTTCCTGTTGCTTCCCTAGAATTTGCATATTTCTGATCTTGATAACAGTATGGTGGAGTTTCAATGTTCTGGCAATCCGCGATCCTGATTGATCAACGAAGTGCTAACAGTTCATTGAATTCCACCGTAGTTAAAGAGAAAGATGAAATTTCGCAGACGAAAGGGCAATGCAGATGTGATCTGCATGGGGGTCACGTGTATGACGAAGTTTAGTATGGGGCTCGATATTTTATTATCTCGTGTTTCATATACCCTGGAATGTTAATCTAGCGACTTGGATTATCATGCTTGATGATGGACGTTGGTAGCTTCGGTTTGTTTCGAAACCTTAGAAGCCACGTAAAATAAAATTTCGCATGAACCGATTAGAGGCGTCTAACTTGGTTTTGCAGGATGGTTTGCATGTGCATGTGATGTGGTATAGCAATGATTCATAATAATTTGATTATGTATGAGATGACTATATGATGTAAATTGATTAACATGACCTGCGTGTCATGATTCGGCATGATGGCTGGAGCCATATGATTGCACTTTAAATGACCTGCGTGTCAACCTTATGTAATGCACTTATTTTATTAGCTATAGAGATAGCAATATTATCTTGTGCATCGACAAGGTGGTGGCAATCTTCGCAAAGGTGAACACCGACGCGAATGCCGGAGACGAAGAAATACGAGAATTCTCCGTCAGAAAGGGCTATACCATATCATGCTATTATGAATTGCCTGAGATGTTTATCCCTTATGATGCACCCTTCTTGATTGCGCAGTAGTCGCTTTTTATTAGGGTGATCTCTCACTGAAATATCAAGTAGTTAGTGTTCTCCCAAGTGTAGCACCGTCACGGCACCTAACTTTTTGGGGCATTGCATGATCTCCATGGGTGCGAACGATTAGGGATGCGTGAGGCGGGTGAGTTGAGACCTCGCAGCGAGATCACTTGGTTGTCTTGACGTTCAGGCATGAAAGTCATGAGCTCGGAACACACGCATCGAAAGATGAACAAGAATCGCATAGAGATGTGATCGGCAAGTTTGCCTACCGATTGAAGTTCACGCCATGGGTGTTCATCTCGAACCGTGACGTTGAATGGATATGCGGGTCTTGAATCACTCACAATCAATTATGAGAGATATTGATTTGAGTGGGAGCGCACTATAGAATTAACTTGTTTAATTCTCAGTGCAATTAATTTTGAACACTGTCTAAGTGTGGTTTGCATAATAGTTGTAGAATAATGGCTCGCGTTTCCACCTTCCCTATTAAAATTGAATAGCTGTTAAATATCTGGTTAAAACTTTACGGTTGGTAACGTAATGTGAGGATTGTCCTCAAGAGTGCCGAGAAGGACTTTGTCCTATCGCATGTTTTCGGTATTCTCCCGCTAAAGCTATGGATCATGTGACTCTCGTCCGTCGATCCAAAAGCTAGAATTCCTTTTCAGTCAAAGTGCAATATGTTTGCTTCCATGATACCCGAACTTCGAAAGTTTGGATAGTTATGTGATATTCATGGAATCTGAAAATCATTTTCAGAGACAGACAAAGGCTAAAAGATATGAGATATCCAAAGCAATGTTTGTTTGCAAACTATTAGTAAAGGACTTTACTATGCATTAGACTGACAAGAGAGGGATCCAGGAGAACGCCTGTCATATGATGAAAGGTGAATAAAACAACAACTTAAAAAGAAAGGAAGTGTCCGAAGGGTGTTAGTGAAACTTTCACGCCTAGGAAGTCCGGGGCTATCGCCACTCTTAAGTTGGGTGCTTCTTCTGAGAGTAAGAGAAATACTGAAAGTGAAACTGTTAGAAGTATAATGGCAAAAGGAAAGAAGACTGGAATATCCAGCTCATGTATGAATGTCATACAGGTTTTTGATGTATAGAAGGCTGGTCAAAGATATAGTTCTTGGGAATTATGGTTAAACATGTTAATCACTAATTCTTGGGTATTGTGAGTTAATCACAAAGATACCCGCTCGATTGCATTCTGTTGCAACTCGATGTAAGAACTACTATGGCCTGAAAGACTAGCCAGGAATGAGGTTAGATACACGCAGGGAACATAGTAAATGTTACTATGCCTTCCATAGGTATATTCCCTATGTATTTACTTTCATAATTCATTTTAGAGTTTCACACTCTAGCCCTTTGCATAAGGTATCTTGCAAGAAGGTTGTTCATAAGAGAACTTTTAATGTTCGGTGTTATGAATAACATAAGGGCCATACTTTCATTATGAATGAGACGTATGTTATGAATATTGATATTAATACATTGCCTCTGTATTTACTTTCATAATTCATTTAGAGTTTCATACACTCTAGCCCTTTGCATAAGGTATTTTGCAAGAAGGTTATTCATAAGAGAACTTTTGATGTTCGGTGTTATGAATAACATGAAGGGCCATGATTCCATACAGGATGGGATGTATGCTATGAATATTGATGGTAATATGATACATCCATAACACTGACGCTAAATGTCGCAAGACTAAAAGAATACCACACAAGTGTGGCACTGCATTTGGTCACATTGGAGAAACCCGCATGGAAAATTCCATTATGATGGATTTTTGAAGTCATTTGATTTTGAATCATCTGACACTTGCAACTTTCCTCTGAAAAGTGAAGTGACTGAAATACCGTTCACAGGCCATAAGGAACGAGCAAAGAACATATTGGTGATCATACATTATGATGTGTTAAAGTCCAACAAATGTTGTTGCAAGTAGTGGATTTATCTATCTTCAGAAATGACTCAAGTAGATATATGGATATTTACTTGTTGAGACGTAAGTCTGGATCTTTTGAATTCATTCATAAGGTTTTCAAAAATGAAGTAGAAGTTGTTGTAACAAGAAAAATATGTTTCTACAATTCGATTGCAGAAAGGAATATTTGAGTTACAAGTTTAGCGAATGTCTGATGAGTTGTGAAAAGAGTTTCATAACTTGCACCTCCCGGAACACCACTGCAAGTGAAAAGTCCGTGAAGATGTAATCAAACCATTTATGACATGGTAAGATCAAAGATGACATAAATAAATTTGCCATTATCCCTTTTTATAGAGTGATGCTTTAGAGACTGCGGCTTTTACACTGAAAAGAGCTTCATCGGGTCTGTTGAAATAACGTCATGGTATGGTACGCCCAACCATGTTATATCTTTTCTTAACATTTGGAATATGGGGCTTGTGTAAAAGGTTACAAACCTATTCCAAATCAGACAAGTGCTACTTTGTTAGGTTATCCCAAGTCATTGGGTATTCCCCCACCACTATACCGAGGCAAAGGATTTTTGCCACAAAACGGTATACTTTTAAAGAGAATAGTTCTTACAAAAGGTGAGTGGGAGGACAGTGCAACTCGACGAGATAACCAGTATCTTCGTCATCAGGTCAAAGGAAAGGAACCTTGGAAGTGATTCCGGAGTTTCCTACTGCGACTGATACGGAAGTCTCTACAATAAAATGTATGGACTTCGGTCGAACTTGCAGCTGAACCGCGTAGGAAAAACTCGTGCAAACCTCTCAGGTGCGCATACGAGATATTGTTGTTAGACAACAGTATACCTACGATACACAAGGAAGCGTTGATGGGCCCTGACTCCGGAATTGGCTAAATGCCAATACAATCCGAGATAGTTTCCATATAAGT